>JAECXF010000294.1:0-395650 GCA_018151655.1 Drosophila bocqueti | reverse complement strand
TACCAGTTGGAGTTCTCGCTCCCTTCTGCACAAACTCTACCATTTGCATACCATTCCGCTCACAACTCAGTATCGGATTCTCTCTGCGTTTTTCTTTTCTCTCAGGAACTTCTCTCTCCTAGAACGGAAGCTGCGTACCTATCATGTGCATACTTGTACATTCGCTTAGTTGTTAATGATTTTAGCATGTAATGATCTCCATCTAGCAACTCTCTAAAACAAATGGCCCATTGTGCCAGGATCTAATTTCGATTTGGCGTCGTTCTTCGCTCTTTAGCAACACGAGATCACCAATCTTATATTTTACCACACGGGCATGCTTTTTATCAACTCTGGCCTTGTTATACTTTGGATTTCTATCAATGTTTTCTGTAGCCTTTTCTCTAGTTTCTTCAGATCTACTGGCATTTCTTCGTTGATGGTCAACATTCCCAAGGTCTTGCCTCTTTCACTATCAACATTTCTAAGGGACTGTGCTGAGTCACCCGATTAGTGGTGCAATTTAAGGCCAACTGTATCTCGCCCAATTCCTCCTGCCACGAACGTTCATGAAGTTTCTACCGCCGTCAACATCCCTTTTAGTACACTCATCACTCGCTCTACCTGCCCATTCGCTCTGCTAGCACCCGTTGCTATCACGTGTAAGTCCATTTTGTTTGTGGAACAGAACTTGCGAAATTCGCTGCTTGTGAAACATCGTCCCTAATCCGCTATAATTCTACTGGGGACGCCAAATATCGATATGGCGGACTTCACTGCCTGTATGCAACTAACTGAATCTAAGTTTCCAGGTGTGGTACAAATGGGCATACTTAGTGAAAGCATCAATTTGCACAATGACATACTCCTCTTCGTCTTTCTTGCCACTCAATTTCCCACTATGTCAATGCCACGGTATTTCTACTTTGGGATTGAGATGTAATTCTGTTTGCGTTTTTTTCGATAATTTGCATGTAACGCAATCTTTTCCACGAATTCCTAAGATATTTTGTCGTATTATTCTCATCCAGTACTGCTCGTAAATCTTATCTAGTGTCTTCTGCCAGCCCATGTGCATATGGCTTCGTGAATATGATTAACAACGGACCATCTAAACGCCCTCGGAACAACAGGCAAACATCGCGTCTTGCCATTTCTTTGAATAATTCGATGCAATAAACTCTTTCTAATCTCACATGTGTTCGCTAAATTTTTCTGCATTTCGTCACTATTCAATTCGCTCATTATATTCGATATGCTTTCATCGCGCTGCTACTCGGATACTAACCAGTTGAGTGTGATATTTGCCAAGTCAACTCGCCTGCGCATCTACATCGACAGGATTTCTTGATAAACAATCAACATGAGCCATTTGGCTCCCTTTACGATATTACATCTGGAATTCAAATAAACTGCCTTTATCTGCGTGACTGAACCTGGTTCCGGAAGTTGAGATAATGCCTGAATTTTCGTGAATTAGGCTTCAGTTCACCCTCCTTTATAACAAAACCTAGGTATCTATTTCCTTTCGCAGAAATTGACTTTTTTACATTGAAAGAAAACCCAGACATCGATAACACGACTTAGCACTTTCTCTAATCTTTCGTACGCTTCCTCTTCAGAATCTGTGACAATAAGAAACGTCATAAAGGTAGACCACCATAGATATTAACTAAATTCCCCAAGGCTTTAACTATGGCACGCTGAAAAAACAGATGACGCATTCTTTAATCCGAATGGCATTGCTAAAAATTCGTATTGACCTTCAGGGTCACAAAAGCTGTTCTCTCAACAGAATCGGGGTGAAATTTGCCGCCACCTAAACGATCAATCTGATCTGATATTAACGGCAAGAGATACTTATCTGACACTGTATTTGCGTTCAACTCGCGATAGTCAATACAAAGCCTGTCACTACCGTCTTTCTTTTGATTAGTAACATAGGGCTAGAGAAGGAGAGCTACTAGGTCTTTTACCTTTGCTTCTAACATTTTATCAATTTTATTCCTTACTACCTGCCTTTCGTTTTCGCTGAGGCGATACGGTCATAACTGAACAGTTTTATTCATGTCAAGCAAACGTATTTCCAGTGAACCCGTGGCCACACGCCTACGAGGATACCATCAATGAAGAACTCAGAATACTTGGCCAATATGCCATTAAGTTTTGATTTATCATTACCAATTGAGTCGATCTTATTTTGCAATGTCATCATTTATCGATATTACTGTTTGTGTTTTATAAATATCGAATCTGTTACTTTCTAACATTACCCCAAAACCCAGTTGAAAAATATCTTGCCCAATCAACATATCAACGTATTTGAAGCATCTCTTATCGACTACGTGAAACAACAATTCAAGGTTAAATTACGAAATTTTTACATTGGACAGAATTTGCAAATTGCTCTTGACAACATTGTCGCCTTTGCCTCTCAAAACTACAAGATTGTGCACATCTTGCCGGAGAGCTTCTCGCTAATCGTTTCTTTTATTAACGAGCATTCGGAACCAGAATCAAAGAAAATGGAAAACGCTGTGACGTTCAGGTGAGCCTCGGGTAGTCAGGGCTGGCCAGGGTCATCCAGGACATTAATTTGGTTCAGGAAAGTGGTGCTAGAAAAAGAATCCACGACCCGAGTCCCAGTAATAACACGCAGAGTTTAACCTTAACTAGGCTTAAAGATATACGAAATTTATTGGTCTTCTTGACAGACTAATGCAACTGGTTGCGCAGATGGCGTTGCCGATTGTCCCCGGCGGTTGCCGACGAGCGTCCGTGTCCTGGGGAAAAGCTCCTCGTGTCCGGGGTCCGTATATGTAGATCCCTTTCGTCTGGCTGGGATAAATGGTGATACAGCAGTGCGCCCCTATGCCGCAGAAATACGTGGTGTTGATAAAGCAGGACGAAACCGTCAGCAAGGATACGTAGTGTTGGGAATATAGGACGACACCGTCAGCACAGATACGTAAGGTTGATCAAGCAGGACGAAACCGTCAGCAAGGATACGTGGTGGTGGAGAGAAAGGACGGAACCGTCAGCGAAAATACGTAGTATTGATGAAGCAGGACGAAACCGTCAGCAAGGATACGTAGTGTTGATAAAATGGGACGAAGCCGTCAGCGAGGATACGTAGTGTTGGTGAGGTAGGACGAAACCGTCAGCAAGATACGTAGTGTGGAAATATAGGACGACACCATCAGCAAGGAAAACCGTCAGCAGAATACGTAGTGTGGAAAAATGGGACGACACCGTCAGCAGGACGAAACCGTCAGCGAGATACTAGTGTTGAGAAATAGACGAAACCGTCAGCGAGGATAGGTAGTGTTGGTGAGGTAGGACGAAACCGTCAGCAAGATACGTAGTGTGGAAATATAGGACGACACCGCCAGCAGGACGAAACCGCTTCATGAGATACGTAGTGTTGATAAATGGGACGAAGCCACAACGAGTGATACGTAGTGTTGTGAGGTAGAACGAAACCGTCAGAAAGATACGTAGTGTGGAAATATAGGACGACACCATCAGCAGGACGAAACCGTCAGCAGAATACGTAGTGTGGAAAATAGGACGACACCGCCAGGACGAAACCGTCAGCAGATACGTAGTGTTGAGAAAATAGGACGAAACCGTCAGCGAGGATACGTAGTGTTGGTGAGGTACGACGAAACCGTCAGCAAGATACGTAGTGTGGAAATATAGGACGACACCGTCAGCAGGACGAAACCGTCAGCGAGATACGTAGTGTTGAGAAAATAGGACGAAACCGTCAACGAGGATACGTAGTGTTGGTGAGGTAGGACGAAATTACTTGGCCAATTAGGAAACTGGAAATTAATGGAAACGTTCTCAGGTTGTTGTGGGAGGCTTCTCTGCCATCACCGCCGCCAGAGTGTGGCTAAGCGAGCAGCGCTGTCGGATCGACTGCGTGAGGATCATAGTCAAAGCCAAAAGTAACAACATTACTTGGCAAGTTTCTGAAGTGAGATTAATGTTGAAACTGTTTGCAGGTTGCTAAAGTGGGGGATTTCTGCCAGTATTCTCAACATTTTACCTTGAGCGTGGTTGTGGCCGCGCAAGGCGGATTTATTGTTTGGGGAGAAATCTTGTCGAGACGCTCTGCATCGGGAGCTCGGCGATAGAGTCTCTGAGGGGTGCTCCTGTGGACGCCACCCCCTGCAGGAAGACCAGAAGACCTGTAAGGAGTTTCAGGGAGGATCACCATAGACTATTAATTTGTGACCAGTTTCTTCTTTACTCGGAGTCGTCTCCTCAAGGGATCACCAACGTGCCGTGAGGAGTTTCGATTGAGGATGTGCCTCCGTAGCAACACGCTCTCTTCCGCACAAACCCAACAATTTGGCTATCGATTCTTACATTTCATCAGACATTAGTTTAGTAGGATATTCTTCAACTTAGAGCACGCGCTCACTTCTACTAAAACTCAATCGTCTGGCTACCAATTCACAAGTTCTCTAGTTTTCTTCAGATCTACTGGCATTTCTTCGTTGATGGTCAACATTCCCAGAGGTCTGGCCTCTTTCACTATCAACATTTCTAAGGGACTGTGCTGAGTCACCCGATTAGTGGTGCAATTTCATGGCCAACTGTATCTCGCCCAATGCCTCCTGGCACGAACGTTCGCTTGTTTCTACCGCCGTTAACATCCCTTTTAGTACACTCATCACTCGCTCTACCTGCCCATTCGCTCTGCTAGCACCCGTTGCTATCACATGTAAGTCAATTTTGTTTGTGGAACAGAACTTGCGAAATTCGCTGCTCGTGAAACATCGTCCCTGATCCGCTATAATTCTACTGGGGACGCCAAATATCGATATGGCGGACTTCACTGCCTGTATGCAACTAACTGAATCTAAGTTTCAGGTGTGGTACAAATGGACATACTTAGTGAAAGCATCAATTTGCACAATGACATACTCCTCTTCGTCTTTCTTGCCACTCAATTTCCCACTTATGTCAATGCCACGGTATTTCTACTTTGGTATTGGATGTAATTCTGTTTGCGTTTTTTCGATAATTTGCATGTAACGCAATTTTCCACGAATATCCTAACATATTTTGTCGTATTCTCATCCAGTACTGCTCGTAAATCTTATCTAGTGTCTTCTGCCAGCCCATGTGCATTATGGATTCGTGAATATGATTAACAACGGACCATCTAAACGCCCTCGGAACAACAGGCAAACATCGCGTCTTGCCATTTCTTTCGAATAATTCGATGCAATAAACTCTTTCTAATCTCACATGTGTTCGCTAAATTTTTCTGCATTTCGTCACTATTCAATTCGCTCATTATATTCGATATGCTTTCATCGCGCTGCTACTCGGATACTAACCAGTTGAGTGTGATATTGCCAAGTCAACTCGCCTGCGCATCTACATCGACAGGATTTCTTGATAAACAATCAACATGAGCCATTGGCTCCCTTTACGATATTATATCTGGAATTCAAATAAACTGCCTTATCTGCGTGACTGAACCTGGTTCCGGAAGTTGAGATAATGCCTGAATTTTTCGTGAATTAGGCTTCAGTTCACCCTCCTTTATAACAAAACCTAGGTATTCTATTTCCTTTCGCAGAAATTGACTTTTTTTTTACATTGAAAGAAAACCCAGACATCGATAACACGCTTAGCACTTTCTCTAATCTTTCGTACGCTTCCTCTTCAGAATCTGTGACAATGAAAACGTCATAAGGTAGGCCACCATAGATGTTAACTAAATTCCCCAAGGCTTTAACTATGGCACGCTGAAAACAGATGACGCATTTTATTAACCAGCGGCACAAAGCTGTTCTCTCAAAAGGGTTGGGGTTAACTCCGCCCAACCTAAAAGTCTAATCTGATATTTAATCGGCAAGAGATACTTATCTGACACTGTATTTGCGTTCCCAACTCGCGATAGTCAATACAAAGCCTGTCACTACCGTCTTTCTTTTGATTAGTAACATAGGGCTAGCGAAGGGAGAGCTACTAGGTCTTTTTTACCTTTGCTTCTAACATTTTATCAATTTTATTCCTTACTACCTGCCTTTCGTTTCCGCTGAGGCGATACGGTCGCCTTTGAACAGTTTTATTCATGTCAAGCAAACGTATTTCCAGTGAACCCGTGGCCACAGCCTACGAGGGATACCATCAATGAAGAACTCAGAATACTTGGCCAATATGCCATTAAGTTTTCATTTATCATTACCAATTGAGTCGATCTTATTTGCAATGTCATCATTTATCGATAATACTGTTTGTGTTTTATAAATATCGAATCTGTTACTTTCTAACATTACCCCAAAACCCAGTTGAAAAATATCTTGCCCAATCAACATATCGTATTTGAAGCATCTCTTATCGACTACGTGAAACAACAATTCAAGGTTAAATTACGAAATTTTTACATTGGACAGAATTTGCAAATTGCTCTTGACAACATTGTCGCCTTTGCCTCTCAAAACTACAAGATTGTGGCACATCTTGCCGGAGAGCTTCTCGCTAATCGTTTCTTTTATTAACGAGCATTCGGAACCAGAATCAAAGAAAAATGGAAAACGCTGTGACGTTCAGGTGAGCCTCGGGTAGTCAGGGCTGGCCAGGGTCATCCAGGACATTAATTTGGTTCAGGAAAGTGGTGCTAGAAAAAGGAATCCACGACCCGAGTCCCAGTAATAACACGCAGAGTTTAACCTTAACTAGGCTTAAAGATATACGAAATTTATTGGTCTTCTTGACAGACTAATGCAACTGGTTGCGCAGATGGCGTTGCCGATTGTCCCCGGCGGTTGCCGACGAGCGTCCGTGTCCTGGGGAAAAGCTCCTCGTGTCCGGGGTCCGTATATGTAGATCCCTTTCGTCTGGCTGGGATAAATGGTGATACAGCAGTGCGCCCCTATGCCGCAGAAATACGTGGTGTTGATAAAGCAGGACGAAACCGTCAGCAAGGATACGTAGTGTTGGGAATATAGGACGACACCGTCAGCACAGATACGTAAGGTTGATCAAGCAGGACGAAACCGTCAGCAAGGATACGTAGTGTGAAGAGAAAAGGACGGAACCGTCAGCGAAGATACGTAGTATTGATGAAGCAGGACGAAACCGTCAGCAAGGATACGTAGTGTTGATAAAATGGGACGAAGCCGTCAGCGAGGATACGTAGTGTTGGTGAGGTAGGACGAAACCGTCAGCAAGATACGTAGTGTGGAAATATAGGACGACACCATCAGCAGGATGAAACCGTCAGCAGGATACGTAGTGTTGGGAAAATAGGACGACACCGTCAGCAGGACGAAACCGTCAGCGAGATACGTAGTGTTGAGAAAATAGGACGAAACCGTCAGCGAGGATACGTAGTGTTGGTGAGGTAGGACGAAACCGTCAGCAAGATACGTAGTGTGGAAATATAGGACGACACCGTCAGCAGGACGAAACCGTCAGCGAGATACGTAGTGTTGATAAAATGGGACGAAGCCGTCAGCGAGGATACGTAGTGTTGGTGAGGTAGGACGAAACCGTCAGAAAGATACGTAGTGTGGAAATATAGGACGACACCATCAGCAGGACGAAACCGTCAGCAGAATACGTAGTGTGGAAAAATAGGACGACACCGTCAGCAGGACGAAACCGTCAGCGAGATACGTAGTGTTGAGAAAATAGGACGAAACCGTCAGCGAGGATACGTAGTGTTGAGAAAATAGGACGAAACCGTCAGCAAGATACGTAGTGTGGAAATATAGGACGACACCGTCAGCAGGACGAAACCGTCAGCGAGATACGTAGTGTTGAGAAAATAGGACGAAACCGTCAGCGAGGATACGTAGTGTTGGTGAGGTAGGACGAAATTACTTGGCCAATTAGGAAACTGAAATTAATGGAAATTGTTCTCAGGTTGTTGTGGGAGGCTTCTCTGCCATCATCGTCGCCAGAGTGTGGCTGTTTAAGGCAGCAGTGCTGTCGGATCGACTGCGTGAGGATCATAGTCAAAGCCAAAAGTAACAACATTACTTGGCAAGTTTCTGAAGTGAGATTAATGTTGAAACTGTTTGCAGGTTGCTAAAGTGAGGGATTTCTGCCAGTATTCTCAACATTTTACCTTTGGAGCGTGGTTGTGGCCGCGCAAGG
Organism: Drosophila bocqueti; assembly: GCA_018151655.1. NCBI lineage: Eukaryota > Metazoa > Arthropoda > Insecta > Diptera > Drosophilidae > Drosophila > Drosophila bocqueti. The sequence goes on along the minus strand of JAECXF010000294.1, from coordinate 387,541 downwards.
CGGATTTATTGTTTGGGGGAGAAATCTTGTCGAGACGCTCTGCATCGGGAGCTCGGCGATAGAGTCTCTGAGGGGTGCTCCTGTGGACGCCACCCCTGCAGGAAGACCAGAAGACCTGTAAGGAGTTTCAGGAGGATCACCATAGACTATTAATTTGTGACCAGTTTCTTCTTTACTCGGAGTCGTCTCCTCAAGGGATCACCAACGTGCCGTGAGGAGTTTCGATTGAGGATGTGCCTCCGTAGCAACACGCTCTCTTCCGCACAAACCCAACAATTTGGCTATCGATTCTTACATTTCATCAGACATTAGTTTAGTAGGATATTCTTCAACTTAGAGCACGCGCTCACTTCTACTAAAACTCAATCGTCTGGCTACCAATTCACAAGTTCTCTAGTTTTCTTCAGATCTACTGGCATTTCTTCGTTGATGGTCAACATTCCCAGAGGTCTTGCCTCTTTCACTATCAACATTTCTAAGGGACTGTGCTGAGTCACCCGATTAGTGGTGCAATTTATGGCCAACTGTATCTCGCCCAATTCCTCCTGCCACGAACGTTCGCTAGTTTCTACCGCCGTCAACATCCCTTTTAGTACACTCATCACTCGCTCTACCTGCCCATTCGCTCTGCTAGCACCCGTTGCTATCACGTGTAAGTCCATTTTGTTTGTGGAACAGAACTTGCGAAATTCGCTGCTTGTGAAACATCGTCCCTGATCCGCTATAATTCTACTGGGGACGCCAAATATCGATATGGCGGACTTCACTGCCTGTATGCAACTAACTGAATCTAAGTTTCAGGTGTGGTACAAATGGACATACTTAGTGAAAGCATCAATTTGCACAATGACATACTCCTCTTCGTCTTTCTTGCCACTCAATTTCCCACTTATGTCAATGCCACGGTATTTCTACTTTGGTATTGGATGTAATTCTGTTTGCGTTTTTTTCGATAATTTGCATGTAACGCAATTTTCCACGAATATCCTAACATATTTTGTCGTATTCTCATCCAGTACTGCTCGTAAATCTTATCTAGTGTCTTCTGCCAGCCCATGTGCATTATGGATTCGTGAATATGATTAACAACGGACCATCTAAACGCCCTCGGAACAACAGGCAAACATCGCGTCTTGCCATTTCTTTGAATAATTCGATGCAATAAACTCTTTCTAATCTCACATGTGTTCGCTAAATTTTTCTGCATTTCGTCACTATTCAATTCGCTCATTATATTCGATATGCTTTCATCGCGCTGCTACTCGGATACTAACCAGTTGAGTGTGATATTTGCCAAGTCAACTCGCCTGCGCATCTACATCGACAGGATTTCTTGATAAACAATCAACATGAGCCATTTGGCTCCCTTTACGATATTACATCTGGAATTCAAATAAACTGCCTTATCTGCGTGACTGAACCTGGTTCCGGAAGTTGAGATAATGCCTGAATTTTTCGTGAATTAGGCTTCAGTTCACCCTCCTTTATAACAAAACCTAGGTATTCTATTTCCTTTCGCAGAAATTGACTTTTTTTTACATTGAAAGAAAACCCAGACATCGATAACACGCTTAGCACTTTCTCTAATCTTTCGTACGCTTCCTCTTCAGAATCTGTGACAATGAAAACGTCATAAAGGTAGGCCACCATAGATATTAACTAAATTCCCCAAGGCTTTAACTATGGCACGCTGAAAAACAGATGACGCATTCTTTAATCCGAATGGCATTGCTAAAAATTCGTATTGACCTTCAGGGGTCACAAAAGCTGTTCTCTCAACAGAATCGGGGTGAAATTTGCCGCCACCTAAACGATCAATCTGATCTGATATTAACGGCAAGAGATACTTATCTGACACTGTATTTGCGTTCAACTCGCGATAGTCAATACAAAGCCTGTCACTACCGTCTTTCTTTTTGATTAGTAACATAGGGCTAGCGAAGGGAGAGCTACTAGGTCTTTTTACCTTTGCTTCTAACATTTTATCAATTTTATTCCTTACTACCTGCCTTTCGTTTTCGCTGAGGCGATACGGTCGCCTTTGAACAGTTTTATTCATGTCAAGCAAACGTATTTCCAGTGAACCCGTGGCCACACGCCTACGAGGGATACCATCAATGAAGAACTCAGAATACTTGGCCAATATGCCATTAAGTTTTGATTTATCATTACCAATTGAGTCGATCTTATTTGCAATGTCATCATTTATCGATAATACTGTTTGTGTTTTATAAATATCGAATCTGTTACTTTCTAACATTACCCCAAAACCCAGTTGAAAAATATCTTGCCCAATCAACATATCGTATTTGAAGCATCTCTTATCGACTACGTGAAACAACAATTCAAGGTTAAATTACGAAATTTTTACATTGGACAGAATTTGCAAATTGCTCTTGACAACATTGTCGCCTTTGCCTCTCAAAACTACAAGATTGTGGCACATCTTGCCGGAGAGCTTCTCGCTAATCGTTTCTTTTATTAACGAGCATTCGGAACCAGAATCAAAGAAAAATGGAAAACGCTGTGACGTTCAGGTGAGCCTCGGGTAGTCAGGGCTGGCCAGGGTCATCCAGGACATTAATTTGGTTCAGGAAAGTGGTGCTAGAAAAAGGAATCCACGACCCGAGTCCCAGTAATAACACGCAGAGTTTAACCTTAACTAGGCTTAAAGATATACGAAATTTATTGGTCTTCTTGACAGACTAATGCAACTGGTTGCGCAGATGGCGTTGCCGATTGTCCCCGGCGGTTGCCGACGAGCGTCCGTGTCCTGGGGAAAAGCTCCTCGTGTCCGGGGTCCGTATATGTAGATCCCTATCGTCTGGCTGGGATAAATGGTGATACAGCAGTGCGCCCCTATGCCGCAGAAATACGTGGTGTTGATAAAGCAGGACGAAACCGTCAGCAAGGATACGTAGTGTTGGGAATATAGGACGACACCGTCAGCACAGATACGTAAGGTTGATCAAGCAGGACGAAACCGTCAGCAAGGATACGTAGTGTGGAGAGAAAAGGACGGAACCGTCAGCGAAGATACGTAGTATTGATGAAGCAGGACGAAACCGTCAGCAAGGATACGTAGTGTTGATAAAATGGGACGAAGCCGTCAGCGAGGATACGTAGTGTTGGTGAGGTAGGACGAAACCGTCAGCAAGATACGTAGTGTGGAAATATAGGACGACACCATCAGCAGGACGAAACCGTCAGCAGAATACGTAGTGTGGAAAAATAGGACGACACCGTCAGCAGGACGAAACCGTCAGCGAGATACGTAGTGTTGAGAAAATAGGACGAAACCGTCAGCGAGGATACGTAGTGTTGGTGAGGTAGGACGAAACCGTCAGAAAGATACGTAGTGTGGAAATATAGGACGACACCGTCAGCAGGACGAAACCGTCAGCGAGATACGTAGTGTTGATAAAATGGGACGAAGCCGTCAGCGAGGATACGTAGTGTTGGTGAGGTAGGACGAAACCGTCAGAAAGATACGTAGTGTGGAAATATAGGACGACACCATCAGCAGGACGAAACCGTCAGCAGAATACGTAGTGTGGAAAAATAGGACGACACCGTCAGCAGGACGAAACCGTCAGCGAGATACGTAGTGTTGAGAAAATAGGACGAAACCGTCAGCGAGGATACGTAGTGTTGGTGAGGTACGACGAAACCGTCAGCAAGATACGTAGTGTGGAAATATAGGACGACACCGTCAGCAGGACGAAACCGTCAGCGAGATACGTAGTGTTGAGAAAATAGGACGAAACCGTCAGCGAGGATACGTAGTGTTGGTGAGGTAGGACGAAATTACTTGGCCAATTAGGAAACTGAAATAAATGGAAATTGTTCTCAGGTTGTTGTGGGAGGCTTCTCTGCCATCATCGTCGCCAGAGTGTGGCTGTTTAAGGCAGCAGTGCTGTCGGATCGACTGCGTGAGGATCATAGTCAAAGCCAAAAGTAACAACATTACTTGGCAAGTTTCTGAAGTGAGATTAATGTTGAAACTGTTTGCAGGTTGCTAAAGTGAGGGATTTCTGCCAGTATTCTCAACATTTTACCTTTGGAGCGTGGTTGTGGCCGCGCAAGGCGGATTTATTGTTTGGGGGAGAAATCTTGTCGAGACGCTCTGCATCGGGAGCTCGGCGATAGAGTCTCTGAGGGGTGCTCCTGTGGACGCCACCCCTGCAGGAAGACCAGAAGACCTGTAAGGAGTTTCAGGAGGATCACCATAGACTATTAATTTGTGACCAGTTTCTTCTTTACTCGGAGTCGTCTCCTCAAGGGATCACCAACGTGCCGTGAGGAGTTTCGATTGAGGATGTGCCTCCGTAGCAACACGCTCTCTTCCGCACAAACCCAACAATTTGGCTATCGATTCTTACATTTCATCAGACATTAGTTTAGTAGGATATTCTTCAACTTAGAGCACGCGCTCACTTCTACTAAAACTCAATCGTCTGGCTACCAATTCACAAGTTCTCTAGTTTTCTTCAGATTTACTGGCATTTCTTCGTTGATGGTCAACATTTCCAGAGGTCTTGCCTCTTTCCCTATCAACATTTCTAAGGGTCAGTGCTGAGTCACCCGATTAGTGATGCAATTTATGGCCTGTATCTCGCCCAATGCCTCCTGCCACGAACGTTCGCTAGTTTCTACCGCCGTCAACATCCCTTTTAGGACACTCATCACTCGCTCTACCTGCCCATTCTATTACGTGTAAGTCCATTTTGTTTATGGAACAGAACTTGCGAAATTTGCTGCTTGTGAAACATCGTCCCTGATCCGCTATTCTACTGGGGACGCCAAATATCGATATGGCGGACTTCACTGCCTGTATGCAACTAACTGAATCTAAGTTCCAGGTGTGGGACAAATGGACATACTTAGTGAAAGCATCAATTTGCACAATGACATACTCCTTTTCGTCTTTCTTGCCACTCAATTTCCCACTTATGTCAATGCCACGGTATTTCTACTTTGGTATTGGATGTAATTCTGTTTGCGTTTTTTCGATAACTTGCATGTAACGCAATTTTCCACGAATATCCTAACATATTTTGTCGTATTCTCATCCAGTACTGCTCGTAAATCTTATCTAGTGTCTTCTGCCAGCCCATGTGCATTATGGATTCGTGAATATGATTAACAACGGACCATCTAAACGCCCTCGGAACAACAGGCAAACATCGCGTCTTGCCATTTCTTTGAATAATTCGATGCAATAAACTCTTTCTAACCTCACATGTGTTCGCTAAATTTTTCTGCATTTCGTCACTATTCAATTCGCTCATTATATTCGATATGCTTTCATCGCGCTGCTACTCGGATACTAACCAGTTGAGTGTGATATCTACATCATCTACATCGACAGGATTTCTTGATAAACAATCAACATGAGCCATTTGGCTCCCTTTACGATATTACATCTGGAATTCAAATAAACTGCCTTATCTGCGTGACTGAACCTGAATTTTTCGTGAATTTAGCTTCAGTTCACTCTCCTTTATAACAAAACCAAGGTATTCTATTTCCTTTCGCAGAAATTGACTTTTTTTTACATTGAAAGAAAACCCAGACATCGATAACACGCTTAGCACTTTCTCTAATCTTTCGTACGCTTCCTCTTCAGAATCTGTGACAATGAAAACGTCATAAAGGTAGACCACCATAGGTATTAACTAAATTCCCCAAGGCTTTAACTATGGCACGCTGAAAAACAGATGACGCATTCTTTAATCCGAATGGCATTGCTAAAAATTCGTATTGACCTTCAGGGGTCACAAAAGCTGTTCTCTCAACAGAATCGGGGTGAAATTTGCCGCCACCTAAACGATCAATCTGATCTGATATTAACGGCAAGAGATACTTATCTGACACTGTATTTGCGTTCAACTCGCGATAGTCAATACAAAGCCTGTCACTACCGTCTTTCTTTTTGATTAGTAACATAGGGCTAGCGAAGGGAGAGCTACTAGGTCTTTTTACCTTTGCTTCTAACATTTTATCAATTTTATTCCTTACTACCTGCCTTTCGTCTTCGCTGAGGCGATACGGTCGCCTTTGAACAGTTTTATTCATGTCTAGCAAACGTATTTCCAGTGAACCCGTGGCCACACGCCTACGAGGGATACCATCAATGAAGAACTCAGAATACTTGGCCAATATGCCATTAAGTTTTGATTTATCATTACCAATTGAGTCGATCTTATTTGCAATGTCATCATTTATCGATAATACTGTTTGTGTTTTATAAATATCGAATCTGTTACTTTCTAACATTACCCCAAACCCAGTTGAAAAATATCTTGCCCAATCAACATATCGTATTTGAAGCATCTCTTATCGACTACGTGAAACAACAATTCAAGGTTAAATTACGAAATTTTTAATTGGTCAGAATTTGCAAATTGCTCTTGACAACATTGTCGCCTTGCCTCTCAAAACTTCAAGATTGTGGCACATCTTGCCGGAGAGCTTCTCGCTAATCGTTTCTTTTATTAACGAGCATTCGGAACCAGAATCAAAGAAAAATGGAAAACGCTGTGACGTTCAGGTGAGCCTCGGGTAGTCAGGGCTGGCCAGGGTCATCCAGGACATTTATTTGGTTCAGAAGAGTGGTGCTAGAAAAAGGAATCCACGACCCGAGTCCCAGAATAACACGCAGAGTTTAACCTTATATGTATATAGATATACGAAATTTATTGGTCTTCTTGACAGAGTAATGCAACTGGTTGCGCAGATGGCGTTGCCGATTGTCCCCGGCGGTTGCCGACGAGCGTCCGTGTCCTGGGGAAAAGCTCCTCGTGTCCGGGGTCCGTATATGTAGATCCCTTTCGTCTGGCTGGGATAAATGGCGATACAGCAGTGCGCCCCTTGTCCGCAGAAATACGTGGTGTTGATAAAGCAGGACGAAACCGTCAGCAAGGATACGTAGTGTTGGGAATATCAGGACGACACCGTCAGCACAGATACGTAAGGTTGACCAAGCAGGACGGAAACCGTCAGCAAGGATACGTAGTGTGGAGAGAATAGGACGGAACCGTCAGCGAAGATACGTAGTATTGATGAAGCAGGACGAAACCGTCAGCAAGGATACGTAGTGTTGATAAAATGGGACGAAGCCGTCAGCGAGGATACGTAGTGTTGGTGAGGTAGGACGAAACCGTCAGCAAGATACGTAGTGTGGAAATATAGGACGACACCGTCAGCAGGACGAAACCGTCAGCAGAATACGTAGTGTGGAAAATAGGACGACACCGTCAGCGAGATACGTAGTGTTGAGAAAATAGAACGAAACCGTCAGCGAGGATAGGTAGTGTTGGTGAGGTAGGACGAAACCGTCAGCAAGATACGTAGTGTGGAAATATAGGACGACACCGTCAGCAGGACGAAACCGTCAGCGAGATACGTAGTGTTGAGAAAATAGGACGAAACCGTCAGCGAGGATACGTAGTGTTGGTGAGGTAGGACGAAATTACTTGGCCAATTAGGTAAACTGAAATTAATGGAAATTGTTCTCAGGTTGTTGTGGGAGGCTTCTCTGCCATCATCGTCGCCAGAGTGTGGCTGTTTAAGGCAGCAGTGCTGTCGGATCGACTGCGTGAGGATCATAGTCAAAGCCAAAAGTAACAACATTACTTGGCAAGTTTCTGAAGTGAGATTAATGTTGAAACTGTTTGCAGGTTGCTAAAGGGAGGGATTTCTGCCAGTATTCTCAACATTTTACCTTTGGAGCGTGGTTGTGGCCGCGCAAGGCGGATTTATTGTTTGGGGGAGAAATCTTGTCGAGACGCTCTGCATCGGGCGCTCGGCGATAGAGTCTCTGAGGGGTGCTCCTGTGGACGCCACCCCTGCAGGAAGACCAGAAGACCTGTAAGGAGTTTCAGGAGGATCACCATAGACTATTAATTTGTGACCAGTTTCTTCTTTACTCGGAGTCGTCTCCTCAAGGGATCACCAACGTGCCGTGAGGAGTTTCGATTGAGGATGTGCCTCCGTAGCAAATTTTCTTACACTTCTTGTGTCTTCAAATGTTACTTTGGCGGGATAAACTCTCAATCTCTTCTAGAGTACACGCTCTCTTCCGCACAAACCCAACAATTTGGCTATCGATTCTTACATTTCATCAGACATTAGTTTAGTAGGATATTCTTCAACTTAGAGCACGCGCTCACTTCTACTAAAACTCAATCGTCTGGCTACCAATTCACAAGTCGTCAAATGTCAGTTTAGCAGGCTACACACATACCAGTTGGAGTTCTCGCTCCCTTCTGCACAAACTCTACCATTTGCATACCATTCCGCTCACAACTCAGTATCGGATTCTCTCTCTCCGTTTTCTTTTCTCTCGGGAACTTCTCTCTCGTAGGGCAAACTGCGTACACTATCATGTGGATACTTGTACATTCGCTTAGTTGTTAATGATTTTAACATGTAATGATCTCCATCTAGCAACTCTCCTAAAACAAAAGGCCCTTTGTACTTGGGATCTAATTTCGTTTGGTGTCGTTCTTCGCTCTTTAGCAACACGAGATCACAAATCTTATATTTTACCACACGGGCATGCTTTTTATCAACTCTGGCCTTGTTATACTTTGCATTTCTATCAATGTTTTCTGTAGCCTTTTCTCTAGTATTCTTCAGATCTACTGGCATTTCTTCGTTGATGGTCAACATTCCCAGAGGTCTTGCCTCTTTCACTATCAACATTTCTAAGGGACTGTGCTGAGTCACCCGATTAGTGGTGCAATTTATGGCCAACTGTATCTCGCCCAATTCCTCCTGCCACGAACGTTCGCTAGTTTCTACCGCCGTCAACATCCCTTTTAGTACACTCATCACTCGCTCTACCTGCCCATTCGCTCTGCTAGCACCCGTTGCTATCACGTGTAAGTCCATTTTGTTTGTGGAACAGAACTTGCGAAATTCGCTGCTTGTGAAACATCGTCCCTAATCCGCTATAATTCTACTGGGGACGCCAAATATCGATATGGCGGACTTCACTGCCTGTATGCAACTAACTGAATCTAAGTTTCAGGTGTGGTACAAATGGACATACTTAGTGAAAGCATCAATTTGCACAATGACATACTCCTCTTCGTCTTTCTTGCCACTCAATTTCCCACTTATGTCAATGCCACGGTATTTCTACTTTGGTATTGGATGTAATTCTGTTTGGGTTTTTTCGATAATTTGCATGTAACGCAATTTTCCACGAATTTCCTAACATATTTTGTCGTATTCTCATCCAGTACTGCTCGTAAATCTTATCTAGTGTCTTCTGCCAGCCCATGTGCATTATGGCTTCGTGAATATGATTAACAACGGACCATCTAAACGCCCTCGGAACAACAGGCAAACATCGCGTCTTTCCATTTCTTTGAATAATTCGATGCAATAAACTCTTTCTAATCTCACATGTGTTCGCTAAATTTTTCTGCATTTCGTCACTATTCAATTCGCTCATTATATTCGATATGCTTTCATCGCGCTGCTACTCGGATACTAACCAGTTGAGTGTGATATTTGCCAAGTCAACTCGCCTGCGCATCTACATCGACAGGATTTCTTGATAAACAATCAACATGAGCCATTTGGCTCCCTTTACGATATTACATCTGGAATTCAAATAAACTGTCTTATCTGCGTGACTGAACCTGGTTCCGGAAGTTGAGATAATGCCTGAATTTTTCGTGAATTAGGCTTCAGTTCACCCTCCTTTATAACAAAACCTAGGTATTCTATTTCCTTTCGCAGAAATTGACTTTTTTTTACATTGAAAGAAAACCCAGACATCGATAACACGCTTAGCACTTTCTCTAATCTTTCGTACGCTTCCTCTTCAGAATCTATGACAATGAAAACGCCATAAAGGTAGACCACCATAGATATTAACTAAATTCCCCAAGGCTTTAACTATGGCACGCTGAAAAACAGATGACGCATTCTTTAATCCGAATGGCATTGCTAAAAATTCGTATTGACCTTCAGGGGTCACAAAAGCTGTTCTCTCAACAGAATCGGGGTGAAATTTGCCGCCACCTAAACGATCAATCTGATCTGATATTAACGGCAAGAGATACTTATCTGACACTGTATTTGCGTTCAACTCGCGATAGTCAATACAAAGCCTGTCACTACCGTCTTTCTTTTTGATTAGTAACATAGGGCTAGCGAAGGGAGAGCTACTAGGTCTTTTTACCTTTGCTTCTAACATTTTATCAATTTTATTCCTTACTACCTGCCTTTCGTTTTCGCTGAGGCGATACGGTCGCCTTTGAACAGTTTTATTCATGTCAAGCAAACGTATTTCCAGTGAACCCGTGGCCACACGACTACGAGGGATACCATCAATGAAGAACTCAGAATACTTGGCCAATATGCCATTAAGTTTTGATTTATCATTACCAATTGAGTCGATCTTATTTGCAATGTCATCATTTATCGATAATACTGTTTGTGTTTTATAAATATCGAATCTGTTACTTTCTAACATTACCCCAAAACCCAGTTGAAAAATATCTTGCCCAATCAACATATCGTATTTGAAGCATCTCTTATCGACTACGTGAAACAACAATTCAAGGTTAAATTACGAAATTTTTAATTGGACAGAATTTGCAAATTGCTCTTGACAACATTGTCGCCTTGCCTCTCAAAACTTCAAGATTGTGGCACATCTTGCCGGAGAGCTTCTCGCTAATCGTTTCTTTTATTAACGAGCATTCGGAACCAGAATCAAAGAAAAATGGAAAACGCTGTGACGTTCAGGTGAGCCTCGGGTAGTCAGGGCTGGCCAGGGTCATCCAGGACATTTATTTGGTTCAGGAAAGTGGTGCTAGAAAAAGGAATCCACGACCCGAGTCCCAGTAATAACACGCAGAGTTTAACCTTAACTAGGCTTAAAGATATACGAAATTTATTGGTCTTCTTGACAGACTAATGCAACTGGTTGCGCAGATGGCGTTGCCGATTGTCCCCGGCGGTTGCCGACGAGCGTCCGTGTCCTGGGGAAAAGCTCCTCGTGTCCGGGGTCCGTATATGTAGATCCCTTTCGTCTGGCTGGGATAAATGGCGATACAGCAGTGCGCCCCTTGTCCGCAGAAATACGTGGTGTTGATAAAGCAGGACGAAACCGTCAGCAAGGATACGTAGTGTTGGGAATATAGGACGACACCGTCAGCACAGATACGTAAGGTTGACCAAGCAGGACGAAACCGTCAGCAAGGATACGTAGTGTGGAGAGAATAGGACGGAACCGTCAGCGAAGATACGTAGTATTGATGAAGCAGGACGAAACCGTCAGCAAGGATACGTAGTGTTGATAAAATGGGACGAAGCCGTCAGCGAGGATACGTAGTGTTGGTGAGGTAGGACGAAACCGTCAGCAAGATACGTAGTGTGGAAATATAGGACGACACCGTCAGCAGGACGAAACCGTCAGCAGAATACGTAGTGTGGAAAAATAGGACGACACCGTCAGCGAGATACGTAGTGTTGAGAAAATAGAACGAAACCGTCAGCGAGGATAGGTAGTGTTGGTGAGGTAGGACGAAACCGTCAGCAAGATACGTAGTGTGGAAATATAGGACGACACCGTCAGCAGGACGAAACCGTCAGCGAGATACGTAGTGTTGAGAAAATAGGACGAAACCGTCAGCGAGGATACGTAGTGTTGGTGAGGTAGGACGAAATTACTTGGCCAATTAGGTAAACTGAAATTAATGGAAATTGTTCTCAGGTTGTTGTGGGAGGCTTCTCTGCCATCATCGTCGCCAGAGTGTGGCTGTTTAAGGCAGCAGTGCTGTCGGATCGACTGCGTGAGGATCATAGTCAAAGCCAAAAGTAACAACATTACTTGGCAAGTTTCTGAAGTGAGATTAATGTTGAAACTGTTTGCAGGTTGCTAAAGTGAGGGATTTCTGCCAGTATTCTCAACATTTTACCTTTGGAGCGTGGTTGTGGCCGCGCAAGGCGGATTTATTGTTTGGGGGAGAAATCTTGTCGAGACGCTCTGCATCGGGCGCTCGGCGATAGAGTCTCTGAGGGGTGCTCCTGTGGACGCCACCCCTGCAGGAAGACCAGAAGACCTGTAAGGAGTTTCAGGAGGATCACCATAGACTATTAATTTGTGACCAGTTTCTTCTTTACTCGGAGTCGTCTCCTCAAGGGATCACCAACGTGCCGTGAGGAGTTTCGATTGAGGATGTGCCTCCGTAGCAAATTTTCTTACACTTCTTGTGTCTTCAAATGTTACTTTGGCGGGATAAACTCTCTCAATCTCTTCTAGAGTACACGCTCTCTTCCGCACAAACCCAACAATTTGGCTATCGATTCTTACATTTCATCAGACATTAGTTTAGTAGGATATTCTTCAACTTAGAGCACGCGCTCACTTCTACTAAAACTCAATCGTCTGGCTACCAATTCACAAGTCGTCAAATGTCAGTTTAGCAGGCTACACACATACCAGTTGGAGTTCTCGCTCCCTTCTGCACAAACTCTACCATTTGCATACCAATCCGCTCACAACTCAGTATCGGATTCTCTCTCTCCGTTTTCTTTTCTCTCGGGAACTTCTCTCTCGTAGGGAAAACTGCGTACACTATCATGTGGATACTTGTACATTCGCTTAGTTGTTAATGATTTTAACATGTAATGATCTCCATCTAGCAACTCTCCTAAAACAAATGGCCCTTTGTACTTGGGATCTAATTTCGTTTGGTGTCGTTCTTCGCTCTTTAGCAACACGAGATCACCAATCTTATATTTTACCACACGGGCATGCTTTTTATCAACTCTGGCCTTGTTATACTTTGCATTTCTATCAATGTTTTCTGTAGCCTTTTCTCTAGTTTTCTTCAGATCTACTGGCATTTCTTCGTTGATGGTCAACATTCCCAGAGGTCTTGCCTCTTTCACTATCAACATTTCTAAGGGACTGTGCTGAGTCACCCGATTAGTGGTGCAATTTATGGCCAACTGTATCTCGCCCAATTCCTCCTGCCACGAACGTTCGCTAGTTTCTACCGCCGTCAACATCCCTTTTAGTACACTCATCACTCGCTCTACCTGCCCATTCGCTCTGCTAGCACCCGTTGCTATCACGTGTAAGTCCATTTTGTTTGTGGAACAGAACTTGCGAAATTCGCTGCTTGTGACACATCGTCCCTGATCCGCTATAATTCTACTGGGGACGCCAAATATCGATATGGCGGACTTCACTGCCTGTAAGCAACTAGCTGAATCTAAGTTTCAGGTGTGGTACAAATGGACATACTTAGTGAAAGCATCAATTTGCACAATGACATACTCCTCTTCGTCTTTCTTGCCACTCAATTTCCCACTTATGTCAATGCCACGGTATTTCTACTTTGGGATTGGATGTAATTCTGTTTGCGTTTTTTCGATAATTTGCATGTAACGCAATTTTCCACGAATTTCCTAACATATTTTGTCGTATTCTCATCCAGTACTGCTCGTAAATCTTATCTAGTGTCTTCTGCCAGCCCATGGGCATTATGGCTTCGTGAATATGATTAACAACGGACCATCTAAACGCCCTCGGAACAACAGGCAAACATCGCGTCTTGCATATTCTTTGAATAATTCGATGCAATAAACTCTTTCTAATCTCACATGTGTTCGCTAAATTTTTCTGCATTTCGTCACTATTCAATTCGCTCATTATATTCGATATGCTTTCATCGCGCTGCTGCTCGGATACTAACCAGTTGAGTGTGATATTTGCCAAGTCAACTCGCCTGCGCATCTACATCGACAGGATTTCTTGATAAACAATCAACATGAGCCATTTGGCTCCCTTTACGATATTACATCTGGAATTCAAATAAACTGCCTTATCTGCGTGACTGAACCTGGTTCCGGAAGTTGAGATAATGCCTGAATTTTTCGTGAATTTAGCTTCAGTTCACCCTCCTTTATAACAAAACCAAGGTATTCTATTTCCTTTCGCAGAAATTGACTTTTTTTTACATTGAAAGAAAACCCAGACATCGATAACACGCTTAGCACTTTCTCTAATCTTTCGTACGCTTCCTCTTCAGAATCTGTGACAATGAAAACGTCATAAAGGTAGACCACCATAGGTATTATCTAAATTCCCCAAGGCTTTAACTATGGCACGCTGAAAAACAGATGACGCATTCTTTAATCCGAATGGCATTGCTAAAAATTCGTATTGACCTTCAGGGGTCACAAAAGCTGTTCTCTCAACAGAATCGGGGTGAAATTTGCCGCCACCTAAACGATCAATCTGATCTGATATTAACGGCAAGAGATACTTATCTGACACTGTATTTGCGTTCAACTCGCGATAGTCAATACAAAGCCTGTCACTACCGTCTTTCTTTTTGATTAGTAACATAGGGCTAGCGAAGGGAGAGCTACTAGGTCTTTTTACCTTTGCTTCTAACATTTCATCAATTTTATTCCTTACTACCTGCCTTTCGTCTTCGCTGAGGCGATACGGTCGCCTTTGAACAGTTTTATTCATGTCTAGCAAACGTATTTCCAGTGAACCCGTGGCCACACGCCTACGACGGATACCATCAATGAAGAACTCAGAATACTTGGCCAATATGCCATTAAGTTTTGATTTATCATTACCAATTGAGTCGATCTTATTTGCAATGTCATCATTTATCGATAATACTGTTTGTGTTTTATAAATATCGAATCTGTTACTTTCTAACATTACCCCAAAACCCAGTTGAAAAATATCTTGCCCAATCAACATATCGTATTTGAAGCATCTCTTATCGACTACTTGAAACAACAATTCGAGGTTAAATTACGAAATTTGTACATTGGACAGAATTTGCAAATTGCTCTTGACAACATTGTCGCCTTTGCCTCTCAAAACTACAAGATTGTGGCACATCTTGCCGGAGAGCTTCTCGCTAATCGTTTCTTTTATTAACGAGCATTCGGAACCAGAATCAAAGAAAAATGGAAAACGCTGTGACGTTCAGTCGAGCCTCGGGTAGTCAGGGCTGGCCAGGGTCATCCAGGACATTTATTTGGTTCAGGAAAGTGGTGCTAGAAAAAGGAATCCACGACCCGAGTCCCAGTAATAACGCGCAGAGTTTAACCTTAACTAGGCTTAAAGATAAACGAAATATATTGGTCTTCTTGACAGAGTAATGCAACTGGTGGCGCAGATGGCGTTGCCGATTGTCCCCGGCGGTTGCCGACGAGCGTCCGTGTCCTGGGGAAAAACTCCTCGTGTCCGGGGTCCGTGTATGTAGATCCCTTTCGTCTGGCTGGGATAAATGGTGATACAGCAGTGCGCCCCTCGTCCGCAGAAATACGTGGTGTTGATAAAGCAGGACGAAACCGTCAGCAAGGATACGTAGTGTTGGGAATATAGGACGACACCGTCAGCACAGATACGTAAGGTTGATCAAGCAGGACGAAACCGTCAGCAAGGATACGTAGTGTGGAGAGAATAGGACGGAACCGTCAGCGAAGATACGTAGTATTGATGAAGCAGGACGAAACCGTCAGCAAGGATACGTAGTGTTGAGAAAATAGGACGAAACCGTCAGCGAGGATACGTAGTGTTGGTGAGGTAGGACGAAACCGTCAGCAAGATACGTAGTGTGGAAATATAGGACGACACCGTCAGCAGAATACGTAGTGTTGAGAAGATAGGACGACACCGTCAGCAGAATACGTAGTGTGGGAAAATAGGACGACACCGTCAGCAGGACGAAACCGTCAGCAAGATACGTAGTGGTGAGAGAATAGGACGAAACCGTCAGCCAGATACTTAGTGTGGTTAAAGTCTTACTCCTTGGTACCGCTGACTCCCAATCCTGAGTTGCTGCTTGGTTGCTGCTCGCTGGTGAGGCCAGCGGCCCGCTTTATAAAGCGCTTGGCTGGTTTTGGTGTGCCCGCTCGGGCTGTGGGTTTGCCCGAATTAGTGTGGCCGATGCTCGGGATTTGCCCGACTTAGTGTGGCCGGAGCTCGGGTTTAGAGTGCCCCTTTGCTTGGTTGGGTGCGCGCGCGCGCTTCGTTTGAATTTGAATATTCTTTAATTGTGCGCGGTACGCGTCACAACGCTAACCAAATTGTATCGCTGTCCCGTTCGGCTGAATACAGCACACAAGCCGATTCTCCTCTCGCTGTTTATATTCGATGATGGCGGTCTCTTCGTACACGCCGATGCAATACGTCCAACGTTGCCACATTTGAAACATGTTACCGCAGGTCTGCCGCTACTATAGCCTGGTCGTTCCTCTCGTTCCTTTCTTCTGCTCTCCTCTTTCGGCACTCCATTGCTTTGTGTCCGAGTTTGCCGCAACTATGGAATCTAATCGGCGTTTGCATGTTGTGCCTCTTCTTTTCGGAGCCGTGTTCGCTTCCAGCGAATTCGGCGTTTCTGACGAACGAGTGAGCTCGGAGTTGTTGTTGTAGCTCTGCTCGTGTCTTTACGTTTGTAGGTAATACCAAGCGCTGAAGTCTGGAGTCAATTTGCGATGTATGCGCCAGGACCAATGATACCGCAATCTCCTCGTGTGTCATTGCCTTCCAATTGGTCAATAAAGTTGTAACCAAACGGCTGGAACATGTGGGTTTGGGCGTCCCTTTAGCATATTTAGCACCACTGCAGCCGTTGTCTCGTTGCTTTCATAGCGTTCCATGAATAATTCTTTGAACTGCACCCAGCTTATACCAGGAAAACAAATTTGCGAAACCCACTGCGATGCACTACCGAGCAGTGATTTGCTGAGCATCATCACCAAAGATGAACTTTTTTGAGGATGTTCACACAGGATCATATTAGCCGTTTTACACTATGCAGCTGCGTCGGCGTCAGCACCTTCGGGGTTGAATGTTGGTAGCATTGCGGAAACAGCACGTGCGCCAGGCATCGCCGCGGATTGTGCAGCTTTCAGTAACTCCGCTATCATATTATTCTGCTTTTCGATTAGCGTGCGCAAACTTTGTTCCGAATTGTTTTGTAGGTGTGGTGATCCCACTTCTGATGTCGGAGATTCATCTTCAGTTTCTACGTTCATGTTCACTATTTATTTTCTTCACTGTCGCGCAGAGAGTCGCAATGGTTAGAACTTCTTTTTTGGCTTCTCGTCTCTCGGAGGGCTGACACGAACTAACTAACTCTTTCTACTTCTTCTTCCTCCTCATCTCACATTGCGCCGCGCTCAGTAGGGATATTTGCTCTCCTTCCCCACAGCGCTCTCATATGGAAACTCTTATATCCGCGCTCTCTCATTAAAGAACTCTCGCTCTTCTTATTCCTTTTTATCCTCATTTATTTCCATAGCGAATACACAGAGAGACATACGATTAATATTAAATCTAATAAGCCAAGTAAATTCCCGACAAGTAGATATGCCTCGACCGTTGGCAAGTTGATGTACAACGGAGAACGAAAAAAACAGCGAGAAATATGGCGACACAGAAGGTGGAGACGAATGGAAAATTTCGCCGGACTAGGAGCACTATTAATTTCTCACTATAATATCTGCCGTTGTGTCGGAAAACTCTCAGATGTGGAGTTGACACGGAAAAAGTCTTACAGCAGTGCGAACGAAATTGAATTTTCGGGCAGCTGCTGAAGACCGGCAGGAAGGATACGGAGAAAAGCTCGGAACAATAGTCGGGAACTGCTGGCAGAAATGGCGAAGTTGGAAGAATATCCTATCCGGCTCTGATGGACCAATGTTTTGTCGAGGGCGATTGTCCTCCAAATAAGCGGCAGATGCACCGAAAATTCCCACGGCGTAGAGCGAAAAATAGCGATGTAAAAAACACCCTGGTTGTGGCGAAAAAGAAGAAGCGGGGGCGTCATGTTGGGAGGCTTGTTGCGCGCGCCGAATGGTGAGGTTGTGTTTCCCGGGTGCTCCTCCGGGAAGGCGTATAAACTGCCAAACCTAGGACGGTAGTGATTCGTGAGTGTGTGTGAAGGTGCACTGAACGCCAGGCCGTACATACCTGTGCGATTCGGAAACCTCGGACTTCGGTACCGCCCCCAGGAGAATCCAGAGCTTCTAGACGCTGGCCACCTTGGCGGCGACAGGGGTGAGTGGGGGGACACCTCTCTCCAGGGGCCTGTTCCTACTTTCTCTTCTTTCGCGTTGGTAATTTACTCTTACCAAGGTGGCGACCCGCTCGAAGTGGCATATCATGCCAGCTGATCGCCAGGTCAGCTGTCGGGCCAGTGCTCGGTAGTGGAGTAACCACGTAAGATTACATCTTCCGTAACTCTGAAGCTCCCACCGGTAAGCTCCAGTAGGCGCTTGGCCGACAGGGGGCGCTAGTGAATGTAACTGGGTAGGCTGACCAAAGCTACTCGCTACGTCACGTACTTGCAAAAAGGCAGCATATACGGTAGCATACTGTTTTGGGCTGCTGCTCCGATCCTTTGGCAAGGAGGCAGGTTTCGGACGTGAAACTCCCTCCCAGCACACCGGTGGCCTACGAGGTGGTAAAGGTCACGGAGCTGACCAACTGCCATCCCCCCCGCTCAGGCGGTACACCTAGAAACGGGGCTCTGGCGACCGAGACGGGGCGGTATAACCCCCATCGGTTAAGTCGAGGAGAAACCCTCGGCCTCCGTTGGATGCCCCGCACTGTGCAACTCAAGCCACGATCGCTACGCTCAGCGTCTGTCCCACATTGGGCGGCCGAGCGGTCTGCGTCTGCGCCACAGTGGCCGGCAGATCCATATAGCGACGACCCCCATAAAAATCCACACCGCGTCTGTGCCATAATGGCCGGCGGTCTGGTCTGCGTCTGTACCGCATCGGTCGGCAGTCTATATAACCTGGCGGGAGGTATAAAACGCAACCCGGCAGCAGGGTGAATAGCTGCACCAACAAAAGGAATGTCTGGTAATAACAACAGTACTCCAGGTGGCAACCACTCATGTGGAAATCCACCCGCGGTAAATTCCGCGGCTAGGGCAAGGATTCTGGAGGCCCTAACTACCATTCCACCCACCATGGCAGCGCCGGCGGCCCACTTGGCCGACGCCCCATTAAACGCGACAAGTGCAAACATCAGCAGCGACTCTGAGCTGAAGGCCTTCCAAAAAAGCTCAAGGCTCAAGCGAACGCCTCCTGGTGGCGCCCCCCCGACGCCCGCGCCCGCGCCAGCACCGATGCCAATCCCAAATCCCTTAGGAAGCGGGGCGGAGGCAGACTCCGCTACTCCGAAAAGGGCTAAGGACACCCCAAGCCCTACGTGCCGTGCGCACCCAACAAAAAGGGCAAAATCTATAGCGTCCCAAATCGATGAGATGGGTGCTATTCTGGACGACCTTCTCATGAAGGTAAAAGACCAGAAGGCGAGGAGTGTCAACATTTCGATGAAGAACTCTCTCGCCAGACTCAAGGAGCTGCAACTGGCAGTTCTGCAGCAGGCGGTTAGGTACGGCGCTCCCCTGGTCTCGGAGACTACGGAACGGGGCTGCCAAGTGACCCCGAGGAGTCCCCCGAAGGGCACCTCGTCGGAGAAAAGTAGCCAAACGTCTCCCATGCCCCTGGCCAAACCCGGGCGAAGCCGAGTTACGCAGCGGTGACTGGTGCAGGCGGGCGCAAGGAACGGTTGGTAACCGGGACGCAGCGCCCCGTGACTGGGAGAAACCCCAGAGATGCCATAAACGCGCCATCGACTCGGAAAGGCCCAGTCGGAGAAAGTCGGAGAAAGCAGTCAGACCGACGCAGGCGGAAGAGAAGAGACGCATTGATTCTCAGCCCCTCGGCGGAATCTTCATACGGCGAGATACTGTGTCTGGTGACTCGCTCACAGGACGCCAGGATGAAGGCAATAGCAGAGAAGGTCACCTCGACCAGGAGGACTGCCAAAGGGGACCTACTGCTGGAGCTATCAGGCGAAGACCATGGTGCCGAGAAGCTCATGGAGGATATCGGCAGTGTGTTGGGGGACAGAATCTCCATCCGTACAGCCACACCCCAGTCGCTATTCGTGGTGCGCGACTTGGACGAGCTAGCCTCCGGTGGGGAGCTCGCGGAAGCGCTCTCCGAGCAATCAGGACTCCCGATCAACTCGGTGACAGTCAGGAGCTTCAGAGTCGGTCGCTTCAAGACGCAGATTGCGACGGTCTCGGTGTCGTCCAGCAAGGCGAACCTGCTAATATCGCTGGGCAAGGTGAAGATCGGGTGGTGCAAGTGCCCGATCAAGGAAGTGGATTCGCGCCCGAAATGCTTTAAATGCTTGGAGGTGGGCCATATCGCCAGCAGGTGCTTGAGCTCAGTGGACAGAAGCAAGTCCTGCTTTAAGTGCGGACAAGCCGGGCACAAAATTGCAACGTGCACTAACTCTGCGAGTTGCTTTAGGTGCGTCAGCAAAAATCTGAAGGAAGTTAACTATCAGGCTAGCAGCCGCAGTTGCCCACTGATGGCGTCGGACGGAGCGGCCCCTACAGCACAGGCATGAAGGTGGTTCAACTAAACTTGAACCACTGCGCGCCGGCACAAGACCTGCTGTCGCAGACAACGAGGGAGTGTGGTGTGGACCTGGCAGTGCTCAGCGAGCCATACAAGATCGGGAACAACCCCAACTGGGTAGCCGACAGCTCGGGGAAAGCCGCCCTTTGGACGTGCGGCGTAGGTGCCACCCGTCTGTCCGAGGTGTACGCTTCAAACGGGTTTATTCGGGCGAAGGTAGGCAGCTGGTGGATATATAGCGTCTACCTTGCTCCGAGCCTCTCGCTGGAAGCTTTCTGCGACAGCGTGGATCGCTTGGCAACCGATGCAAGGGGCAGGTTTCCCGTTCTGATTGCGGGCGACTTTAATGCCTGGGCTGTGGACTGGGGCAGCGCATACACCAACGCCAGAGGCAGATCTCTACTGGAAGCCATAGCGATGCTCGACATTGCGCTTTTAAACACGGGGGGACAACACACGTTCTCCCGGGCCGGTGCCGGCTCAGTGGTCGACCTCACATTCGTGAGCGGCTCAAAAGCCTCGCAGTGCTTATGGGAACTCAGCGAGGTCTATACAGCCAGCGATCATGCCGCCATCTACACGACCTTGGCCACCCGCCTGCCGTTGGCTACACGGTCCCAACCGCAACAGGCGAGATACAGGGCGGACTCCTTGGATGTCCAGCTGTTCGCAACCGGAATGGAGAGCCAGGAGGTAGCTGGGGGCGCTTCGCAGGTGGCAGAGGAAGCCATGAGGCAGCTCAAGGCAGTGTGCGACAGCTGCATGCAGGTCAGGAGACCCCACAGTCGCCATCACGAGCCGGTGTTCTGGTGGAACCGGGCGATAGCCGATGCCCGGAGAGACTGCGTCCGTGCTAGACGACGTTACCAGCGATCGTATGGCACCCCCTCCCACCTGGACAAAAGGCGGGAGTACCAGGCCTGGCGTAGAGCGCTCAAGGCCGCTATCCGGACGAGCAAATCAAAGTGCTTCATGGAACTCTGCGACTCGGCGGACCATGACCCGTGGGGGAGCGCCTACAAAACGGTAGTTAAGCGCATTAACTGCTCGGGCCAGCTTGCCCCGCTCGCGACGGAGTTCACCAAGCGAATAGTGGACCATCTGTTCCCCAGGATGGACGTGCCACCGTTCCCCAATGCTGGAGACTCCCTGGCAGGATTCGCTCCGGTAACGGCGCTGGAGGTACGGTCGGCGGCAGTCAGAGTAAGAGCGTCGAAGGCCGCTGGCCCCGACAACATCCCCAATAGGGCCTTGAAGCTCGCTCTGTCCCTTCAGCCCGAACGGTTCGCGGAGGTGTTCAGCAGCTGCCTGGCCGAGGGCACCTTCCCGCCTAGATGGAAGTCGCAGAGGCTAGTACTGCTGCCGAAACCCGGAAAACCGCCGGACGACCCGTCATCTTTTAGGCCTATCTGCCTTATTGATGGCGCGGGTAAGGTTCTGGAGCACCTAATCGGCACCCGCCTTGAAGAGGCGATCAGAGTGGCTGGCGACCTCTCGGAGGCCCAGTTCGGTTTCCGGAAGGCGAAATCGACAGTGGATGCCATCGCTAAGGTGGTAGACATTGCCAGCTCCGCGATAGCCGGCAAGAGGTGGAAAGGCGGCACAAAAGAGTACTGCCTAGTCGTCACTCTGGATGTTCGCAACGCCTTCAACACGGCGAGATGGAGCTGCATCATGGAGGCTTTATCCAGCTTCGGTGTCCCCCCATACCTCCTGAACGTTATGGGCAGCTACTTCACGGACCGCACGTTGGAGTTTACCACTCCCGACGGCGCGGATACGGTGGAGCTCTCCTGCGGGGTTCCACAAGGATCCGTACTAGCACCGCTCCTGTGGAATGCGATGTACGACGGAGTCCTGCGCCTCCCCTTGCCCGGCCGGTCCGAGCTCGTGGGCTTCGCCGACGACATCGCGGTGGTGCTGGTTGGCAAGGTACTTCCACGGGTCGAAGCTACCTGCAACTCCTGTGTCGAGGCCATCAGCTCATGGCTGACCAGAGTCGGCCTGCAACTAACTAGCGCCACAAAAAACCGAAGCCGTCCTAATCAGCAGCCGGAAAAAGGTTGAGACCGCATCCATCAGGGTCGGGGGTGCTACGATCACTTCCACGAGAGCCATAAGATACCTGGGTGTAATGCTGGACACGAGACTCTCGTTTCGCGAGCACCTAGCGTATGCCAGCTCCAAGGCGGCCACATCACTCCAGGCCCCTTCCCGGATCATGATGAACCGCCGAGGTCCCAAGCAATGTAGCAGACTGCTCCTGACTAGTGTGACGAGAGCAACCCTGCTATACGCGGCCCCTGTCTGGGCGCACGCTATGGCGACGCCCTCGTACTGCCGGGGCATGAACTCCACGCACCGGCTTGCCGCTCTGCGTATTTGCAGCGCGTTCCGTACGGTGTCAGAGCAGGCGGCTCTGGTCTTAGCCGGGACCCCCCCATTGGATCTCCTGGCCAAGGAACAGGCCACCATTTTCGGGCGGCTCCACGGAAGAGCCCTCCCCGCTGCTGAGAAGAAGCTAGCCCGCGCCGCAGCAAAGGCCAGCACCCTCCAGGAGTGGCAATCCCGCTGGGAGTCATCGACCAAAGGGCGGTGGACCCATCGACTGATCCCCATGTTAGAGGCGTGGGTCGGAAGGAAGCATGGTCAGGTAAATTTCCACCTGACCCAAGTCTTAAGCGGACACGGATGCTTCAGAGGATACCTCCACAAGCGAGGACATGAAGACAGCGCAGCCTGCGTTTGGTGCACCGACGGCTCCGAGGAGACCGCGGAGCACGTACTGTTCTTCTGTGGACGTTTTGAGAACGAGAGGAGCCAACTGGAGGAGAACCTTGGCGCCCAGATTGAGGTCGACAATCTGATCGGCTTGATGCTTGCCAGCGATGCTAATTGGCAGGCGGCAAGCAATTATGCAGCGTCGGTGATGTCCAGGCTTCGGGCTGAGGAACGCCGTAGGAGAAGCGTTACAGGCTAATGGGGGCCATTCCTTCGCGAAGCATTGCTTTGCGGCCGTCCCGCGAAGGTTACGTCCCTATTTTTAGCCATACGCTACCCCTCCCACTTGTAATATACCCCCACCCCCCCACCACCCAACACATATAAATAAAGAACGAATTTAAAAAAAAAAAAAATGTGTACTACAGTATATCAGCTTTATTTGGCTGCATACATAAGACTAAAAAATGCGTTTAAAAACTAGAGCAGCTCTGCTTTGCTGACGTGAGCGTGGGAGATCGACGGCGGCCGATCACGAATTTCGCAAACCGAGTCCGAGCTCCGAAGCGAACGCAAAAGAGAGGCGAACGCGGACGAGAGCGAAAGCTCTGTGCGCAGAGGCGGCACAGTGGCCCCTCACAAAAACACCCGTCAATAACCAAAATTTTATTGATCTAGCTTTGGCTTGCGTAATTAGTTACTCAGCCATTTAAATTTTCTGAATATGTCAAGTGAATACAGCTTCTAAAGATATCCTTAAGCATCCTTTCATTATTACAGATTGCAGTAAAAGCACTCTTCTGCATCTTTTCCAACAGTTGGCAAAAGGGAATTCTCTTTTGCGCGGCCTTTTATTATTATTACAGTTTGTAAAGTGAATTTTTTTTTCGTCATTGCAGCAAGTCAAAAGATCTCTCTGTTCTTCTTGACTCAGCATCTTTTTACAGCTATATTGGTTTCCATGTTTCTTTTTTTTCATTTGCATGCAAATTAAATTATTTACTCCGGAGAATTATACAAAAATATTATTTTTATTTTTTCATTTTATTACAGAGTTTTTTTGGTTTTATAAATTTATCAGTTTTGTATTTGGATCGGTTGACCGATCTCTCTCTGTCTCCAGATTCGACTGCCTGCTTAAGAAAGATTTTTATCCTCGGCCAGGAGCTTTTCTTAAAACTTCAGAACTTTGATCTGTGTTTAGAATAAAAGCTTTGTGATGAAAATGCTTCTTGAATTGTGAAATTCAAATTTGGTGACCATTGCAGATTGCAAAATGAAGCGCAATTTTTTGTCGCCTATAGGAGGCTGTGTTTACGTTAAGAAGGTTTGTTTATTCAAGTGTCCAAGCTGTGGACCGCAACGGTTTGGTTCCCAAGACTTGGTGAGAAGATTCGGATTTGTTTATATAAACAAACTCTGAGAACAAAGGAAAGTCAATCGTGCAGATTGGGTTTCGAGAAAATGTTTACAAATTGGGCAAGGGCCCTTGAATCATGGGTTGGATAACTCTCCCCCCTCTAAAATGGAGCGTCCCAATTCAATTCGAATTTCATTTAAGTGATCCCTTAATTCTGTTAAAAATTCTGTTTGATTAAAAGATTTTTCTATATCTGGCCGATGTTTTTTGGTTACAAATATAAGATGAATATATTTAATAATAATTAAAAAAATTAAATATATAATGATTAAAATTAATAATATAAAGGAAAGTGATATCTTGGTATTATTAATTTTAATGAATGGATTTAAAGTTTTAATATTATCTAAAGATAATTCTGAATTATTAGAAAAAATGTAATCGGAAATTTCATAATTAGTGAAATGGTTTGCAGCTATATAATCAAGAATTTTGTTTTCTATATTTGTATAAGAAATGTTATTTATGGTGGTTGTACCATTAAATGTTATAAGGAAAGATCCATTTAAATGGGTGTAGTTAACAATATTGTTACCATTTATAAAAATGGCACCGTCTTGAATGATGTCTATTTTTTGATTTTTTTCTCTAATTTTGTTACAGGTTGATTTTTCTCCATTTAATAATTTCGTGAAACAGGTTTTTACTTTACTAATGATACAGTAGTTGTTAAAAAGTTCAATCTTAAATGTAGACATTTCATAATAGGTATTATCGCATTTTGCGACTAGATGGTATTAACTCAGATAAAAGTAGTTCGATAACTTCTAAGTCGTATTTGATTTCCCATTGTGATCTTTTATTAGGGTCTCTATTTATATTTTGAGATTCAACATTTATTATTTCCTTGTAAAAGCTTAAATTGGTTACGTGAAATAATTCGTTATAGGATTCATAAGTAAGGACATCCTTTTTGTCCTTGAACAGAAAAAACTCATGGTTTGAATAATCAATAATTTCGGAACTGGTCAGTGTAAGGACTGATAAAAGTAGCAATATGGAATGCATTTTCTGTAAATTAAAAAAAATTAATATATATTATTTTTTGAGATTATCTTTGTGAATAATTCTGTTTCTATTTTGGATTATTATTTTATTTGGTTTAACTTCTTTAACTACTTGTTTCTTGTATCTTGGTTTAAGTTTATTTCTTTCCCCAAATTTCTTTTCGTAAACCACTTGTCCAACATGATATTGTTTATCCTGCCTGTTTTCATTATGAACTTCTAACATTTTAGTTTGAGCAATCTTTAAGGCTTGTGAATTATTTTCATGTCCGATTCTATTGTACAGTATATCAAAAGGTTTTTGATTTGTTACGGAATGTATTGTTCGATTATATTCTTGAGCAGCTCTAATAACTATTTCGGTGAAATCAGTTAGATTAAACTCCTCTTTAACGCAGCGAGCTAATTCTGTTAATGTAGAATGTGCCCTTTCAACTTGTCCGTTAGATGTACTATGTCTCGGGTCAGCGTAATGTAAAGTTAATCCATTCCGTTGAGCGAATGATTTAAATTGGGCCGAGGTGAAACTTGGCTCGTTATCTGTCATAATTATTTTGGCTTGGGGAAACTGTTGGAGTAATTCCATTACGTTATTTTCAATATTTAATTTATTTCGGATTTGTTTAACCACCAGAAATTTGGAATATGCGTCAATACAAGTTAGAAAAGTTAGACTTTGCGCATAATATATATCAATATGTAATTGTTCACCTTCTTTAGTTGGTATTGGGGCTTCCCCAATCGGAATTTTAATAGGATGTCTGTTATATTTGTTTTCGTTGCAAATTTTACAATTTTTTATATACTCTTTTAGTTTTGTATATAAATTTGGCCAGAAATATAATTTACAGATTTGTTTGTAATTTTCATCTAATCCCCTGTGAGCTCTAGAGCGTGTTTCTTCTATTATTATTGCCCTATCTTCGGCACTTTCCACGTCTTGTAAAAATACTCTTGTAAAAAGAAATTTGTTAGTGAAATTATTTTTCAAGGGTAATTGAATATGATAAAGATCTTCTAAAGTACAGTGAATTCCTACCGTTATGTTTGGTGGTAGATACTCCCTTAATATTGTTATTAAGTTTTCTGGCGTATCATATTCGATTATATGTCTGATTTTGTCAAAGATCGTAAGAGATTCGTGTGCCGTTAGCAACAATTGATGTATAAACTGGTTTAGTGGTTTGGAAGTTTCCTGAATGGCATTTTCGAAACTGCTTTCAGCAGAATGCTGAGTAATGGAATCTGAGCTAGATTCATCTGATTGATCAGGATTACTCTCGGTTATATTATTCAACTTTATTCTCGATAAGGCATCGGCTACCACATTAGTAGTTCCTGGTTTGTAGACTATTTTAGGAGTGAACCTTTCTATGAATGAGTACCATCTTTTCATTTCTATATTAGGATTTTTGTCAGAAATTGTGAATGACAATGACTGATGGTCAGTCTGAATTTCAATGCCTACTACTCCATATAAGTAATTTCGAAGATTTTTTAATGCCCAAACAATTGCTAGTAGCTCCTTTTTATTCGTAGCATATAGCTGTTCAGTTTTATTGAGTGTTTTTGAAATGAAGGTAATTGGTTTATTATCTTGAGATAAAACTGCTCCTATAGCGATATCTGACGCGTCTGTTGTCAAAGTGAATTTTTTGTTATAATCTGGTTGAACTAATTCCACTTGTGCTATTAAATTATCTTTAAGTTCGTTAAAAGCGTTTACCGCTGTGTCGTCTAACCGTATTGTAATTTTTGTAGACATTCTTCTAGAAGTTTTACCATTTTCTCCTCCTAAGTATTTGGTTAATGGTTTGGCAATTTTTGCATAATCTCGGACAAATTTACAGTAATAGCCGGTAAGGCCTAGAAAACTTCGAAGCTCTCTAATGTTTCGAGGAATCGGATACTTCATAATTGTGGACATTTTTTCTGGATCTGTTTTGATTACATTGTGAGAAACAATATAACCAAGAAATGCTGTTTCCAATTTAAAGATTTTAGATTTTTCAAGTGAAATTTTCATATTAGCTTGTTGCAAAATATTAATTATTTGGATTAAATCAGTATAATGTTGTTCAACTGTATTAGAAAAGATTATTATATCATCCATATAAACGTGACAAGTTTTTCCGACTTGTTCTCTTAGGATGTCATCCATTGCTCTTTGGAATAATCGAGGGGCGTTTGTTAACCCAAATGGCATACGTAAAAATTCAAATTTACCATTGTTAATCGAAAAGGCAGTTTTTTCAATATCGGAATCTTTCATAAGAATTTGATGGAAGCCGGATTCTAAGTCGATGGTCGAGAAATATTTAGCTTTTCCCAGGTTCGCTAGTATGACGGATGGGTCTTGCATTGGATACCGATCAGGTATTGTATTTTCATTTAATTTTTTGTAATCAATGACAAGTCTGTGTTTTGGTGTTCCGTCTTCGTTTTGGCCCTTTTT
Source organism: Drosophila bocqueti (assembly GCA_018151655.1). Classification (NCBI taxonomy): domain Eukaryota; kingdom Metazoa; phylum Arthropoda; class Insecta; order Diptera; family Drosophilidae; genus Drosophila; species Drosophila bocqueti. The sequence continues at coordinate 359,478 of JAECXF010000294.1, read as the reverse complement.
AGGTACCACTAAGACTGGTGAATTATGAGGGCTTCTACTAGGCCTTATAATTTGTTCCCTAAGCATTCTGTCAATTTCTTTATTGACAAAATCGGAAACTGACATTGCATATGGGTATTGTTTTCCATATATTGGTCTGTTATGTTCGGTATTTATGTCTCCACGAATATCAGTTCGAAATGGAATTTGCATATCTATTTTAGAATGCTCCCTTTCGATTGTATTTATTATATCATTTTCAAAATCTTTAATTTGATTTGAAAATATTTTCACATTATTTAATCGTTGTTTGTCGGTTATTTCTACGACGGCGTGCTCAGGATTTTTAGATCCCAAACGATTCAATTTAAGTTTGACGGAATTAACATCGTCGGCGTGTTCAGGATTTTTTGATCCCAAACGATTCGATTGTAATTTGACGGAATTAACATCGTCGGCGTGTTCAGGATTTTTTGATCCCAAACGATTCGATTGTAATTTGACGGAATTAACATCGTCGGCGTGTTCAGGATTTTTTGATCCCAAACTATAAGTACTTCTTTCAATAATAAGTGATTCGTTTTCAATCACTTTTTGAGTGTCAAAATATTTTTTAATAATATACTCTTTTAATGGAAGAGTATTATTTTCCCCAATTAAACACAATTTGTGTTTGTCTTCATTATCATCGTATACAAGTTTTTCTTGTATCCCGTTATACTCCAAGATGCCTTTTTTAATATCAAGTTTAGCACCTATCCTTCTTAACAAGTTTATTCCAATTAATAAATCAGATTCCAGACCGTCGATTTCATAAAATAAATAACTGACACCAAATATAATTATCATATGGTAATATTTTATTATTGAATACCCATGAACTGTGGATACTCTTTTATATATTGGTAATTCATTTCGATTTTCATAAATCCCCTTTTTTATATAACAGACCGTGGCCCCTGTGTCAATTAATATTTTAAATTCCCTTTTAATTTTGTGGTCCACCCGTATTACATGAGGCATTCCTCTGTTGGACGCTGCTCTAAAAAATGGTCCTCGTTAATGTTGTTTACCCTCATAGTTTTTTCAGCTGGTTGGGTAACTGTCCCAGTTGATTCCCGTTTTAATGGTGGGTGTGAATCAGAGCGATTTACCTGTCCTGCGCCTGTGTTAGTTTTATGTGCTTGGTTATTATAATTTCCTTGGAAATTATTATTATAATTTGGTCGGTTATTGTTATAATTCCACGGACGACTATAACCTCTATTCGGACGATTTTGAATCCTATCGACTTCCATAGGTTCTGGTGGAGGTTGAGCTTTGGAATTGTTGTTAAAATTCCAGTTATTATTGGTTTTATTCTGAAAATTATTTTGTCTGGAATTTACTGTGTTGAAACGTAAATTGTTTCCGTGAGTTTTATTCTCGTTTTTGAATCCGTAGTATCTATTGGCAAATTGGGCCCTGAAACTATTTGATTCCAATTCTTGGCATTTTGCCAAAGCATTGGGCAAGTCCGGTGGATTTAATGAAAATAGAGTTTCGGAAATTGTTCCGTACAATCCGGAAATGAAAACCCTAAGAGCGTTATTCCTGATAGTTTTGTTAGTTTCCTTCGTGATTTCACTATCTTTACCATATGTCATAATGGTTTTATTTATTAATAGTGTCATCTTTTTATTAACTTCATTATAAAATTCAGTTATGCTCATACGTCCTTGTCTGAGTATGCTTAACTCAGATTCTAGAATATGTATTGGACGTTTGTCACTATAAATAAAATCTAGTCTAGCGAGAATCGCTTGAAAATTAAGGACTGTACCGTGATTGGTCAGGGCGTCCAAAATTTTATTTCTCAGGATAGTTAATGCAATAAAATATTGCTCGCTTTTAATCTTATGGAGGCTCATTGCAGTTTCAGCTGCTTCCCTCCATCCTACGTATTGAGTAATTTCCCCATTAAATTTTGGTAGGGATTTAATTACTTCGAGAGTGGTATCGCACTTAACGGTCGAGTCTGTCTCTTGAATTTGATACTCTTCAACTTCACAAGCACCAGCTCTTAACCTTCCTTCTATACCTTCGATTTTTTTGCTAACGTCTCCCAACTGTAATTTATCAATCTATTTATCAATTCAACTGTTAAGTTGCTTGATGAGGCTAAACCAGCACTAAAGTTAGGTGCTCCTGTTGCCATTTTGTTAATTTAAATTTTTCAAAATTATTAATCGAAACTTTCAAATTGTATAAATAAATTCTTTAATTTATGTGGAATTATTTGCAACTAACTTCAAATTAATTTTAAATAAATAAGATTTTAATGGAAGCTGGCGCACTTAAAATATTTTTTTAAATATTAAATTCCTCACGAGACTTCACGTTGGGGTCTTCCTTCTATAATATAGGGGGTTGATCTTCCTTCTCTCAGTGTATCTTCTTGGTGAAGTTTTAATTTGTCTTCCTTCCTTCTTTTACGATTGGTAATTAGGTTTCAATTAATTCAAAGTCAATGCACTGGTGTTACTGCTTTTCTTTATTGTTTGTACTCTTCGTTCACTTGTAGTTCTGGGTATTGGTTCGTGGTTGTTTTGTTTTAAATTTTTTCCCACTTAAAAAAATTATTTAATTCAGCTCCAGTTTCTTGATTAATTTGATGTTGTTAACCTTTTTTGAACTGGTATTTGGACTGAGCAAGTATTATTGGTGTTAGTTCACGATTTTTTTATTTAATTAGTAATCGTTGAATTTTATTATTCAGAACTTTCTTTATCACCGATTTAATTAACGACGCGAGTTCAAGATTTATTTAACTTTTTTCTTTTTGTTAAACTTATCACATCCGAACTATTATTTGCGTCGGTAGAGTTTTTGGCAGCGCGAGCTCACGTTAATTATTTTACTTGTTATCATAAAATTTTGTATAACTGAGCTTTTAATTACACTGCCCCACGTTGGGCGCCAATTAAATTATTTACTCCGGAGAATTATAAAAAAATATAATTTTTATTTTTTCATTTTATTACAGAGTTTTTTTGGTTTTATAAATTTATCAGTTTTGTATTTGGATCGGTTGACCGATCTCTCTCTGTCTCCAGATTCGACTGCCTGCTTAAGAAAGATTCTTATCCTCGAAACCTCGGCCAGGAGCTTTTCTTAAAACTTCAGAACTTTGATCTGTGTTTAGAATAAAAGCTTTGTGATGAAAATGCTTCTTGAATTGTGAAATTCAAATTTGGTGACCATTGCAGATTGCAAAATGAAGCGCAATTTTTTGTCGCCTATAGGAGGCTGTGTTTACGTTAAGAAGGTTTGTTTATTCAAGTGTCCAAGCTGTGGACCACAACGGTTTGGTTCCCAAGACTTGGTGAGAAGATTCGGATTTGTTTATATAAACAAACTCTGAGAACAAAGGAAAGTCAATCGTGCAGATTGGGTTTCGAGAAAATGTTTACAAATTGGGCAAGGGCCCTTGAATCATGGGTTGGGTAACTTGCACTTATTTAATGTTTGATTTTAGATTTTAAATTATTGTTCCTCCGACTGTACACTTGTGTGTACTCATACATATATCATGTTTCCTATAAATGTGTATTTGTTGCATATTAAACACCAACAAAAGTATTTTTTCACAGGAGTCCCATGCGCTTGCATTCAATTTGCTTATCGCCTTATTATCCCACCGTTTTCTATTTTTCCATTTAATTTATTATTGCCAGTTATTTATTTAGTCCACGACATTTACAATAAGTCTTATTTACCTCGTCGCCAATGTAAAGACCCCAAAGTACACAATCAATACACAATATGCTTCCGTTAATAATGTATTTTATTGGTTGGTTCGGTTACACAACTTGTCATTCTAACTAACCACTTATCACGCGATTCGAAAGGAAGGCCCCAAAGATAACAGCCTATGCTATCCATCGATTCTTATGGAATCATGACTCAGGGAGATATGTGAGTGGGCGAAGAAGGTAGGACTCACCAAGAGATACAAGGTGCCGCTATGGGTCCCCCGAAAATAAACACTACCAGGTTAAAAAAGGCCACCATAGCCTATATGCTCTCAAGAAGATGCTTAGCAGAACATGATGTCTCCCGCCCGCTCTAATGCACTGGGTCTATATATCGGTGGTGCGTCAAACTCTGATGTATGGAGTCTTAGTGTGGTGGCAAGCCAAGGAAAAGGAAACATATAACAAGCTTATGGAGAGAATTCAGCTGCAGGTACTGCTCTGCATAACAGGGTCGCTGAGATCAACCCCCACAAAAGCACTCGAAACTATAAACGGAGTCGATCCCCTAGACATCCACGCGCAACTGACTGCAGAAAAGGCGGCACAATGCCTGGTTGCATCAGGAAATATCTCAATGCAAGCATTCGGGCATAAATCAATTGGTCGAGACATGAACTTATATATATATATATATATCATGTGATAACCATAACATACCCGGATGTAAAAACAACATTCATGGGACCTGACAACTGGAAAACAGGTCAGGACCATGCTCAACACTTCAACATTTACACCGACGGCTCCAAGATGGAAGGAGAAGTTGCAGCGGGCATATACTGCACAAACCCTCTTATGTTGCTGTAGTGTAAGCTAGCAAGACAATGCAGCATATTCCAGGCGGAAGTATTCGCCTTCGGGAAAGCGGCAGAGCTTGCGCAGAGCATAGATCGCCCACACGAAGCAGTCAACTTATTCATAGACAGTCAAGCGCCGATAAGATCCTGCTCTTTTCGATTTCGTCCCGTCTTCGTTAACCTAGTCTTTAAGCATAATTGTTAGCATAAGAATACATAGGCGTCATAGTCGTTAGATTCTGATCGATCACACCCCATTCTTAATCCCTTCGTTTCGTTCGACAAATTAAATTAATTCTTGCCATCAAAAGTTTTCACACACGTTTCTCATGAGTTTTACATAACTGACTCTGTGACCCCAATTAATTGCATTTTTATTTTCCACTCTTCTTTTATACCCTTGCAGGAATTTTATTTTTGATCAGAAGTTTGCAACGCAGTGTAGGAGACAATAAAGTATATATGCTTTTGATCTGTCTCTTTGTCCGTTTCAACGCGAATCAGTTTTGAAGCTACATGAATGAATCTTTGCTGATAGTCTTATACATATATACGAAACGGGCGGAATAAGACGACTTGTGACGCGCCGTACGCGCACATAGAGAATAAGATAAATAAATGAAGTAAAACATGAAGAACCAATAAATGACAAACACAGAAACACAGAATAAGATAAATAAATGAAGTATAAAATGAAGAACCAATAAATGACAAACACAGAAACACAGAAGAAAACCACACCCAACCGCATTCAAATTCAAACCCGATGCGCACGCGCGACACTGATCGCACGCGACTGGGCACACTGACCACGAAGGGCAGGGCACACTAATGCGGCAAAATGCGGGCGACGATGCGAGCACACTAGCCCCGCCGAACCGCTATATAAAGCGCACCCCAGCACTACGGAGCTCATTCAGTTTCGGCCGGCAAACGGCAAAGGTCTCCTGACTAGAACCAGCGATCATCAGCCAAGGACCAGCGGACAAGGAAGACCGACCAAGGATCACCGGTAAGGACGACATCGGAAACCACAGGAGACGGGTAAACGGCGTGGTAATTAACTAATCCTCGTAGCCTTTGCATAGTACGTCTCATTCTACGGCTCGGTTTATCGACCCGCATGTCTCGATATCTAGTAGACCAGAACGGCCTTTAAACTCTTCTCATTAATTAGTAGACGTGATCGGCCTCTAAACTCTTCTCGATATATAGTAGACCAGAACGGCCTCTAAACTCTTCTCACCAATTAGTAGACCAGAACGGCCTCTAAACTCTTCTCGATATATAGTAGACCCGAACGGCCTATAAACCATTCTCACCAATTAGTAGACCAGAACGGCCTCTAAACTCTTCTCATTAATTAGTAGACCAGACCGGCCTCTAAACTCTTCTCGATATATAGTAGACCCGAACGGCCTCTAAACCATTCTCACCAACTAGTAGACCAGAACGGCCTCTAAACTCTTCTCATTAATTAGTAGACCAGACCGGCCTCTAAACTCTTCTCGATATATAGTAGACCAGAACGGCCTCTAAACCATTCTCACCAGTTAGTAGACCAGATCGGCCTCTTAACCCTTCTAATTAATTAGTAGACCAAACCAACCTCTAACCCTTCGCAATATATAGTAGACCAAAACGGCCTCTAAACCATTCTCACCAGATAGTAGACCAGATCGGCCTCTAAACTCTTCTCCTTAATTAGTAGACCAAACCGGCCTGTAAACCCTTCGCAATATATCGTAGACCAGAACGGCCTCTAAACCATTCTCAATATATAGTTGACCTGATCGACCTCTAAACTCTTCTCACCATCTAGTAGACCAGAGCGGCCTCTAAACTCTTCTCCCCACATAGTAGACCAGAGCGGCCTCTAAACTCATCTCCCCACATAGTAGACCTGATCGGCCTCTCAACTCTCCACACTAATTAGTAGACCCGACCGGTCTCTAACCCACTCTCATCCATAGTAAACCTGATCGGCCACCCACAGGCGTGGGAGAAGTTCGTGGGCGTGTGCCCCGAGGATTGGCGAGCCCCCCTTTCGGAACCGCGGCGCCCCGTGACCTGTAGAGCGTGATAGGACCACTCCGAGCCGGACGGCCACCCGGACGCGCGACCAGGACCGCGGCTTCTTAATCCTTTGTAACCGATTGTGTACCGTAAAATAAAGAGCCCATCTGTAATTACGGTGTAATTCTCTCGTCTTCTCCTCTGGGACCGGGTCGGATTCTCTTCCAGCAACCCCACCTGAACCAAATAAAATATCTGCGACGACCCCTGGCCATCCCTGAGCCATCCGGACACTGACAGCTCGTCACAGTGGCGCCCGAGACAGGTGTAGGGGTTGCAAGAGATCTGATACCGATAGAGGAATGTCGAGCTGGGTGTATCTGGCAACAAAAGACGAACTAACGGAATACGCAGCCGAGTTCGGATTGGAAACTATGGAAAGGAGCGAGGAATTGAGGCGGTTAGTAGCCGCACTCGCGAAAAGAACGGATCATAGCGGAACGATCAAAGAGAGACTCGCAGAAGTAACGCGGAAATATAAGAAAGACAGGAGTCCGACGCGCGGTTCAGTACCAGGGATATTGATAACGGAGGCGAAAGAGCAAAAGGAGGAAATGGATAAGGGAAACGACCTAAAGGTGGAAGGGAGAGTCGAGACGGAAATCGTGGACAGAGTACGAAACTGGGGCATCCGATTCCAGGGATCAACGAACCCGTTAGAGTTCCTCAAAAAGACCAGCTCGTCCAGACGATGCCCTTTGTACTGGAAGGAGCCGCAAGCGATTGGTGGAATACCACACCAACCCAGATCAACAGCTGGACAGAGCTGACGACGGAACTCCTGGAATACTTTTTGCCACCGAGATACGATGAACAAGTGGAAATGCAGATCGCGCAACTACGGCAGCGAGAGACGGAACCGGTGCGAGAATATGCAATGAGCTTGCGGAAACTGATGCGGTTCACCAAGCTGTCAGAGGAAGAAAAGCTTGACCGTGTCTACCGGAATTGCAGGAGAAAGATAAAATTGTACACGCGCAGAACAGGATTCAAGACGCTAACACAGTTTCTCAAGTTGGCAGAAGAAGTAGAGGAGATAGAGGCTTCCGAAAACCGGATAAGGGCCGAGCAGCCGAGTCAACAGCAGCTACGACAAGACGTCTGCATGCGGTGTGGCGGAACAGGTCACGTGGCACAGGCCTGTAGCAACCCACCAAGGCTATTCTGCTGGGTCTGCGGAAGGGACGGCGTAAGAACAACAGAATGCTGCAGACCGAGATCGGGAAACGCCGGAGGCCTGAGCAGATAAAGCTGGCAACTCAGGCGGCGACCCAAGAGCCAGCGGTGGGGGACCAGTTGAGTTGCGACGGGTTCCAGATAGTAGCCAGGATAGAAGTGGGAAGAAAGACGGCGAAAGGTGTGATAGACACTGGAGCATCTCGGAGTGCCATAAGTCAGACCAAGTACAGAGACCTCCGGAACCAGGGCAAATGGAATGGAACCCGATCGGAGATAACGCTGGCCAATGGTGCAAAGCAAAATACCGTAAGAACGTGCGACGCCGCGCGCCGCATTTAATACTTATTACTATTGTTTATACGATTATTATATTTACTAGCCACTTAGCAGGAAGAAGTATTGAATTGTTATTATTTTATATCATCATTATTATTATTATGAATTGTTATTATTATATTACCATCATGATTATTATGAATTGTTACTATTAGTTGGTATGAATGAATTAATATTATTATTAATAAATAAAAAGGCGATAGTCCGACATCTGGCAACACCAACAACAAGAAGGGCAACATCTGGCAACCCCAGAACCGATAGCGACACCAGCCCTGAACAGCTGATAGATATCGGCCATGTTGAACGATATGGCAACCCAGGTGCCTATCGATAGGAATCGAATATCGAACGGGGAACACAGCTGATCGCGGCCCATATAAAGCGACGCACAGCGGAGGGCAAGTTCACTTTTGGCGAGCAGCCGAGCGAACAACATCTGGGTGAGTTTTTGAACAAGTAATTAATAACTAATCAGTAGGACTAGAACCGGGCCAAGGTCTTGCTCTTGATAGCGAGGTCTTGATGAGAACAGAGTACCGGGGCGAGGTTCTTGAAACCGAGCTCAAGCACAGTAGCACAGTCGCGGGGCCAAGGTCAGCTCTTGCTACTAGCAAGTTGCTAGCAGACCTTGAGGGGGACCAGGGTAGCGGAGCAAGGTTCCTGTAACCGAACTCATGCAATAGAGTAGCTCGTGATAGCGAGATCTTGCGGAAGGAAGGAAGGAATCAAGGGTATCAAAAGGTAGGATTGACGGTGCGAGCTTAGGTCCCGACGATCGCCGCCGCGACACACCGTCCCCCGGACTCGCCGCCCGAACCACCGCCGCGACCACCCACCGTGAATTCCATGCCCGGAGAAAACCCAGTCCAGGGTATCGGGAGGGCGACTACACCGCCCCAGGAACGCGGATGTCCCACCTGAGCAACATGACGCGCACTCACCCGGAGTTACACAGGATCACACAGAGATAAACGGAGTAACACACAGAGACACAGAGTCACACACAGAGACACAGAGTCACACACAGAGACACAGAGTCGCACACAGAGACACAGAGTCGCACGGAGAGACATAGAGTCACGCAGAGAGACGTAGAGTCACGCAGAGATACGCAGAGTTACACACAGAGACACAGAGTCACACACAGAGTCGCACGGAGAGACACAGAGTCACGCAGAAAGACGCAGAGTTCCACACAGAGACGCGGAGTCACACGCAGAGTTCCACACAGAGACGCAGAGTCACACACACAGGCACACGCAGAGACACAGAGTCACACCGAGAGTACCACGGAGCCAACTTTTTGTCTTTTTCTCAATAAACTAGAATTCAAGTAAACTTCTCGCGTTCTTACTGGGTATATTTGGGGACTCAAGGGGCCGGAATTCTATAAATTTGTGTGAACCCCGACCTCGGCGAGCTGAGCCGCGCAACCCAAGAGAGGGTCGTTACACTGGCGCCCAACGTTCTGAATTCCTCAAATATAGGCAAAAAACGCAGTTTTTGAACTTTTAGGTTAGGATATCTCAGAAACCAGAGCCAATTCGGAAATTTCGACCTCGGATTCGGATTCAGCGCACCGAATACCTTCGGAAAAGTATATACTGGTTTCTGGGTCAGAGGGTCGAGCTTATTTTGTCGGCCTGTGTAATGCAATGCACCACACTGAGCGAGGAGCAGAAACTGGAATGGACGTACAGAAATAGTATACCAGGGTTCAGATACTACGCGAAACGAAGCGAAGTACGGTCATTGCTAGACTATATGAGGCTGGCAGAAGAATACGAGGCGGTAGCATACGCCCCGGCACCACAGCTACAGCAGAGCCAGCCAACAAGGGCGAGAGTATTCAACACGAACCAACTAAATACACAGCAAGGGCAGCAAAATGCAGCGGCAGTGGCATTCAGCTTTAGCAACCTCTGCCTACGCTGCAAAAACCCGGGACACCTAGCCCGGCAGTGCACCAACCCAGCCAGACTATTCTGCTGGATATGCGGTAGAGACGACATCCGGACAATCCACTGCTGCAGAAAAACGCAGGGAAACGGAAGAGGCGCCGGAGGGCAGGTGGGACACCCGGAGCCAAGACAGAACAACCACCAGCAACAATGATTAAATTCGACGGCCGGAAGATCACCGCCAAGGTAAGAATAGGAGAGTAAACGGCGTCCTGGACACAGGGGCAACCAGAACATTTATTAGCAAGAAGCTAGCCAAACTGCTCCGGAAATACGGCGAAGTCCAACCAACGGACGAGGTGATACATTTGGCGGATGGAACATCCACAGTAGCCACGGAAGAACTCGTACTCGATATAGAGCTCGGAGAGAGTACGGTAAGGATGGCACTGCTAGTGATGGAAGACGTTATCGGAAACCTGTTACTAGGGCTAGACTTTATATCACAATGCAACACGACAATACAGTGCGGAGGCCTCGTAACCCAAATAAAACCAAGAGCAAGGCAGCAAGGGAAACAGCAGGAGCTAAAGAGTGCGGCAGCAAACGAACCCATGGACGCAGAAATCAAGGAATTTCTGAACAAGGAACTAACACTAATGGAAAAAATAAAAGGGACAAGTCACATAGCAAAGCATAGAATTTACATGAAACACGACCGACCCATAAAACAGCGGTATTACCCGAAAAACCCGACAATGCAAAAAATAATGCACGAACAGGTTGACCAACTGATTGAACAAGACCTGATAGAACCATCACACTCTGCGTACAGCTCACCGATAGTGCTCGTACGAAAGAAGAACAACCAGTGGCGGCTATGTATAGACTACAGACAGCTAAACACACACTCGGAACGAGACGCGTACCCAGTCCCACGAATGGACCATATCCTCAACCAGCTACGGGAAGCGAAGTACATTAGCACGCTGGACTTGAAAAACGGCTACTGGCAAATACCCATGGAAGACACGAGCAAGCAGTATACAGCATTTACGGTACCCGGACGAGGATTGTTCCAGTGAAAAGTCATGCCATTTGGGCTACATACGGCACCGGCAACGTTCCAAAGGGCATTGGACTCGAAGGATAGGAGCCGAAATGGAACCCTTCGCGTTCGCTTACTTCGACGACATAGTGGTCATCGGTAGAACGAAACAGGAACACTAAGAGAAGCTACAAGAAGTGCTGGCGCGACTACGAAGGGCGAACCTGAGGATAAACCCAGAAAAATGCCATTTTTTCGAGAGCAAGATAAAATACTTAGGGCACGTACTATAGTAAGCGCACAGGGTATCCACACGGACCCGGATAAAGTAGCAGCCATCAGAGACTTGCCCAGACCAACAACAATGAAACAGGTACACAGTTTTCTCGGGGTAGCATCATGGTACCGGAAATTCATCCCAGGGTTCACGGAGATCGCAAAACCGCTTTGCAGCGGAAATCCGATTCGGGGGAAGTTGTTTCCACATATCATTTGTGATACTGACACACGTATCAGGAGGGATACTGTTAGGGATGGATTTCCTAGCCGGGGCCAACAGCACATTAAGATGTGGCGAATTGGACCTGGAGATCACGGCGGCAGACGGCGAGGAGAACAATGAAAACCCGGGAAGTGGATCGACCGGCGAGGAAGAAGAAGAGCCATCGGAGGAAACAGTGCAGGCGTTCCTGGAGACACACAGGCAAGTATTCGAGGGAATGAAGGGGGTTAGCAATACCACGACCCATAAGATATACCTAAGAGACGACAAGCCGATAAAACAAAGGTATTACCCGAGGAACCCGAAGCAGCAGGCAATAATCAACGACCAAGTAGACGAGCTACTAACGTTGGGGCTGATAGAACCGTCGCGAAGTCCGTACAGTGCACCGGTCGTACTGGTAAAAAAGAAGAACAACGAATGGAGGATGTGTATCGACTACAGACTACATAAAACAGAGAAAGACGCGTACCCCGTGACAAGAATGAACTTTATCTTGGACCAACTAATAATAATAATAATAAATGTTGGGGGGAGATCTCCCTACAGAGACTTAAGGCACTGCGACCGAGTGGTCTTTTGTGCCTATGTTGCTCCCTAATGAGACAAGAGTTGCTCAGCCTCCCTTATGAAGGCTAGCAGGTCTCTGGTCGAGGCTTGCCTGATCTGCGAAGCTGTCAAGAGCTCGCGATGCAGGTGCCTCCTTCTAGACCAAATAATGGCTGGACACTTACAAAGAATGTGTTTGGTCGTCTCGTCGTCTTCTTTACAGAGCCTGCACTCCGTATCCGAGGACAGACGCATCTTGTGAAGATGGTTGTTCAAGACATGGTGGCCGGTGAGGTAGGCTACCAATAGTCTTAGGTCCATCCTGGAACATCCATCAGTGTTCCTGCCCAAAAGTGGATGTATCAGCTCTTTAGCTTGACGACATCCTGAGCTGGATATCCGATGCCTGGACTTAGCTCCTTTGACCCATCTTCCAACCATATCGTTGGCTGCGGCCCACTCTAAGCCACAGAAAGGCTCCGGACCGTGTAAAGGAGTCGCTGAGCCGGCTCTTGCCAGCTTATCAGCATTTTCGTTGCCGGGAATTCCGGCATGACCGGGAACCCAACACAAAGTTACCCTGTTCCCAGTGGAGAGTTGCTGGAGGCTGGTCCAGCAGTCTGCGACGAGTTTGGAGCTTATCCTCCAAGAGGATAGCGCTTTGATCGCCGCTTGGCTATCCGAAAAGATATTTATTGTAGCTCCTCTCATTCTTTTGGCAAGGATGAGTTTGGAGCAGGCCTCAATGGCATGAATCTCTGATTGAAAAACACTGGGCCATTTACCTAGTGGAATCGAGACTCTGGTGTTAGGTCCAAAGATCCCCGCACCCGCCCCTTTCTCAGTTTTGGACCCATCAGTGAACCACTGCAGGCTGCCGGGGTCATAGCAAGGGTTGCCATTATCCCATGCCCTACGGTCTGGGATGAGAGTCCTAAATTTCGCCCCGAAGTAGAGTTTCGTGGTCATGAGATCTGTTTGGCTGCAGATTTCTAAGCCAGAAACATTTTTCAAAATCCTAACATGACCAGCATCATCTGTCAGTAATCCAGATGTAAGCTTGATTCTAAGAAGGCTTCTAGCGGCTCCTTCTTGTATGTGAATGTGTAGCGGAGTTAATCCAATGATTTTCTCCATCGCCACAGTTGTGCATGTGCGTAGAGCTCCCGATAGAGATGCACACACTAGCCGCTGCAACTTGCTACACTTCTGAATGGCCGAGACCTGCTGTACCTTGGGCCACCACACAAGAGCAGCATAGGTCAAAACAGGCCTGGCCATCATGCAGTAAAGCCACATGATGGATTTGGAGTCAAGAACCCACGTCTTACCATATAGTCTACGACATGCCCATAAAGCATTAGTGGCCTTGGTAATCGTCTTGTTGAGGTGCGAGTTCCAGTTAAGTCGCTTATCTAGAACAACTCCCAGATATTTGATGGAGAGCTCTACGGGGGTCCCCCCAATGACAAGGAGGCCAATGTCATTGGTGTACCGTTTGGTAAACGGTACGACTACCGCCTTATGCGGATTGATGTTGAGACCCACGTTTGTGCACCAGTCGAGGACCAAATTGAGTGCCCTTTGCATCAATTCGGAGACAGTGTTGCCGAACTTCCCTGTGACTACAATGGCCAGGTCGTCGGCATACCCAATGGCATCGATTCCCTGGTTGTGTAGTATTTCTATAAGTTCGTCCACCACAAGTGACCATAATAGGGGAGACAGCACTCCGCCTTGTGGACACCCTCTAGCCGCGTTAATACGGACCGTTTTCGCATCTAGCGTGGAAGATATTTCCCGTTGTCGTAGCATGGCTTCTATCCAGGCTACGGTTGCCGCATCAATATTCCTACGAGATAGAGCTCTGGAGATTGACTGATAGCCAGTGTTGTCAAAAGCACCTTCCACGTCCAGGAAGGAGCACAGAGCAATTTCTTTGGATTTGAAGGATTTCTCGATCTTGCTGACTAAGTGGTGAAGAGCGACCTCTGTCGATCCGCCTTTGATGTAGGCGAATTGTGTTTTGTGTAGCGGCTTGGTGGTCTGGAGAGTACACCTTACGTGCAGGTCCACAAGCCGCTCCGCAGTCTTGAGAAAGAAAGACGAAAGGCTTATCGGTCTGTATGACATTGGTTGGTCAAGAGCCCGGTTGCCTTGTTTAGGAATAAAAACCACGTTGACTCTCCTCCAAGATTGTGGTATATATCCCCATGCAAAGCTGGCTCTAAGCAGACCGACAAGTGGGGAGATAATTATCTCAACTAAGGGAAGCAAAGTTCATAAGCACGATCGACCTGAAGTCGGGATACTGGCAGATTCCAATGGAGAACGACAGTCGGCAATACACGGCTTTCACAGTACCAGGACGGGGCCTGTTTCAGTGGAAAGTGATGCCATTTGGACTCACTACGGCACCGGCGACATTTCAGAGGGCACTGGACACGATTATAGGACCCGAGATGGAACCGTTCGCGTTCGCCTACCTAGATAACATCGTAGTCATCGGACGGACGAAGAAGGAGCACCTGGAAAAGCTGCAGGAGGTATTCCGAAGATTGCAACGGGCTAATCTGAGAATCAATCCGGATAAGTGCCACTTTTTCCGGAATGAACTCAAATATCTCGGGCATGTGGTGAGTGACCGAGGTATAAGAACAGATCCGGAGAAGGTATCGGCGATTCAGGATATACCCGAGCCAACTACTACAAAGGAGGTGCACAGTTTCCTCGGGATGGCGTCGTGGTACCGGAGGTTCATACCCAATTTTACGGAAAAGGCCGTCGCACTACAAAATCTGACAAGGAAGGGCCAAAAATTCGAGTGGAATAGGGAACACCTTGAATCATTCACCAGCCTGTAAAGAAGCCTAACGAGTGCACCCATACTGTCATGCCCCGATTTCACACGCCAGTTTAAGCTACAGACGGATGCTAGCGATCTGGGAATAGGAGCGGTATTGACACAGGACGGGACAGACGAAGAACATGTAATATCCTATGCGAGCAGGAAACTGAGCCAGGTAGAACGTAACTACAGCGCTACAGAAAAGGAATGCTTAGCGATATATTGGGGAATACATAAGTTCAAGATGTACCTGGAAGGTTACAGGTTCGTGGTGGTGACGGACCACATGGCACTAAAGTGGTTGAATTCGATCGAGAGCCCCTCCGGGAGGGTGGCGAGATTGGCATTAGGACTACAGCCGTTCCAATTCGAAGTACAATACCGAAAAGGAAAGTTAAACGCTGTTGCCGATGCGTTATCCAGAACACCAAACGACCAGTTGAAAACACTCGGTACGGAAAATTGGTGGGATAAGAAGTACCGGGAGGTGGAAGGTGCGAAGGAAGATGAGGAATTCCGGATAGAGGATGGAAGGCTCTACAGAATAGACGAAAGCCGAAGGGATCAACAACCGTGGAAGTTGTGCGTGAAGGAGGATGAGGTGCAGCAAGTACTGACGGAGAACCACAGTACGGCGGAAGCGGGACACCTAGGGATATTCAAGACGCTGAAACGGGTGAGGTACTTTTGGCCACGAATGACGAGAGATGTGAAAGGGTTCGTGAAAAGATGCGAGAGTTGTCAGAGGTACAAGGCATCGCAACAGAAAGCCGCGGGGAAAATGCTAACTAGGATCACGGAAGCACCTTTCGAAGCCCTATGCGTAGATTTTGTGGGACCGCTACCCCGGACCAAGCACGGAAACACTATGCTGGTGGTCATCGTAGAAAAATTCTCGAATTGGGTCGAGTTAGCCGCAATTCGGCAGACTACGGCCGAGACATTTTTACGAGACTTCCGGGAGCGGATTGTATCAAGGATTGGAGCGCCAAAAATGTAGATATCTGATAACGGGGTACAGTTCACGGGCCGGAAAACGAAAGCGGCCATGGAGCAGTGGGGCATTCAGCAGCAATTCACTGCACCGTACACGCCCCAAGAGAATCCCACAGAGCGAACCAACAGGACAGTGAAAACTATGATTGCGCAGCTGGCAGGAGAAGACCAGACCACATGGGACGAGCAAGTTCCGGAGTTAATGCTGGCGTATAACAGCAGTACGTCGGAATCAACAAAATACAGACCAGCGCAACTAGTATTCGGCAGGGAACTCCGGCTACCAAGGGCATTATTCGATACCTTGACGCAAGGATCGGGAATAAAGGTGGAAACCGTGGAAGCAAGGTGGAAAAAAATGAGGGACATACGCAAGGAGGCGACCGGACACATGGAGAACGCCGCAGGACAACAAAAGCACAATTATAACTTGCGAAGACGAGAGTGGAAACCGTCAATCGGGGACCTAATTTGGTGCAAAACACATTTCTTGTCAAAAGCTGCAGATAGGTTCAACGCCAAGCTGGCACCGAAGTATGACGGGGGGTGGTAAGGGTGCATCAGACCAAGGCAAGATCAGCATAGTATTTGCTGATGTATATTTCTTGGGCCACTGGTGCATCAAGTCGACTCGTAAGTGTATATCAAGCCGATAGACACCACCTTCTCTTCGGAGAGGGTCCTCCGCGCGGTACCTCCTGGAAACGTACCTCGGTACGGCTAATACGAGCGGCAATTTCCCGTGTATCCAAACCCTTTAACACCTATGACTCCTCCTCCCCACCGAGACCTGGGAAAGTCTTAAAACGTCCTCCCCTCAAGTCAGGGGTGTCAAGCGACCCGTGCCCTCTGACTTTTGGTTCGCAGCTGAGGGGTTAATCCAGCTGTGTCTGAACGGAGCCTTCTCAGGGCCGGGCAACCCTGGGTCGTAAGATGCCTTGCCGCGGCTTTGGGGCGAAGCAGCGGTCGACCTTCTTTAATGCCCCAAACCCCCTCTGGCCCGCCGCGCTTGCCAGGTCGAGGAACGCGGGCGATAATGCAATGAACATGGATAAAAAATACCGAGCTTCGGAACTCCTGGGAGAGGATAAACCCCAAAAACTGTCGGAAGTGGACGAGAAGGAGCTGCTGAGGCCCAGTTTGGTCTCGGCAACTCACCACACATCGGGAACCGATGACGACGAGCTGCCGATGTCTAGCAAGGACATCCCGGCTCCATCGCGACCCGAGGGGAGAGATAGTAGCACTCCCCAATCCGACCACAAAGGTGGGGCTCAGCTGGGCACCACCGAAGACAAAAATTTAGATCAGCTGACACATCAGCAACGACGAGCGAGGGTCAACAGAGCCCGCTTCATTCTCGGCAAGATTGCCAAGAACGAGGCTAAGGGCAAAATAGACCCTCGCGACGCTGAGAGTAAGGCCCGATTCCTTGCGGAGATCGCGGAATTCGAGGCGCACCGTAAGGCGAACCCGGCGGCGCTCCAGCCCTCTAAGGCGAAGCGAAATCGTTCACAAGAGGTGAGCGTGAGCACGCCTAAAAGGGCGATGGACCACAGGGCAGGCCGAGAGCCACAAACTTTGTCAGTAAGGCGAAGAAGTTCAGTGAGGTGGCCAGAGACAGTCTGGCTATGGCTCTGGTGGACGAGCTCCACGACGACGGTCGTCTGCTGTCGGAGAAGTGGGAGGAGATAGAGGCCAAGTTGGCCGACATGGTAACTGACAGGTTGGTTGTCGTGCCGACCGGCCCTATCCCCTCGTTCGACTCCTCAGACGTGGTCAGGGGGCACCGGGTCATCAGGTGTGACGATGGGTTTTCGAGGACCTTCCTGGTAGAGTGTGTGGCTACGATTAGCGACACCTGGGCTGGCCTTAAGATTAGGCTAGTCCACGCCAGGGAGATTCCGAGGAGGCCCAGAGCTCGCATCTGGTTGCCGAAGGGGCAAACTGACCATGCAAGGGTGATCGCCTGTCTGAAGGCCCAGAATCCGGATGTCCATACAGAGGACTGGACCATCCTCAAGGCAGAAAGAGAGATGAAGTCGAGCCAGCCGTTCCTTCTCCTCATTAACGAACGCTGCCTGTCGCAGCTCGAAGCCAACGACAACAAGGTCCGGTACGGCATACGGAAGGCCAAGTTTAAGGTCTTCTTTGCTGAGCCGGACGAGCTTCTTGAGGAGGTCGATGACACCATCAAGCTGTTGGATGACATGGTCATCGACGACAAGTCACCCGACACAACCCCAACAAACCCCGCAGCACCCATGCTTCAGCAAATCTCACGATCCTTCTCAGTGAGAAGGATATCGACATCGGACTGATACAGGAGCCTTGGACCAGGGACGAGCAAGTTGCTGGCCTAAGGATCTCAGGATACACAGTACTGTGCACCAACTCAGTGGGTAGGTCGAGAGCATGCATAGTAATTAAGAATCATTTTAACGCCTTTCTCTGTTCCAATCTCAGCACACCAGATCTAACAGTAGCTAGATTCGTGGCAGCGGATGGGAGCGGAGTAATCATCGCCTCTGCGTACATGGCCCACGACGATCCGGCCCCGCCTGAACCGGTCGTCAAGCTGCTGCAATGGGCCGAAGACACTAAGACGACCCTGGTGCTGGGATGCGACGCGAACGCGAGGCACTCGCTCTGGGGAAGCTCGGAAACGAATGAGAGAGGTGAGTCTCTTTTTGACAATATTATTAGTCGTAAGGTTACGATTTGTAACAAGGGCAATTCACCAACCTTCATATTCCCCAGTACGGAGGGTTTTCAGGGTTGGGAAGAGGTGTTAGATCTCACCCTTCAAATAGAATATGGCAAATATAAAGTCGAGAACTGGAGAGTGTCGACCCAACTCTCCTTTTCGGACCACAGATACATCTTCTTTGACTTATCGGCATCGGTAAATAAGCCGATACCGAGTCGTAACCCCCGCAGGACAGACTGGGACAAATTCGGCGAAATTGTCCACTCAAAAGTTAGCAACAGGAGGGTAAAAGTACAATCCTCCTCTAAGGCCCTCGACAAGGAAGTAGAGGACCTTACAAACATCCTTAACAACGCATTCAAAGAGACATGTAAAGTTTCATTCTCCAAGAAGCAGTATCCACCATGGTGGACCAAGGAACTGAGCGACCTCAGGAAGAGAGCGCGCAAAACCTTTAACACATGCTATGGGACCAAGAAATGGGAACCATATAAGGAAGCACAGAAAGCATACAAAAAAGCAGTATATGAAGCCAAGAATGAATCTTGGAAGAGCTACTGTGAATCATTAGAAGGCATAAAAGATACGGCAAGATTAAGCAAAATCCTTGCCAAGGGGCACACAAGCCCCACTCTTATCAACAGACCAGACGGCTCGGCCACAATGACAATAGAGAAGTCGCTAGAGCTACTAGTCGACACTCACTTCCCGGGGAACCTACGAGAGAACTCGGCACCCGAGGAAGGCACAAATACACAGACAGACACACAAACGAAAGATATCATCACCACGGAGCGAATCCAGTGGGCAATGGAGTCTTTTGATAAATACAAAAGCCCGGGCCCGGACGGCATAATACCGGCAATGCTACAAACTGCCAAAGGAAGCCTCTGTAGATGGCTTAAAGCCATATACAAGTCTTGTATAAGACTAAGGCACATCCCGCTAAGGTGGAGGGAAGCCAAAGTCATATTTATACCAAAGCCAGGCAGAAGGGGGCACATTCTAGCGAAGGACTATAGGCCGATAAGCCTAACATCCTTCGTCCTGAAGACCCTAGAAAGACTACTAGATGTTCACATCCGAGAAAGAATCGAGAGATACCACCTATCGGACGCGCAGCATGCGTACCGAAAAGGTCGGTCAACAGAAACAGCACTACACGAAGTTGTAGGTCACGTCGAGAAGACACTACAATACAAGCAATACACGATGGCCGCCTTCCTAGACATCGAAGGTGCGTTCAATAACGTGAACGCCGACTCCATCCTGAGCTCCCTCACCTCGATGGGCATTGAGAGAGGCATCAGAAAATGGATCGGAGTTATGCTAACGAGTAGGACGATCACTGCCGAACTGAGTGGCACTCACCTCACAATGTCAGTGAAGAGAGGCACACCTCAGGGCGGTGTCCTTTCGCCTCTACTTTGGCTCATAAACATGAACAACATATTGGAAGAGCTCAATATGGGTGGCATCAAATCAGTAGCCTACGCAGATGACGTGGTGCTGCTAGTATCCGGACTCTACCCTGACGTTATTAGTGAGATAATGACAGTGGCGCTGGGTCGCTTAAACATATGGGCAAAGACCTGCGGACTAGGTGTCAACCCAAATAAAACAGAACTTATGCTCTTCACTAGAAAGACTAAGATACCAGCATATAATATGCCCAGAATAGATGGCATAGAGCTAAAACTATCAGAGCAGGCTAAGTATCTCGGTGTGATACTAGACCCGAAGCTCTCGTGGAAAGGAAACATTACTGAAAGAGTGAGAAAGGCAAGTATTGCTTTCTACTCTTGCAGGAAAATGGGGATTACACCCAAAGGTAATAATGTGGCTTTACACAGCGGTTGTTCGGCCAATTTTAACATACGGAGCCCTAGTATGGTGGCCAGCGCTAACTAGGGCTTATAACATCACAAAATTAACGAGTATACAGAGAGCAGCGTGTGCTGGCGTGACGGGAGCTATGCGATCATGCCCCGCAGCAGCACTGAATGCTATCCTGGACATAATCCCGATAGAACTGTTCGTAAAGGACATGGCCGCACAGAGCGCAGTAAGACTGAAAGCAAGTAACTGCTGGAGGGAATACGGCGCAGGCCACGGCAAGATACTGGAAGGAATCAAGTCAGAAGCAAACGCACTAATGGACTACATGACTACGGAGATGAACTTCGGAAATGCCTACACGACCACATTCCCAACAAGGGAAGATTGGAGAAGGGAGAGAGTAACCGGGGCACAGGAGGTATCCCTCTACACCGAAGGCTCCAAAATGAGCTGCGGCGTGGGGGCTGGGATCTTCGCTGAGCAATGGGGGATCGAGGAGTCCTTCACTCTCTCAGACTCAGCGACGGTCTTTCAGGCTGAGGTACTCGCCATAACGGAAGCAGCCAAGCTTTCGATACGGCGAGAACTTAGCGACACCAAAGTACGGTTTTACTCTGATAGCCAAGCGGCTATAAAATCCCTAGCGGCCGTGAGAACAAACTCACGAGCGGACGAATTAGCCCGAGCAGGTTCGCAAGGGCAAGATACCAACGTACGGACACCAATCTCGTTAAACTCGGTCCAGACAAGGATCCATGACCACTTCAAACAGACAGCCAACAAGGAATGGTCAAGTAAGAGCGAGCATAAGAGATCAAAGAAATGTTGGCCGACATACGACAAGAATCGAACTAGAGAGCTGCTATCCAACAGCAAGCGGGATATCAGAAGATTTACAGCAGTCGCAACAGGTCATTGGGAGATCGGAACGCACGCAATAAAGATGGGGCTGCCATACAACGCTACCTGTAGAAGCTGCAGAGAAATTACGGAACCAGAGACACCAGAGCACCTGCTCTGCGTTTGTCAGGCCCTAAATCACATCAGACTACGTCACTTCGGTGCCTACCAGCTGGAGTCACTAGAAAGCATAGGAGAGCTGAAGGTCTCAGCGATCCTAGGCTTCCTCAGCGACTCAGGATGGTACTAAAGGGCAACTACGACCACAACATGACAACAGAGGGAGTGGACCAAAAAGGAGCCCAGCTCTACTTGGAGGCTCCAGAAGGGGGCCTCACCACTACAACCTACCATGACGGTGACAAAATGTATATCACCGGTTATCATCCACTTGACCGACCCAAAATCCAGAAAATCGAAAAGAGCTTATATCGGGGACATAAAACCCTCTAGCGGGGACTCAACATAAAGCAATATACAATCCGACAATAACCAACACACATTAGTTAACACTAAGACCTCGATAATCACACAACACTAACCGATACACATTACACAACACGGGAAAAGAAACCATTTCTAAACAGCTGACACGATAAACACTAACCGATAACAATTATGCACTTTACAACACTAGAAACGAAATCATACACAACACTAAACAGCTGGCACAATAAGAGAAGTAACAAAAACCTAACTTTATTACAGGCAACAAGATGCAGCGGCTGCAGGACAGCGTAAGGAAGTTTCGAGAGAGCCACCAGAAGCTAGCGGCCAACAGCAGCAGGGCCAGATTAGTGGAGGCGGCGGCGATGCCCGGCACGGCCAGAAAAAGGACGGCGCCAGTAAAAATGGGCAAAGCGGGAACAGAAGGAGGAACGCGGGCACCACCAGCCAAAATCACAATAGCGAAGACGGCAGGCGGCACGAAGAGAGTCGCTCACACCACGCATGAGACAGGAGACGAGGCGAGTTCAAGGACTCTTCAGCCAGCGGGCATCCGATTGGCGAGAATCCAAGCAGCGCAGCAAGCAGAGGCACAGGCTACAGCACCAACTCCGCAGCCAGCAGATGCACAGGCTCCAGCAACAACTCCGCAGCCAGCAGATGCACAGGCGCCAGCACCAACTCCACAGCGAGCAGAGACACAGGCTCCAGCGCCAAATCCACCGACACCACGCACGCGCCCAGTGGGGGCGCCGATGGGAATGCCGCCCGCACCACAGCCAACTCAACCGACACCAAGTCAACGCCCAGATGAGGCACCCAGAGCAACGCCGCCCATGCGCAGACAAGCACGCTGGGCCGAGGAACTCATCGAAGTCGAGCAGCGGCAGCCACCGCCCCACCGACACACGCAACAGAGGGACGAGCACCCGCAAGCGCCAGTAACGGGAGCAACATCACGCGCATATGCGACCCCACGCCAAAACTCGGGGATGCAACAACGCTGCGTGATCCCAGGGGGCAGCTCGGAAGGCAGACAAGGAACCTCACCGATCGCGACATCCTGGTCATACACGCGGAGGACCACAAAAGCTGGGGTTGGCAGGTCCAGGATGGTGGGCGGCTGTCCACGGGAGCAGTAAACGAGATCCGGCAGAGGATGGCGCGGAAAAAATTCGGAAAACAGATGTCGTGTCTTGTGGAGGACGGCGAGAAGACATGGAGCGTCACCATCTCACGCGCAAACGTGGTGAAAGTGAAGGAGCACATCTTTTCCTAAAGGAGGGGCGGGTGTGACGCGCCGTACGCGCACATCGAGAATAAGATAAATAAATGAAGTAAAACATGAAGAACCAATAAATGACAAACACAGAAACACAGAATAAGATAAATAAATGAAGTACAACATGAAGAACCAATAAATGATAAACACAGAAACACAGAAGAAAACCACACCAACCGCATTCAAATTCAAACCCGATGCGCGCGCGCGCCACTGATCGCACGCGACTGGGCACACTGACCACGAAGGGCAGGGCACACTAATGCGGCCAAATGCGGGCGACGATGCGGGCACACTAGCCCCGCCGAACCGCTATATAAAGCGCACCCCAGCACTACGGAGCTCATTCAGTTTCGGCCGGCAAACGGCAAAGGTCTCCTGACTAGAACCAGCGATCATCAGCCAAGGACCAGCGGACAAGGAAGAGCAACCAAGGATCATCGGTAAGGACGACATCGGAAACCACAGGAGACGGGTAAACGGCGTGGTAATTAACTAATCCTCGTAGCCTTTGCATAGTACGTCTCATTCTACGGCTCGGTTTATCGACCCGCATGTCTCGATATCTAGTAGACCAGAACGGCCTTTAAACTCTTCTCATTAATTAGTAGACGTGATCGGCCTCTAAACTCTTCTCGATATATAGTAGACCAGAACGGCCTCTAAACTCTTCTCACCAATTAGTAGACCAGAACGGCCTCTAAACTCTTCTCGATATATAGTAGACCCGAACGGCCTATAAACCATTCTCACCAATTAGTAGACCAGAACGGCCTCTAAACTCTTCTCATTAATTAGTAGACCAGACCGGCCTCTAAACTCTTCTCGATATATAGTAGACCCGAACGGCCTCTAAACTCTTCTCACCAATTAGTAGACCAGAACGGCCTCAAAACTCTTCTCGATATATAGTAGACCAGAACGGCCTCTAAACCATTCTCACCAATTAGTAGACCAGAACGGCCTCTAAACCATTCTCACCAATTAGTAGACCAGAACGGCCTCTAAACTCTTCTCATTAATTAGTAGACCTGATCGGCCTCTAAACTCTTCTCGATATATAGTAGACCAGAACGGCCTCTAAACTCTTCTCACCAACTAGTAGACCAGAACGGCCTCTAAACTCTTCTCGATATATAGTAGACCAGAACGGCCTCTAAACCATTCTCACCAATTAGTAGACCAGAACGGCCTCTAAACTCTTCTCATTAATTAGTAGACCAGACCGGCCTCTAAACTCTTCTCGATATATAGTAGACCCGAACGGCCTCTAAACCATTCTCACCAACTAGTAGACCAGATCGGCCTCTAAACTCTTCTCATTAATTAGTAGACCAGACCGGCCTCTAAACTCTTCTCGATATATAGTAGACCAGAGCGGCCTCTAAACTCCTCTCCCCACATAGTAGACCTGATCGGCCTCTCAACTCTCCACACTAATTAGTAGAACCGACCGGTCTCTAACCCACTCTCATCCATAGTAAACCTGATCGGCCACCCACAGGCGTGGGAGAGGTTCGTGGGCGTGTGCGCCCCGTGACCTGTAGAGCGTGATAGGACCACTCCGAGCCGGACGGCCAACCGGACGCGCGACCAGGACCGCGGCTTCTTAATCCTTTGTAACCGATTGCGCTTCGTAAAATAAAGACCCCATCTGTAATTACGGTGTAATTCTCTCGACTTCTCCTCTGGGACCGGGTCGGATTCTCTTCCAGCAACCCCACCTGAACCAAATAAAATATCTGCGACGACCCCTGGCCATCCCTGAGCCCTCCGGACACTGACAGCTCG
This sequence comes from Drosophila bocqueti, assembly GCA_018151655.1. Taxonomy (NCBI): domain Eukaryota; kingdom Metazoa; phylum Arthropoda; class Insecta; order Diptera; family Drosophilidae; genus Drosophila; species Drosophila bocqueti. The sequence continues at coordinate 334,498 of JAECXF010000294.1, read as the reverse complement.
TCACAGACTTTATCATATAGCTGCCATAGAAAAGATAAACAAATGTATTGAACAAAAATTGGTATTTCTCTGTTTTCCACCATATTTTTATTTGCTCAGAGATATAGCCATTATATATTATTTCCGAATTTCGGTTTTAGTTATAAGAAATCATCTCTCCGGTTGCGCATGCGAACGGCTCCCGCGAAGAAACCATCTAAAACTAAAATAAACAAATATAGACAAGTCCACAATAGTGGCAAAGTTACCGGTGTTCGCCCAGATGGCAAATCAGCTGTGAAAGTGGTTGTGGTGGCTAATTAAATACAAATAATTACCAAAACTCGCTCCCGGCCAGCGGCCAGAGAGCAGCGGCAAGCCCTATCCCGTGTTTTGAATCTGGACATATCCTGCCTTTGCAGGTTGAAAACAATCCCTCCGTACTCCGGAATCACCGTGGAGCCTTAGTAATTGGCTCTTATAAAGATAAAATATTTAATACATTTTTTGCAAAACTCAAAAACGTAAACAACACTGCTAATTAAATACCAAATAACGCGTTTTACTTGCGATCGCGTTATCAATATCCTGCCTTTGCAGGTTGAAAACAATCCCTCCGTACTCCGGAATCACCGTGGAGCCTTAGTAATTGGCTCTTATAAAGATAAAATATTTAATACATTTTTTGCAAAACTCAAAAACGTAAACAACACTGCTAATTAAATACCAAATAACGCGTTTTACTTGCGATCGCGTTATCAATAACGCGTTATCACTTACGCGTTATCACGTATGCGGTATAGAATATACTAGAATATACCATTATCGCGTAAAGTAAGACCACGTAAGAAGTCGGATAACCCAAAAGGAGACACGTAAGCAAGGAATCTACGTAAGGAGGTACGTCAGTACGTAAGGAAGTTGGGTGGTTCATTTAAAAATACGTAAGAGATTTTTAAATAGAAGTCGTCAAACCTCTATAGCTTTTGGCTCCAAATTATTTTTTTTTAACCATATAAACGAAAATAATAATGTCGAGCAAAAACAAAGCGAACTCCTCAGACTTATCGGAACCCAGTAGCCGCTACTCTCTGGACGAGCTACTAGCTGATGTTGCAGGGGCAAAACTGAGAGCCCAAGCACCACCACGACGACAACAATTACTACAACAACCACGTCCTCGGCCTATGGCCTTCCTAGGTTAGCACCTGGATTGGTAGTAGCTGCTACATCCGCTTCAACGCCTGAGTCTGCCTCAACATCGAGGCAAGCAAAGCTATCCCAAAGCCTGACGGAGCTTGCGTCCCGAGGCATCTCCGTAAAAACCGCTACACCGGCTGTCCAAAGAAATTCTGATGGTCAGGTGGTAACACCTGAGAGCAGAAGTTCACTTTCGCAATGGAGGGGAGCCGCTCCTGAGGGACCCTTTCAAAACCCTCTGTTGAGCTGGCAAACTGTCCAGGCAAGGCCAAATAACAAACGCCGTGCTCCAGCAATGGGAAACATGCAAAAAAAGGGGAAAGCTGCTGAGACAATAACTTCCAACAAGTTTGCCTCCTTAGCCCAAGACGATCCTGAAAGCACCATGGACTTTGAAGACAACGATGACCTAAGCAGTCTAGAGGCTGAGCAGCAAGCTTCGCCCATAAGAACTCCACGACCACGGCCAATAACGGTTCCGAACGTCAACAATGTGGCCGAAATGGAGGCGACACTTCTAACAGAGCTTCATCCTGACGGATTTGAATTGCGCACTGCAATATCTGAGGACCTAAAAATCTATGCTAGGGACTCAGAAGCCCACCGGGCAATAACCAGGCTGCTAACTAAGCACCATATAGCCTACACCCATTTTTGCCTAAAAGAAAACATAAGTTTCCGGATTGTGTTGAGAAATCTGGCTTCATCAACCCCTCAGAGTCAGATCTTCTCTGAATTTGAGAAACTGGGGCACACGGTCGTTAACGTTTACAATCCACCTGTGCGCAGTAACAGGAACTCATCCCAACCTATGACAGAGGAGGCAAGGAAGCAGAACATATGGTTCATTGACCTCAAGCAATCCCCTAACAATAAAAAGGCTCTTAACATTACCAGGATTGGTAGACAGAGGGTTACGGCTGAGAAGAAGCGCGACTCTAACCGTATTCGGCAATGTTTCAGATGCTTCGAATTCAACCACACTAAAAACTATTGCACGAAACAGCCCATTGGACAGGTTCTTCGGCTTGCTTAGCCAAAGCAATAGAGGATCTGTGCTGCTCGAACTGTGGCGAAAACCATGCTGCTTATGACAAGAAATGCCGTATCTTTGCTCTCAAAATGCATCAAGTTGCTCCAAAGATACCCCTGAACTCTGGGCTTGGCAAAAGTACGCAAAGACGGACTGCATCGCCACTCCCGTCTGCCGTGTTACGGAAAGGGCTGTCTTATGCCCAAGCGTCTCGTGGCAACCAATACCTTCCAACTGAGCCGCTTCATCGTTTAGACCCACAGGACTCTTCGAGACATCAGACCGAAGACTTTCCGATCCTAGGCACCAGGTCCTGTAATAAAAGCGTCCAGAAGGAAAGATCCCAAACTGAGTTGCCTTGGGACCTTTCCAATATTACGACTATGCTCATGGAACTCAAGAGCAACGTTGAACAGCTCGCGCAGTCCTTAACAACAATCTCGCTTGTTGTTAGAGAACTTCAAATGGACCGCAATGCGCGTCATCAGCCGATCCATCGCCAATAATGCACTGCCTAAAATTTGCCATTTGGAATGCCAGAAGCATCCTTGCCAATAGGGAGGAACTTTTGGTTTTTCTCCAGCACCACAGCATTGACGTCATGGCCATCACCGAGACTTATCTTCGCTCTGACGCTGACTGCAGCTTCCCAGGTTACGACCTACACCGTGCAGATTTCCCAGGATCAGTAGCCAGAGGAGGCGCAGCTCTTATAGTTAAAAATGGCTTGAATCATTTCCCTCACCCTTCTTTATGCCTCAGTTCGGCTCAAATGGCAATAATATCCTTGGAATCTACGCTTGGCGTCCGTGTATCTCCCTCCTCAACCTGCATGGTCTGCCCATAGTTTTGGTACTCTTCTTCAGCATTGTGGGGAGAGGTTTATACTAGGAGGCGACTTTAACGCCAAACACAGATCCTGGGGTAACTTCAGAGCTGACCGGAGGGGTGCTGCGTTAGTGGAAGTCCTTGAGATTTCTCGCTCTCAAGTGCTTTCCACTGGCAGACCCACTATCCTTGCAACGGAGGGACACCCTCTTCCCTTGATTTTGCGGTGTATAAAGGAATCCATGACTATCGCTTATCCATTCAAGATTCCTTGGATCTCAGCTCAGACCATCTCCCACTGATAGTGCGTCTAGCTCTTCCTGGAAGTCCGGTGCCTGCCAACCGAACGCTTCTTCCTCCTGGCGCCGACATAAGGAAATTCAAGAGTGCCCTAGAGAATTCCATTCACCTTCAGTTGGAAATAAGCTCGGCGGAGGATCTGGACGACGCAGCTGAATTATTTTTATCAAAAATCAATGAGGCTGCGGAGGTTGCCTCGCCTCAGGCAAGTAGGCAAGCAGGCGTAGGAATACCGCAACTATCCCTGAAGAAACTCTCAAGCTAATCAGGATAAAGCATCGTCTTAGGAGGGAGTACGTTCGCACGCTAAATCCTGAGATTAACAGGATTCTAAGAAGGCTGGGAAACAGGATTCGCAAGCGCCTGAAGTCACATCGCCAGGACACCCTGGATAAGGAGGTAGCTGATGCCACATCTAATCAGGACACAAACTTCTCCCTATGGAGACTGACTGGGAGACACAAACGCAAAACATCGCCAAAATTTCCGATAAGGAAAACAGACGGAACTTGGGCACGGTCCCCCTTGGAAAGGGCAGAAGTTTTTGCAGACGCATTGGAAACACGCTTCACTCCATTCCATACGTCATCCGCTAAAAACAATGACGCTGTCGCAGCTATAAATGCAGCTCCTCATCAGTTGTCCTGGCCGCTGCCTCCAATTACTTTAGCGGAGACTAAAGCAACGGTAAAAGCGTTGAAAAGCCGCAAGTCTCCTGGCCCAGATGGTGTAACAAACCGAGTTGTCAAACTTCTACCAGACCGAGCGCTGCTTTTCTTCATCCTGCTGATGAATTCATCCCTAAGGCTGGGGTACTTCCCAAGGATTTGGAAGGTAGCAAATGTAATTATGCTCCACAAAAGCGGGAAACCAATCCACGAGTCAGAGAGTTACCGTCCGATTAGCCTGCTCTCTGTTATTGGTAAGATTCTGGAACGCTGTATTTTATCACGCATCCTTTCTCTTCCTGCTGTTAACGATGCCATCCCTAAACACCAGTTTGGATTTCGGAAAGGCCATGGCACCCCAGAGCAGCTTCACAGAGTGGGCAAATGCATTTTGGATGGATTCCAACGAAAACAGTACACGGTGGCAGCATTTCTGGACATTCAGCAAGCTTTTGATCGCGTTTGGCACCCAGGATTGCTTGCTAAACTTAAGGGCATTCTTCATCCACAACTATTGGAAGTAGTTAAAAGCTTCCTCTGCAACAGGTCGTTTCGAGTCGTCCAGGATGGCGTGTCCTCCAGAGTCAGGCCAATAGCAGCAGGAGTCCCCCACCTACGCAGATGACACCGCCATACTGGCAAGATCCTCCTGCGAATACGAGGCTACTGACGAACTTCAAATCTACAACAATAAGTTTGAGAACTGGTCCTGCAGGTGGAATATAGCCATAAATCCAGCCAAATGTGCCCTGACCACCTTTTCCTTGCGTAAAGACGTCTCCCCCGGAGCTTTCCTTAACTGATCCCGCAAGTTAAGGAGCACACTTACTTGGGGATCACGTTCGACAGGAGACTCACCTTCTCAACCCACATCACTCGCACTTATGCCAAGTTGAAGGAGGCGGCCCAGCGTCTTAATTGGCTTATCCACCCCTCTTCAAAGCTCAGTCTCAGAAACAAGAGACAAATATATTTGGCAATACTCGCCCCAATTTGGCATTACGGGCTAGCCATTTACGGAGTCGCTGCTGCAATCCACCTGAAGAAGATCAAAGTGTTCCAGAGCCATTTTCTGAGAAGAATTACCGGAGCCGAATGGTATATTCGGAATGTCGACATTCACCGCGAGTTGGAAATCCCCTTTGTAGGAGACGTATTCAATAAGCTCGCAATATCTCATAGAGCAAGACTGAGAAGACACCCTAACCAGCTAGCAAGGAGCACGCGACTAGTCAGTTCCAGGAGAAGACCGGAGATTTACTTTCGGGCAGCTGCAGTCCCGTAGACTATAAAATAAAAAAAACAAAAAAAACTTGAAATCAGATTGTTGTCTAAATAAATGAATGTCCCCTTATCCCTTATGTACAAATTGTTCCAAAATAATAGACATAAGTAACATTGTTTGTAGCCAATTACCACAACAATAAAAAAAAAAAAAAAAAAAAAGCAATTTAGAGGATAATATTATATATCTGCCATAGAAACAATCGTTAAATATAGAGAAAACCCCAAAACTGTGGATGTAAAACTGTAAATGTAATTTGTATAGGAAAGTATTAAAAGTGAATTTGTATGATATATCTGGACGTTGATGCACTACGATCAGTACATTTAAGTGGCCCAAGGCTAAAATTTAAGGTTGTTTACGTGAGGGGACCCCTTCTGGCCACCGAGCTTCCGAAAGCTCGGCCGCTCTTGCGCTCCCGTCTTTCGGGCTATCGCGCATAGTCCGTCGAGCGTGCCGACGCTCGCCCGCTCTCCGCTCCGCTGCAATCACCGGCCGCTTCGCTGCACTATTCCGCCGCTCCTCGGCACCTTTCTTGGCAGCGATCGCGCCCTATGCTCTCCTCTACATCTTCGGACACGGTACTCTTCCGCCGCTCCCTGGCCAAGCGTATCCGCCCCGCCCTCCTCGCGGGAGCACGGCTCTATGTTTAAGTTTAAGTCAGTATCATGTATGCAGCAAAATAAAGCTGACGCGCACTGCGCCCCCGATTCATCCCACGACGACCCCTGCATTTTTCACTTCATCATTTTCGACTGCATCGTGGGAAATTTCTATCTTTCTGGAATCCTTTAGCGGAGGATCCTCGCCACCCCCCTACATAAACATGGTCCTTCGAACCGGATGAGGATATCGTCCTGGAATCCTTTTTTCACCAGCAGCTCTGGTGGTGCCGCCGTCTTTCCGTCTCCTTCTCGCTGCCGATCTTCAGCAGTGGTCCGAACTTTAAATTTAGTTCACACTGCTGCAAGATCGTTTAATTTTTCGGTTTTAACTCCACATCCGAGAGTTTTCGGCAGTGAGAAAATAAAAAGTGCTCCTAGTCCGCATAAATAAATAGTGCTCCTAGTCCGCCGAAATTTTTAATTCGTCTCCACTTCGCCTCTTTTTCGCGCCGCCATATTCCGCGCCGTTCTCTTTGCGTACATCAAAGTGCAAACGGTCGCGGCATATGTACATAAGAGCGGCATAGGGCATACATTTGGACTCGATTGGGGCTTTCTAAATGGGTAAAAACGGAATTTCTCTACTGATCAAAAGAGATTTTCCTTCGCATCAAAAAGGGGAACATCAGAATGCATTTTAGAGGTATGGTTCTTTGGGCAAAGTTGCTTATTTTGATCCCCAGAACATGAATTTCCGTGCCGCATATGCGATTTTTTTGTCTCCATACAAATCGACCAGTCATCCAATACATACTGGCATATATATATGTACATATTTTATTATAATTATATGTCGGCGCAATTCTAACTCCGCGAATTCGCCCAAGTGAAAAAGTTTTTTTGTTTTTTTCTCTTTCTTTTTATTTACAATCTGTCTTAAAAAAGTATGACAATAAATAAATGTTATAATTAATCTTAAATTAGCAGAGGCAGTAGTTATTCATTAATCCCTACTACATACTCTATGCATAACATGTTTTAAATTTAATACCTGTCGGGGAGATCTAGCACGTGAAACCTTTTAAGTCTTCTGACGTTGTTATTATTATTTGCCAAACTTAAGGCTACTTTTTTACTATGTTTTGCTATTTCTTCTTTAACATAAGGGATTCCTAAGTCTTTGTGGATACTTGCATTTGAAATATAAAATGGAGCATTAACAATTTGTCTTAATATTTCTTAATGGTAGCGTTGTAGGATCTCAATATTTGAGTTGCTGGCAGTACCCCAGAGCTGTATGCCATAAGTCCACACGGGCTTTAGTATTGCTTTCTATAAACGGACTTTATTTTCCAGAGTGGTTGCAGATTTTCGGCCAAGCAACCAGGTCATCTTCAAACTTTTTAAATTTAGTTGCTGGCGCTTTGCTTTTATGTGGTTTTTCCACGTTAGTCTGCGATCGAGGTGCAAGCCAAGGTACTTTATGCAATTACTTTGTGGGATTGCTGAACCATTAAATGACACTTCTGGGCAGTCACCTCTTCTTAATGCAAAAGTTATTTGCGCAGATTTCAGGGCGTTGACTTTAATTTTCCAAAGAAGGAACCAGTTTTCAATAAGGCGTAGCTCTGATTGCAGGAGTTGTGAAATTTCCTCTTTAGATGAGCTGGTAGCTAATATAGCTGTATCATCCGCGTATGTTGCCACAGTGCAGGTATTTTTTACCGGCATATCGGCCGTGTACAGGGTGTATAAGACAGGTCCTAAGACGCTTCCTTGTGGGACTCCAGCTTTTATGAAATGCAAGGGCGAGTATTCATTTTTTTTTTTTGCACATAAAAGTGTCTATTGGTTAAGTATGACTTTATTAATAAAAAATATGGTGCAGGTATCCACTTTTTGATCCTATACAATAAGCCGCCATGCCAGACTCGATCAAACGCTTGTTGAACGTCAAGAAATGTTGCAGTGCAGTATTTTTTGCTCTCAAATGCTGATAAAATTTCATTTATAATCCTGTGACATTGCTCAGGGGTTCCGTGGCCCCTTCTGAATCCAAACTGGTGTTCGGGTATGATAGCGGATTCGTCCAAGATTGGCAACATTCTCTTTAAAAGTATTTTTTTAAATACTTTAGAAAATATTGACAACAAACTAATGGGACGGTACGATGTCACTTTATTTTCTGCCTTGTTTGGTTTAAGGATCATTATAATTTCTGCACATTTCCATTGGCTTGGGAAGTGGTCAACTCTTAAACCTCTAATGCCAATTTCCAAAATAATTTAAGAAATTAAATGAAATAATTTTTTCTAAAGTAACTTGTGCCTTCTGAACTCGAATATGCTATTAAAAATAACGTAGAAGCTTTCGTTTACCTGTAAGGTGAGAAAAAGTGAATAGGTCCCTCAAGGCACTCTTGGGCTTTTGAGAGTAAAAAAATATAATTTTTTTAGATGACAAATTGTTTTATTGCTTATTATGATATTTTAAGAAACAGTTTTTATTAGCTGTGCAGCATAAATGTAAATTGCATTTAGTGCAAATGCATTGTGTCTGCAATGTTTTACAAAATTTACAACGTCGTTTTCCACTATCTCGCTCCAACCAATGAGGGAAATGGTTCGCTTGGTCAAAACGCAAGTTTGCTATAGGGTGTTTTGATTTTTCTCCATGTTTAAGTCTAAGCTGTGGCGATTGGTGAGACAGTGGAGACTGTGCTGATTGCTCTATCCGAGAGGATGGTGAGTTAATAGCCCGCACTAATTGAGAGCACGGCGATCTATATGCAGATGGACGACCTGTCATATTTTTGGATTTGTATGCCACCATACCTGCGGCCACCGCTTCTCGAAAATCTGGGAGTTCCAGCAGCTTTTCATTTTTCGCCTCGTTCTCTATTTGTATACGTCTGTATAAAATATAAGAATTGGTGACTGCCATATCAATTAAATGATACAAAATGTGAGTTGCGGCATCCCGAGTTTTGGCTCTTATATGATAACGGCCCATTAAAACATTGAGGTCTACGCCGCCCATGTGAGCATTATACTCATGAACAATTTGGGGGCAATCGATTTCAATATATTTCTTTGATTTTCTGTCGAACCGTGAAGCTTAAGATGTTCCCGCACTCGGATCCTTCTTTGCAAATGGTTTAACACCCACATATGTCGACAAAAAGCCAACGGCTTTGCTGTCTTTCCACAGGACATTTGTTAATTCGATTCCATAAAAGCAACCTACGTACTCAATTATAGAACCTCTTGGCAATTTGGCAATGGTATCTTCATTTGGTAACTTGCAATTAGGGATACCATTTCCTCGAATCGTTCCAAGGCTGTAAATACCTTTTGCACGTAGGTACACCATCAGAGGCAGTGAGGTATAAAAATTGTCAAAGTAAATGATGTGATTCTTAAAACTTTGAACGCTTTGTGTTAAACGCACAACAATGTTGGCCGAAGCACCAAGATCTGGGTGACCAGGCAAGATCACATTATCTCCTGCACCGCTGTATACTTCAAATCGGTATGCGTATCCAAATGAATCACATAGTACAAATAGTTTTATACCCCAGTTGTGTGGCTTGTTTGGCATGTACTGGCGTAAGTGGTGCTTAATTTTTGTGCTGCACATTTGTTCACCAACACAAAGGCGTGGTTGTTTGGGCACTGAGTCAAACTGTTGATTCAAGTGATCAATAAGTTTTCGGTTACGAAACAGTGGATCGTAGCCGGGTTCACCTTTTTTTATGCGCTCGCTCTCATCACGCAGAGATAAATACTTTTTAATCGACTCAAATCTATGTCGAGTCATGCAATTTTTTATGGGTCCGAACGCATTTTGTCTCCAATAGCTCCTTAGATTCGGATAGCGGTAAATCGACATATAAATCAGAATGCCAATGTAATGATGAATGTCATCGATTGTAATTTTAAAATTATTAGAAATATTGTCAGTTAAAGCTGAGCGCATTGTTTCATCGACAATCGATTTCATTATTTCTCCATTAAAAAAATGGCAAAATAGCTGTATTGGAGTTTCCAGCTCCTTTATTTTTGCAGGAAGCATGAAATCTCCTCGAAATGCTATATTATTTACATGCAGCTGCATAGATTGCTCCCGCCACAGAATCCTAGTTGGTTCCCTACACATAAATACATTATTAATCACTTATAAAATATAACAAATCCTAATTATATTTGCTTACCAGCAGCACTAAAGCCTCCACTATTTGGTAACTATTCGCATTCCGAATCTTCATAAGTTGGCAATGGTGATCGGGGCCGTTTTGTAGCCTTGCTGGTAGGCTTAGGATCCTGGGCATTGTTAACAACATTTTCTTCATTGCCAACTATGAAAGGGACTGTATCAGCTTCCTCTAATGCATTGTTAAGAGCTTCCACCACACTAAAATCATTGTCCTCGTCGTCACTGTCCTCTTCATCAAACTGGACTGACTCAAATAGTTCCATTAGCTGCTCATCTGTCAAGTCGGATAACTTAAAGCGCTTCCGAATTGCCATTTCTTCTAATTTAAGAATTTATGTTAAGAAAAATCATTCTAGAACTCTACAGATTGCAAATAGCCACTGGCAGCAAAAGTTTGCTTGGAGCCCCAAAGATGCCTCAAGGCACTTATCACTATTTCACTGCTAAAACGTAAACCTATTACATATTTGCATAACTGTAATTTAATTTTAATACTAAATTAACTTACCTTTCAGTAAAATAATAATGGTTTGGTTTAGTTTTCTATTTTATTTTATATTATTAAAACAAATCGCACTTTGCTGCAGCTGAAATTTCACACGCGGCATAACACATGTTCTGCGCAAATGTAAACAAAAAGTACCGTTAAAAGCTCCTGGGAGCTTTCAAAGCTTCTATACATATTCAATCATATATTCTTAACGGTTAAAAATTATTTAAATGTTAAAAAAGCTCTTATTATTTTTGGTAATGTGAATAATATAATAAGTGCCTCAAGGCACTCTTGGGGCTTAGAGGGTTAAGATCGCATTAAATATATGCGTGAGAAGTCGTATACACTTTGGTGGTAGATTTTTCAAGGTTATGCCATCTATTTTGTCCGAACCTGGAGCCTTTTTACCATTCAGCCATTTTATTTCTGATGAAACTTCATTAATACTGATTTTACGAATGGGTAAGCTCATTTGGCACGGTGACTCGAGAAACTTATCTACTTCCATTTCTATTTGCGGGTTATCAATATCATTTGGCTGAAATACATAGTGCAGGTGTTGAGCAAATGCTTTTGCTTGTTCATAATCAGATCTACACCATTCGCCATTACAGTTTCGGACTACTGTGTTTCTTTTTGCAGGTCGCTTAAGATATTTGGTTGCTCTCCATAAATTATGTTCGTGGTTACAAGAATGTGGATCCAGATTTCTAAGATATTCAGCGAGAGATTCATTTCTTAAAGTTGACAGTAGTTTTTTGAGATCAGATGCAGCCTTGTTATAGGACCTTTTGTCGGCAGGGTAGAGAGTTTCTTGCCATCTTTTACGCAAATTTCTCTTGTGTTATATTTGTTGTCGGATTTCAGCTGAGAGATAGATCTGATTTGATTGTGAGTTTTTGGCTGAAAGCTTTTTGCTTTATGGATCTTGTTTGTGAGTAGCTCAACAGCATGGTCTATCTCCTCTCCTGATTTTAGCGAGATATCCAGGCAGAAAGCTGTTTTCAGATAACTTTTAAACGCATTGATATCGGTATTTGCAGAAATTACTTTGTATGGTTTTGTCAGTATATGAGCTACTGTATTGTATGTCACTATTATTGGAGAATGGTCTGAGCTTAGATCAAAACTTTCCATTATTCGCATTTGTGATTGTGGGATTCCAAAGTATGCTACGAAGTCTATTAAGTCTGGTATCTTTCTACTGTCAGTGGGCCAGTATGTAGGCTTGCCGGTTGAAAGTGTTGTTATGCTGTTGTTTACTATGCATTTGTACAGTTCACTTCCCTTCGGATTTGTCAATCTGGAGCCCCACCAGGGGTGCTTAGCATTGAAGTCGCCTCCTACTATAAACTGTGGTCCAAGTTTTTGAAAAAAGTTCTTAAAATCTGCTTCTTTGAGAGCAAATCTTGGGGGAAGATAAATTTCTGTTACAGATACGTCCGCATGCAAACATTTGATCTTGACCGTGGCAGCCTGCATAACATTTTCTCTAATGCTGTCCATTATTTGAAATTTTAGGCCTTGTTTAATTAAAATAGCTGCGCCACCATGAGCTCTGCCCGAAGGGTGGTCAGCTCTAATTATATCATATCCAACAACCTTGATATATGATTTGCTGGTGAAGTGTGTCTCGGAAATTAACATAATGTCAATTTCATTCGTTTTTATAAAGATGGATATTTCATTTACATGGTTGGAAAGCCCATTGGCATTCCATATTCCTAGGTTAAGATTTACTTGCATAATTTGTTTACAAGTAACATTATCATGTTAGTAAGTTCAGACTGTTTTTCTAATAGTTGCTCTATTCTCTCCAGTGATGTGTTTGGTTTGCTATTTCCTGCAGTAATTTTGGCATAAGATTGATAACACAGTGTAACAAATTTTAAAAAAGTAAAAGCACTTTTGAAGTGACCTAGTAGAGATTGTTAAGCAGGTCGAAAATAGCACAAAACCATGTTTGAAATTCTTCTAACACCCTCAAAATCTTGAGTTATGGTCAAAAAACCGTTTTTCGGCTCTTTTTTACTTTGAAAAATTCCTGCTCGAAAAGTTGTTGGCCAATTTAAAAAACTCTTGGAATTTTTTATAGCTTAATAATGTAGTTTACAGGAAAAAATAACTTATTGTTTGTTTCAAATGAGAAAGACAAAATTTTTGCTTCGAAATATGCAACTCGCCCTTTTTTCCGTGTTTTTTCGACTTTGATGCCATTTTTTTTAAACAAATCACCAATATTTCGCAATGATGCGCACCAAGCCAAGGTACTTTATGCAATTACTTTGTGGGATTGCTGAACCATTAAATGACACTTCTGGGCAGTCACCTCTTCTTAATGCAAAAGTTATTTGCGCAGATTTCAGGGCGTTGACTTTAATTTTCCAAAGAAGGAACCAGTTTTCAATAAGGCGTAGCTCTGATTGCAGGAGTTGTGAAATTTCCTCTTTAGATGAGCTGGTAGCTAATATAGCTGTATCATCCGCGTATGTTGCCACAGTGCAGGTATTTTTTACCGGCATATCGGCCGTGTACAGGGTGTATAAGACAGGTCCTAAGACGCTTCCTTGTGGGACTCCAGCTTTTATGAAATGCAAGGGCGAGTATTCATTTTTTTTTTGCACATAAAAGTGTCTATTGGTTAAGTATGACTTTATTAATAAAAAATATGGTGCAGGTAACCACTTTTTGATCCTATACAATAAGCCGCCATGCCAGACTCGATCAAACGCTTGTTGAACGTCAAGAAATGTTGCAGTGCAGTATTTTTTGCTCTCAAATGCTGATAAAATTTCATTTATAATCCTGTGACATTGCTCAGGGGTTCCGTGGCCCCTTCTGAATCCAAACTGGTGTTCGGGTATGATAGCGAATTCGTCCAAGATTGGCAACATTCTCTTTAAAAGTATTTTTTTAAATACTTTAGAAAATATTGACAACAAACTAATGGGACGGTACGATGTCACTTTATTTTCTGCCTTGTTTGGTTTAAGGATCATTATAATTTCTGCACATTTCTATTGGCTTGGGAAGTGGTCAACTCTTAACCCTCTAATGCCAATTTCCAAAATAATGGAAGAAATTAAATGAAATAATTTTTTCTAAAGTAACTTGTGCCTTCTGAACTCGAATATGCTATTAAAAATAACGTAGAAGCTTTCGTTTACCTGTAAGGTGAGAAAAAGTGAATAGGTCCCTCAAGGCACTCTTGGGCTTTTGAGAGTAAAAAAATATAATTTTTTTAGATGACAAATTGTTTTATTGCTTATTATGATATTTTAAGAAACAGTTTTTATTAGCTGTGCAGCATAAATGTAAATTGCATTTAGTGCAAATGCATTGTGTCTGCAATGTTTTACAAAATTTACAACGTCGTTTTCCACTATCTCGCTCCAACCAATGAGGGAAATGGTTCGCTTGGTCAAAACGCAAGTTTGCTATAGGGTGTTTTGATTTTTCTCCATGTTTAAGTCTAAGCTGTGGCGATTGGTGAGACAGTGGAGACTGTGCTGATTGCTCTATCCGAGAGGATGGTGAGTTAATAGCCCGCACTAATTGAGAGCACGGCGATCTATATGCAGATGGACGACCTGTCATATTTTTGGATTTGTATGCCACCATACCTGCGGCCACCGCTTCTCGAAAATCTGGGAGTTCCAGCAGCTTTTCATTTTTCGCCTCGTTCTCTATTTGTATACGTCTCTATAAAATATAAGAATTGGTGACTGCCATATCAATTAAATGATAAAAAATGTGAGTTGCGGCATCCCGAGTTTTGGCTCTTATATGATAACGGCCCATTTAAACATTGAGGTCTACGCCGCCCATGTGAGCATTATACTCATGAACAATTTGGGGGCAATCGATTTCAATATATTTCTTCGATTTTCTGTCGAACCGTGAAGCTTTAGATGTTCCCGCACTCGGATCCTTCTTTGCAAATGGTTTAACACCCTCATATGTCGACAAAAAGCCAACGGCTTTGCTGTCTTTCCACAGGACATTTGTTAATTCGATTCCATAAAAGCAACCTACGTACTCAATTATAGAACCTCTTGGCAATTTGGCAATGGTATCTTCATTTGGTAACTTGCAATTAGGGATACCATTTCCTCGAATCGTTCCAAGGCTGTAAATACCTTTTGCACGTAGGTACACCATCAGAGGCAGTGAGGTATAAAAATTGTCAAAGTAAATGATGTGATTCTTAAAACTTTGAACGCTTTGTGTTAAACGCACAACAATGTTGGCCGAAGCACCAAGATCTGGGTGACCAGGCAAGATCACATTATCTCCTGCACCGCTGTATACTTCAAATCGGTATGCGTATCCAAATGAATCACATAGTACAAATAGTTTTATACCCCAGTTGTGTGGCTTGTTTGGCATGTACTGGCGTAAGTGGTGCTTAATTTTTGTGCTGCACATTTGTTCACCAACACAAAGGCGTGGTTGTTTGGGCACTGAGTCAAACTGTTGATTCAAGTGATCAATAAGTTTTCGGTTACGAAACAGTGGATCGTAGCCGGGTTCACCTTTTTTATGCGCTCGCTCTCATCACGCAGAGATAAATACTTTTTAATCGACTCAAATCTATGTCGAGTCATGCAATTTTTTATGGGTCCGAACGCATTTTGTCTCCAATAGCTCCTTAGATTCGGATAGCGGTAAATCGACATATAAATCAGAATGCCAATGTAATGATGAATGTCATCGATTGTAATTTTAAAATTATTAGAAATGTTGTCAGTTAAAGCTGAGCGCATTGTTTCATCGACAATCGATTTCATTATTTCTCCATTAAAAAAATGGCAAAATAGCTGTATTGGAGTTTCCAGCTCCTTTATTTTTTCAGGAAGCATGAAATCTCCTCGAAATGCTATATTATTTACATGCAGCTGCATAGATTGCTCCCGCCACAGAATCCTAGTTGGTTCCCTACACATAAATACATTATTAATCACTTATAAAATATAACAAATCCTAATTATATTTGCTTACCAGCAGCACTAAAGCCTCCACTATTTGGTAACTATTCGCATTCCGAATCTTCATAAGTTGGCAATGGTGATCGGGGCCGTTTTGTAGCCTTGCTGGTAGGCTTAGGATCCTGGGCATTGTTAACAACATTTTCTTCATTGCCAACTATGAAAGGGACTGTATCAGCTTCCTCTAATGCATTGTTAAGAGCTTCCACCACACTAAAATCATTGTCCTCGTCGTCACTGTCCTCTTCATCAAACTGGACTGACTCAAATAGTTCCATTAGCTGCTCATCTGTCAAGTCGGATAACTTAAAGCGCTTCCGAATTGCCATTTCTTCTAATTTAAGAATTTATGTTAAGAAAAATCGTTCTATAACTCTACAGATTGCAAATAGCCACTGGCAGCAAAAGTTTGCTTGGAGCCCCAAAGATGCCTCAAGGCACCTATCACTATTTCACTGCTAAAACGTATACCTATTACATATATGCATATCTGTAATTTAATTTTAATACTAAATTAATCTACCTTTCAGTAAAATAATAATGGTTTGGTTTAGTTTTCTATTTTATTTTATAATATTAAAACAAATCGCACTTTGCTGCAGCTGAAATTTCACACGCGGCATAACACATGTTCTGCGCAAATGTAAACAAAAAGTACCGTTAAAAGCTCCTGGGAGCTTTCAAAGCTTCTTTACATATTCAATCATATATTCTTAACGGCTAAAAATTATTTAAATGTTAAAAAAGCTCTTATTATTTTTGGTAATGTGAATAATATAATAAGTGCCTCAAGGCACTCTTGGGGCTTAGAGGGTTAAGATCGCATTAAATATATGCGTGAGAAGTCGTATACACTTTGGTGGTAGATTTTTCAAGGTTATGCCATCTATTTTGTCCGAACCTGGAGCCTTTTTACCATTCAGCCATTTTATTTCGGATGAAACTTCATTAATACTGATTTTACGAATGGGTAAGCTCATTTGGCACGGTGACTCGAGAAACTTATCTACTTCCCTTTCTATTTGCGGGTTATCAATATCATTTGGCTGAAATACATAGTGCAGGTGTTGAGCAAATGCTTTTGCTTGTTCATAATCAGATCTACACCATTCGCCATTACAGTTTCGGACTACTGTGTTTCTTTTTGCAGGTCGCTTAAGATATTTGGTTGCTCTCCATAAATTATGTTCGTGGTTACAAGAATGTGGATCCAGATTTCTAAGATATTCAGCGAGAGATTCATTTCTTAAAGTTGACAGTAGTTTTTTGAGATCAGATGCAGCCTTGTTATAGGACCTTTTGTCGGCAGGGTAGAGAGTTTCTTGCCATCTTTTACGCAAATTTCTCTTGTGTTATATTTGTTGTCGGATTTCAGCTGAGAGATAGATCTGATTTGATTGTGAGTTTTTGGCTGAAAGCTTTTGCTTTATGGATCTTGTTTGTGAGTAGCTCAACAGCATGGTCTATCTCCTCTCCTGATTTTAGCGAGATATCCAGGCAGAAAGCTGTTTTCAGATAACTTTTAAACGCATTGATATCGGTATTTGCAGAAATTACTTTGTATGGTTTTGTCAGTATATGAGCTACTGTATTGTATGTCACTATTATTGGAGAATGGTCTGAGCTTAGATCAAAACTTTCCATTATTCGCATTTGTGATTGTGGGATTCCAAAGTATGCTACGAAGTCTATTAAGTCTGGTATCTTTCTACTGTCAGTGGGCCAGTATGTAGGCTTGCCGGTTGAAAGTGTTGTTATGCTGTTGTTTACTATGCATTTGTACAGTTCACTTCCCTTCGGATTTGTCAATCTGGAGCCCCACCAGGGGTGCTTAGCATTGAAGTCGCCTCCTACTATAAACTGTGGTCCAAGTTTTTGAAAAAGTTCTTAAAATCTGCTTATTTGAGAGCAAATCTTGGGGGAAGATAAATTTCTGTTACAGATACGTCCGCATGCAAACATTTGATCTTGACCGTGGCAGCCTGCATAACATTTTCTCTAATGCTGTCCATTATTTGAAATTTTAGGCCTTGTTTAATTAAAATAGCTGCGCCACCATGAGCTCTGCCCGAAGGGTGGTCAGCTCTAATTATATCATATCCAACAACCTTGATATATGATTTGCTGGTGAAGTGTGTCTCGGAAATTAACATAATGTCAATTTCATTCGTTTTTATAAAGATGGATATTTCATTTACATGGTTGGAAAGCCCATTGGCATTCCATATTCCTAGGTTAAGATTTACTTGCATAATTTGTTTACAAGTAACATTATCATGTTAGTAAGTTCAGACTGTTTTTCTAATAGTTGCTCTATTCTCTCCAGTGATGTGTTTGGTTTGCTATTTCCTGCAGTAATTTTGGCATAAGATTGATAACACAGTGTAACAAATTTTAAAAAAGTAAAAGCACTTTTGAAGTGACCTAGTAGAGATTGTTAAGCAGGTCGAAAATAGCACAAAACCATGTTTGAAATTCTTCTAACACCCTCAAAATCTTGAGTTATGGTCAAAAAACCGTTTTTCGGCTCTTTTTTACTTTGAAAAATGCCTGCTCGAAAAGTTGTTGACCAATTTGAAAATCTCTTGGAGTTTCTTATAGCTTAATAGTGTAGCTTACAGGAAAAAAATAACTTATTGTTTGTTTCAAATGAGAAAGACAAAATTTTTGCTTCGAAATATGCAACTCGCCCTTTTTTCCGTGTTTTTTCGACTTTGATGCCATTTTTTTTAAACAAATCACCAATATTTCGCAATGATGCGCACCTAATGTTGTTGCCTAGACAATTACGAATAAAACAAGACCAATTTCATGATAAAATAACGAAAATTGATGAAGCTATGACGATTTTTCCCCCTCAAAAAAAAATTCTTTTTCAAAGCGCTTTACAGCAAGAATGTGTAAAGGGAACGAATGAGAACAATGAAAGGGCAATTCAGAGTTTAAACAACAAATTGACATTCTGGAATATATTTTTATAAATAACATAGTTCTGTAAACTTAGTTTTTCTCACTTTTTTAATTTCTTATATTCAAAATTCGCACTCAAAGTAGAAAGAAAGTAAAAGTTCGAATATCAGTAAAAAAATTTTAAAAAAGTATTTGTTCGAAAAATATATCAACTAAAAATGTTTGCTGGATCATTTTCGTTTATAAGATGAATCATCAGTTTCACGCATGAGTGACCAGCAGTAATTATCTAGCATCCTAACTTGGCTCTTTCCTGCAAATCGTTTTTCAATTGTTTATATTTCTTGGTGAAATCTTTCACTTTGTTCGTCGCTGAATTGACCAAGGTTATCCAGGAAAAATTCCAAATGAAAGTGCAAAAATACCTACTTCAAAATTTTAACTGATATGCAAACTTTTACTATCTTTCTACTTTGAGTGCAAATTTTGAATATAAGAAATTAGAAAAGTGTGAAAAACTGAGTTCACAGAACTATGGTATTTATAAAAATATATTCCAGAATGTCAATTTGTTGTTTAAACTCTGAATTGCCCTTTCATTGTTCTCATTCGTTCCCTTTACACATTCTTGCTGTAAAGCGCTTTGAAAAAGAATTTTTTTTTGGGGGGAAGAATCGTCATAGCTTCATCAATTTTCGTTATTTTTTCATGAAATTGGTCTTGTTTTATTCGTAATTGACTAGGCAACAACATTAGGTGAGCATCATTGCGAAATATTGGTGATTTGTTTAAAAAAAATGGCATCAAAGTCGAAAAAACACGGAAAAAAGGGCGAGTTGCATATTTCGAAGCAAAAATTTTGTCTTTCTCATTTGAAACAAACAATAAGTTATTTTTTTCCTGTAAACTACATTATTAAGCTATAAAAAATTCCAAGAGTTTTTTAAATTGGCCAACAACTTTTCGAGCAGGAATTTTTCAAAGTAAAAATGAGCCGAAAAACGGTTTTTTGACCATAACTCAAGATTTTGAGGGTGTTAGAAGAATTTCAAGCATGGTTTTGTGCTATTTTCGACCTGCTTAACCCTCTACTGCATGAGCATAGAAATATTGAAGGAAAAAATTTTTTTTTTGTAAATAATGTTTTATATAGGTGAAAATAACATATATTTGGATTTTTTTTTTTTTGGGGGCCATAGTTTGGGGGGAAAAAAAATGAAGCCATATATGGCGTCAGCAGTTTATTGCAAAAAATAGTACTTATATTTGCTTACCGAATAGTCAAATTATATTAATTATTATAGACAACTTTATATTCTTTTCGAAAAAAAATAGTTTCAAGCGCTAATGGTGTTTTTTTTAATAGAGTAAATTCATTTTCAAATACAGCAATTTTCAATTTCGTTCGTCTGCTTGAGGTGCTTGCACAAAACTGATTAAAACGCGAGAGAAGACAACATGAAAAAGTTCTGCACATCGAATTCCAATAGAAAAAAGTGCAAAGAAGAATAAATGTTAACAATGAATGAGCCTATGTACCGTTTTATCACCAAAAAAAATTATTGAAAGTGAGAAACCATATATGGCTCTGTATGCGGTAGAGGGTTAACAATCTCTACTTGGTCACTTTAAAAGTGTAAAATCACTGTTGCACTGTGTAATCGTTACTTTGTTGGGTATATGTTGGTTTGTTAGGCGGAGCAAACGATTGCGGGATTCCTAAATCATTTTTACTCTGGTCTCTATTGCTATTCAGGGATTTTCGATTGGTTGCTGATTTTTTTGACAAAAGTTCCTGATAAATTCTACACCCTTTGTAGCTGGCGGCATGTTCTTCGTAGCAGTTGGCACATTTTGCTGGTTGTTCTGTATTTTTCGGGCAGATGGTGATTGGGTGTCGAGAAGAGCATTTTACACAGCGGTACGTTTTGGCACAATAGGATTTAGTATGTCTGAATTCCTGGCAGCGATAGCATTGAACGATTTCATTGGTTTTGCGGGGTGGCTCTATATTGACAATAGCGTTACCTATGTGTTTAACATTATATATGTCTCGGTTTTTGTTGTTAGGCTCAATATCTACATAGAACATGTTCAGTGGCGTTTTGCTCGCACGGTTTTTAATATTACTTATGTTTCTAACAATATGACCTTTTGACTCTACTTCACTTTTAATTTCATCTAAATTTGTAGAAAAATGCAAATTCTTAATAACAACTCTAAATGCTCTGTCTTCCTTAAGCTGATATGTGTGGTACTTCACACAATCATTATTAAGTGTTTTAAATAATTTTCTGA
Source organism: Drosophila bocqueti (assembly GCA_018151655.1). Lineage (NCBI taxonomy): Eukaryota > Metazoa > Arthropoda > Insecta > Diptera > Drosophilidae > Drosophila > Drosophila bocqueti. The sequence goes on along the minus strand of JAECXF010000294.1, from coordinate 313,696 downwards.
ATTCTTCAATACATTTAACCATTACTCTTACATGTCCATTACGTTGAGTCTCATAATAGTAAAGTTCTCTTTTAAGTTTAGAATTAAGATAGGCTAGAATTTCACTTATATCATTGACGTCAGACAGAATGATGGGTGGGGGCTTAGCAGAATCAGTTGCGCTGTCTTCAATTACCATTTCGAGATCTTCCTTTTTGTTATCTTTGTTTCCTGTTTTGTCGGGCAATCCGTCGCTTAAGAGAGCGAATTTATTTGCGCTGTTGCTTGATGAGTTGTCCAGGTAATTCTATTTTCTTTGAACTTCGGGAGAGGCTTGGCTTGGTCTCTTTTTTGGCTTTAATTTTTCTCTCTGCCATTTCAAAGCAGTTAGGTCTTCGTCGCTGTCGGTCATGTTGACAGCAAAGAGAGTCAACAGTTACTCGGTGGTTATCAGCAACCACAAACTTATTGTTGTATTTTATGATTGTAACACAAGAAATAACTGAATTTTAAGCAGAAGCTTCCGCACAAACTAGGCACGTCTAAACTCAAAGAGTATTCGATCGCGACTAGGTGAAAAAGTGAAATTGTGTGGTGATAAAAGAAAGGCATAAACAATATCGGCCACCGAGTGTGCACTGTGCGGGAGGTCCCTGTTCGCCAGACAGTCTGCCGTTGGTTTCGATATTCTTTTTGTTCTCATTCCGGTGTGTGCCATTTTTTTCTCCACATAATTTTACTGTCCTTTTCCAGACATTTAAATATACAGTCCACTCCGCGACGCTCCACTGTGCCTCTATAAATGCATGCCTATATTTAACCCATACATACATACATATATGCACATATTATCTGCACATTTAAATATACAGTCCACTCCGCGACGCTCCACTGTGCCTCCATAAATGCATGCCCATATTTAACCCATACATACATACATATATGCACATATTATCTGCACCCGATTCCAGCAACTAAACCTCAGCTACGAAATTAATATACATATATACGTACATAAATACAATTAAAAGCGAGACAAAAACAACAAACATTCAAAACGAAAATTATTACAAATCCACACGGGCGGGACTGCGATTGTTTTTTGTTCGATTTGCTTTGAATTTGTTTGATTTTCTGTAGCGGCCGCGGTGTTGTTATTGCTGTGGTTTTTTGGATTCCGGTACAGCTTATAAATTTTCTGGGCCTCTTTTTTTTCAACTAAAATATAGGGCAAGCTCCACGTCCGAGCCACGCAATATATATATACCGGGGAAATCTTTATATTTTACATATCCGTCCGACGACATAAAGATCTCGTTTTTTCCTGCCTACCTACTGGTTACCGATGCTGCGGTCCACTTCGCATAAGGCACCATCCGCCTTTATTACCGAATTTCTGCTGCCTATTATCTTCAACCGGCTTCATTGGGCCGAGTCGCCGCTTCTGATCGCGCCAAGAGCATTAGTGTGACCGCCCTGCTCCGTACGAGACGCTTGTGGCTCACGCGCGTCGACACACGCTAATCGGCAGAATTCGATTCGGAGAATGCCCACGGGAGACGACAAGAAGCCGCGTACGATCCCATCAATCCGTTTGGACAGGTCCCAATCCGCATCTTTGCGGCCCTTTCATCCGAAATCTAGGTCCCCCGTTATCAATCCACGGGCTAGTAGCGACAATTCTTCAAATACCAGCCCAGGTTTTTTGACAAAACAAACTCGGTCGACCACAAAAATGGCTCAAGCCGCTATCGATACCGCCGTAAGGAAATTCACTGCCACTACGGACCGTGTGAGCCAATTTGAGGCCAATATCCACACTACGGGCACCCCAGAAACGACCAGCCTCTCCCCCCACATGTGTCAAGTGCGTTGCGATCAGATCCGGGCACTTTGGGAAAAAGTGGAGAGAGATTACGACAGCAGTTCTGAGCTTCTTGCGGCATCCGCTGAAAGTTCAACGGTAGGACTAACACTCCAGTCCAAATACGAATAGCCAATCTCCAAGAGCTCATAGAGAAAGCCGCCTCTCAGTCCGCTCAGGCTTCCGCACCCAGCCAACTGCCCACTTCTACTGGCTGCCGGTTACCGCCAGTGGACACTGTCGTTTTCTCTGGTGATTATCTTCGGTGGCCCACCTTCAGAGATTTGTTTACCGCCATATATATCCGCAACTCGGGGCTCACACCGGTGGAAAAGTTGTTCCACCTGTTGTCGATAACAAGTGGCGACGCGCACGAGTAGTTGGTTTTTGCGGGTTCTGGCACAGTCATGGGAGAGTGCACACGGAGGGGTGGAGGTAATGGGGGTAATTAGTCATGCATGCGTGCACACAGGGGAGTGCAGGTGTCCTAATTAGCATAATAAATCAATTAATTATTGGTGGGAAAGGTTTTGGGGTGCCTAAACTTCTATGCATGTGTGATCATGATCAGTCACGTGTGTTGTAGGGTGTGTGAATTTGCTGGTAAGTGGGTTAAAGGGATAAGGTGTGTGTGCTAGTGTGTATCCGGCTTGTGCCTGTCCGGCTTGTGGGTCAGCAGCTTGTGCATATCTCGTGCTAGTGTGTTTAGGAGGGTGGATCTTGTGAAATTATGTTTAAGAAGGGGGATCTTGTCGGTGACTTGCCCATGGCTATCCTACCCGTGCCTATACCATACCGTGCCTATCTACCAGCAGCAGTCCTGACCTGTGTTAACATAACTTTGGGGGATGTTAGCCATTCTAAGCATGTGAACAAAAAGACGAAAAAATTTGGAGGAAATCTAAAACTAGCCACCTGCTACCTGAAATTCACATTTCCAAGACTCAATTTAAGGGAAACTAACGAATTTGGAGGAAATCTAAAACTTGTCACCTGCTACCCGAAATTATCATTTCCAAGACTCAATTTGAACAAAAAGATGAAAGAATTTAGAGGAAATCACCTGCTTACATAAATTATCCTTTCCAAGACTCAATTTGAACAAAAAGACGAAAGAATTTGGAGGAAATCACCTGCTTACATAAATTATCCTTTCTAAGAGCAGTGGGAGAAGAGATGTTCTCCTTGGCTGGGTATAAATTCGGGTAGTTCCTAAAGGAAAACTCCAACTCCAGCCTGACCACCAGATCCAGTACCAGCTCCAGACTCAACACCAGCTCCAGCCTCAACACCAGCTCCAGCCTCAACACCAGCCTCAACACCAGCCTCAGCCTCAGCACCAGCTCCAGCCTCAACACCAGCTTCAGCCTCAGCACCAGCTCCAGCCTCAGCACCAGCTCCAGCAGTCAGCACCAACTCCATTAGCCACCACCACCACCACCACCACCACCATCATGAACTTAATTAGCTTCACCGTCTCCACCTCTAGCTCGATTTCTCCAAATAACCTCCTCGCTTGGGGAGTGACAAAAGAGGATTTGGAAATCCTACTTAAGGATATCGAGATGGATCCTCTTATGCTCGCCTTTAGCTCAAGCAGAGCTAAGGGTGAATTGGATTTTAATCAACTCCCTATAAACACAGCCTTTGAAATAGTTTCAGCTTCCCGTGGTATGGGAAAATATGGTGAAATCGTAAGGCTGGAATTGTTAGAATATTACGTTTACCTACCAGAGAGTTATAACTATCTGGATGATTGTATTTTAGATTTTTTTTAGTGTAAAAAGATATAAACTAGTTAAAATGGAAGATGGAGACGTAGATTTCCGATTAATAATGTAAAAATAAAAAAAAGCATGAATAAAAATATTAAAAATAAAATTTTAAACTTTTTTATTTGGGGATAGGAACTTGGGGAAATTTCTTTTCAGCGATTTTCTTACAGGTTTATTATAAACAGACAAACAGAAAAATAAATAATAATTAAAAATATTAAAAATTAAATTTTAAACTTTTTTTATTTGGGAATGGGAACTTGGGAAAATTTATTTTCAGAAATTTTCTTTCAGATTATTTAAATTATGTGTAGCGAGGGTGAATGCTGTGAGACACGCTGACCTATTTATCTGTTGACCTAATTTCTTGATCGTTTCAAATCCACCCCTGACCTACTTGTGTGTGTGTTTATCATTGAATAAATATATAGGTGTATGAAATAAATGATAGTTTTGTATTTTTCAAATTTAGTTTTTATTTAGTCTTTTAAATAAATTAATATATCGCTCCATCAATTTTAAGGCATCTTGTTCTCTCTTCTCAACATGCATGCATCTACAGGTGTCAGGTCCAACTTTGCAATCATCGTAAGCCCAGGCGCAGTATGATAGGTGTTGTCCATACTTGGATTTTATTACCGGAGTAGCTTCCACGTCTTTGAAAAATGTTTGAAATGTTTTCGATTTCGTTACGTGCTCCTTAAAAATCTCATTGCCATACTCCTTTAAAAATTCCTCAATTTTTTTAGAGATCAATTTAGTATTGTTTAGTTTTTCTAATTAAATTAGTCTGAACGTTTATTTTAAACTAAAATCGTTCCCAAATGCACCACTATATTTATAAAAATTCAAAATTTTGTGTGCATGGTTGAGCGCGCAGACACCATCCTGCACATGTAGTGAACAATATGGAAACTTATTTCCATCTATTATTTTAAGAGTAGGACATCCGATTTCTTCAATGTTTAATAAATCTTCCGTTCTTAAAAATTTTGTGAGGAAAAGTCTTTTTTCATTACCTTTACAAATTATTTCCTTATTTCTTAATATTTCTCGTACATACATTTGCGCTTCTTTGAAATAGTTAATGCCATCGTTCCAATAAATTGTATGATGTTTTTTTGTTAACCAATCAGCCGTTTTTCTCGATTTTGTATCCAATTCAGTAAAATCATAGGGGGAGTGTATAATAAAATGCGAATTCAGTTTTGGATCTTTTTTGAATACCACACCCATAAATTGAATAAATTTATTGTTATTCCCGATAAATCCTTGAATATCAATTGCCGCTATATCATCCCTCATTGTTAAGTATTAGACAATCCGCTGAACTATACCATTTAACGGGTTATATTCAACTAAACGATCATGAATCAGTACACAATATACTTGTACAGTTTCACTAGGGGCTTGTGCAAGCTCAATAGAAATCCTGACATCAATCGGTCCCGACTTAACAGTTTCATTTTGATATGATAAATCTATTACGATAATAGGAGCTTTAACTTTAAAGTCAACAGGAGTTAGCAATGGGGCATCATTTCGATTATAGTAGCTAGATTGAAATTTAGAATACAATTCATATAGGTGAGCGAATCGATCTTTCTCATAGTCTAAATTTAAATCATCATACGGGTATGTTTCAGAATTTAAATAAACTTTTAAATTTCTCAAACTATTTGTGATAAATTGATGATTTTCTTTAAATACGATTAATGCGAAACGAGGGCGTTCACGGTTAGCAGCCAGTTTTACATTCCAAATATGATTGGTTCCATTACTTAGTTTTGGGTTGATATATGTATCCCAACTGCGGAATGCAATTGGTAGATTGCCTCCGCTTTTTATAATATCGTACATTTTGATTTTTGCTGAATCGCTTGGTGTTACATGAGGAATTTTCCATGTAATATTAGTTATATCAAGTTGAAGCTTAACATTTGCTGTATTATTTTCAAATACATCACCCAAGTTTTTAGTTATTAAAAGCACTAATTCGAGTTTACAATTTAATACGACTTTTTTAAAATCTTCAGCAAATCCCAATAGATTTCTAAGGGGTATTGAAAAGTTGAAGTGAGCTGAGACGTTAAAATTGGATCCTCCAGTTCATCCAGAATTGTAAAGCCTCTTATGTTCATGTTGATTTAGAGATACAAAGTTTTTTATTGTAGAAGTAATGCCAGTAAATCTTGTTCTATCGATCTCAACGCCATTTATTTCATATCGTATCTCATCTAAAAAGTAGGCCATACAGTTATTTCGCATTATCCCAATGACATTTTGAGTATCCAGATTGCCATCCTGCCCAATGCTACTAATAACTCCTTGAAAATTAAGATGGCTCTCACTAGGAAGTAAATCTTGATTCTGAATTGTTACTCTAATCTCATCATTCGGTTTAAATGATTGTTGATATGGTGAATAACTATGATAATCTTTTTTCGAAATACTCTCATCAGAGAAAGTTTTTTCTCCTACTGACAATACCTCATTCAACCCCATAATTTTTAATTAAACTCGTACTTTAAAACCCAATGATTTTAAAATTAATTTATTTTTTAATATAAGCGTATTCCTATTTGGCATTGAACCTCTTTCTATAACTTTACGATTGAAAGTGGGTTGAATATGAAGAGTATCTGGTCTTTTATTATAATCATATAATCATTGTATCAATCTCAAATGTAGACGTATCGTATAGTTTTCACCGCGTAAATTTATCAAATCACCGCTCTGATCAGTTATGTGTATAGAGAGAGTACTTAATTCTCTCGTGTTCACTGGTAAATAAATAAGGTTGTGAGGTGTGATACACAATTTATATCCGGGTGGTACATTAATCCCGAATTCATATCATGCATGATCCTGCCCACTATTTATATATGATCCACCCACAATATTACACATTAAACGTATTGTGTTTATTTTTAAAATGTTGACTGGTTGATCAGATATATACGTTTTTATCGGGTCAGGGTTGAGTATCTACCTTTTCATCTAAACTAAATAATCTACCAATCGAATTTTTCCTATTAAAATATATAAATTCCTTGGTGGTTGAAATATGAACTTGAAGAGTGTTATTATTACTTTTCAATTTACCTACCTTTTCATCGAAACCAAATAATCTACCAATCGAATTTTTCCTATTAAAATATATAAATTCCTTGGTGGTTGAAATATGAACTTGAAGAGTGTTATTATTACTTTCCAATTTAAACGTTTTCTCGAGCTCATATTCTTTAAGTTTAGTTTTTAGAAAATCATAAATATCATCGAGTTCATACGATCATATGGGGATTTCAATAATCTTATCAACGATATGGAATAAGTTATTATTTTCATCAACGTTTGGTATAGAATTGTACATATGAAAATCTATTAGGGCACACTCATAATCACCATTAATCAATTCAATAGGTGGGAAATAAGTTATGTTCGCGATGGGCTTATTACCATTTAATGTAAGGGTGAATGATTTACTCATTTTGGAATCTGATAATAAACTGTGAAAATAGAGCTTACACATGCCAACTTATATTCTTGAATAATAATGAAATCATGAAAACCTTTCCTGTAACGCCCATTCTCCATCTCATGATCTTTACTTATTATTAGGAAGCCGTATTTTGTTTCCCAACAATTTTCACAAACTTTCTTAAATAAATCATAACTCATTTCTGTATATATATGCTCGCGATATATGTTTCGCATATTGAGGGCGTCTTGTTTGAATATGAAAAGCATATTCGCATTGTCACGTACAAGGTGTTTCGAAATATGCGAATATGTTTGCGATAAGTAAAACGAATCAACATTATGATGACGACCCATACTGAAGTATCCACGTATCGAGCTTTCTCAGCTTTTTTCAAAGCCTATATCGTCAAAAATCATAATAGAGTTTGTTTTAACCTTCTCTGGTGGTAAAACTGCTTCATTCTGTGAGAAGGTGTAGTACCCCATGCCCTTTATAGGTTTAATTAATTTCTCTAAATATTCATACTTGGGTTGATGTAAGCTCTTTGAGAAAATATAAATATTTTCAAATTTTAAACCGTTTGGACTTTCAATAAGACTAAGCATAATATTTGTTTTCCCACAGTTTGATGGACCGACAATAAGTGCTCTTATTGTATTGGGTAATAGGGGGCTATGTCGCAAAATCGAATTTTTTAATGCACCACCCTCAAAGTTTCTAACACAAATCTGATGTTTTTGTCGTATTAAACGCAAATTCAAATCTATAATGTAGTTCATTCAACGAGAAATGCTCATTGATTAAACATTATATAAAATGGGTAAAAGTTTTTATAATTATCGCAGTCAGATTTCACACTTGAAACGAGGTAGTGGCATTATCAACAAATTAATTAACACGCTTCCATTAATTTTTGTGGACCTGGTACAAAGTTAAAACAAAGATTAGACCGCGGAGATCGTGGTGTAAATCAGTTGGATGAGGCTTGTAGAAATCACGACATTGCCTATTCACAACACAAGGAGTTAAGTGACAGACACAAGGCTGACGCAGTTTTAATAAATAAAGCGTGGGATCGAGTTACTTCAAAAGATAGTAGTCTTGGTGAGAAAGCAGCAGCATACTTAGTCACAAATATCATGAAAACAAAAAAGAAATTTGGAATGGGTATAAAGAAAAAGAAGGGGAGCAAGAGAAAGTGTAGGAAAAGGCGAACTAAAGTTAAGACCTTTTCAAATGTTATTCAAACAGGAATACGAGCATTGAAAAAGCAAAAACCATTAGATCTTAACAGTGCGTTTAAGGTTGCACGCAAAGCTGTTAGTAAATCAATTGGTCGTAATAAAAAAAAAATTAAAATTCCTCGCATCATTAATGTACCAAAAGTTGGCGGATTTTTACCGCTTGTACCCATTTTGACTGCACTTAGTGCATTGGGTAGTCTTGCTTCTGGTAGTGCAGCTATTGCAAAAACCATTAACAACGCAAATGCTAGTAAGAAACAACTAGAAGAGAGTAAACGACATAATAACAAAATGGAGAGTATTAGTGTAGGTGAAGGTATGTTTCTTAAACATTATAGAAACGGGTATGGTTTATATCTAAATCCATTTAGAGGAAACCAAAAAAACTAATCAGTAAGCTACATAAAAAGGCACTTTCAAATTTTGAAATTTTAGATTTTGCTCGGAAATATATTCCGCATTTTCGAGGTGTTTTATGAGGAATTCATTACCTACCTCACCATGGAATCGTGAGTCAGGAATTATAAACCTAGATGATAGCAAATCAACTGGTACACATTGGGTAGCTTATAATAAAAATAAAAAAAGTATACATTACTTTGATAGTTTCGGAAATTTACAACCACCAAAAGAAGTTGTGAAATACTTGGGAAAAAATATCAACTATAACTATGAGAGAAAGCAAGCCTTTAAGACAAACAATTGTGGACACCTATCTTTACAATTCTTACTCTCCAACCCACTCTAACTCTCTCTCTCTCTCTTCATGATTGGTTTATTATCAAAATTCACAGGTTACTTTTTCTTCATTTTCTCTGAGATCGTTTCAAATCCACCCTTTTTTTACATGCACTCTTCGTGGTTGGTTGATTCTCAGAAAAAGGTTACTTTTTCTCCATTTTCTCTGAGATCGTTTCAAATCCAGCCTATTTTTACCTATGCACTCCTATGATTGGTCTATTCTACATTTTAAAACGAAAGAACGCGTTTACAACTTGAGAGGGTTCAGCTAGTTGAGAGTATAAATTCGGAGTTTAAATGATTCTAATTCACATTCAAAGTTAAAGTTCAAAACACAAACAACCTCAAAAAACAGCTATCAAACAGCCTACAAACAGCTTACAAACAGCCTACAAACAGCCGACAAACAGCTATCAAACAGCCTACAACAGCCTACAAACCGTTAAAAACAGGTAAAAAACAATTATAAATCAGTTACAAAACAGTTGACTAACTGCTCTCATTTGATTTTAAAACAATTAGATAACAACAACAACTATAACAACAGAAGCAATATGTCCAACATTGAAATGGAAGCAATGAAAGTGATTAAAGATTTTAATGGAAAATTACCCAAACCTCTCCTCACAAAAATGAAAATGCGGACCAATGTTCTTTACCCGATTAAAAGTGCTCAACGTAAGAAGACCAGCTATGGAACTTCCCTTGCCCTGGAACTTCAGGATTATATTCTATACCTACCAGAACGATACTCAACTTTAGATGATAAAACTATTGATGTTATAAAAGATTGTAATTTTTCTGTTTTAAAAAAAGATGATAATAATTTATACTTGGAATTAAATAAAGTTTTGAAATCATGAAAATTTATATATTTTTTTATTACTTTTAATCTATATTTTCAATAATATAAAATTAAAACTTATTCAAAGCTCAAACACTTGTGTATAAATATTAAAATTACAACCCCATTTCGCACAGTATCAACTGAGTGTCTGAGAAAACTAGAGGAATGAAACGTCAACTATTAAAACAGTTGACAGAAAGTAGAAATACTTTAAGAAGAAAATTCAATGAATTAAAACAAATGAAAAATGAAAATGCTTTAAATTTAGAAGAAACTTTTAAACCGATAACAGCTCCTTTAAACGAAATTCTTGCTGATAATAAAAAACTTAAAAATTCTTTTAATGAAAAAGTAGATGAGAAAACCAAGCCGGTAACGAAAAAGAAAGACCTTGTCTCACCTAAAAAAGCTGATAACATTAATGATAATGAAAGCGATGATCATTTTTATTCGCAAGATTCTGATACAGATGAAGATGATTATGAAAATGAAACTAAAAATTCTATTTCTTATAAGTCTGAAGAAGAAGAAAATGAAGATGAAGAAAATGTTAGCGGAGAAAGAGGGGTGGGTTACGATCTTAACATTAGCAAGTTAAAGCGGGAAAAAATTTTAGATAATAGTTACGGTCCCAGAAAAGAAAATAACATATTAATGTTGGGAAATAGTACACTTAAAATTGGAAAAAATAAAATGGAATTGTCAAGTGGAAATTCATGGGCTTTAACAAATGGCCTATACTCTCTTATTTTTCATAATACACCCAGTGAGTATAGCCACAATGATGATTTAGAAACATATAAAAAAATTTTAATTGAGACAAGTGCTCACAAAAGATAAGTACTATAATCCAGATGGACAAATAAAAGAAAATCGCTCAAATAAATATTCTTCAATTATTAGGCCTCTAAAGTTAACAGCTTACCCACCCCCATCTTCATCTTATCAAGTACACACTGGTTCTGCGTATATAAAGCTTCAACAATTAAAGCCCACCTATGTTTATTGGAATAGTGTCAATGAACTCGTCGATAGATTACATCTTCTGAAAGCTTCTGAAGCGGCTGGAAACAATAATCATAGAAATGAAATTATTTCAATAATACAAGAGTTGCGGGAAGCAAAAATAATATATTAATAAAATAGAAAGCGTTTTTACATTTCTAATTAATATTAAAATGTCTATTGACAAGTTTGGTCATTTTTCAAATGACAGAGATTTTTCATCAGTTTTCAAAAGAGAACTTGAAAGTTTAACTGGTGTTTATCTTGATACAGATGGACAATTAAATTTACAAAACAAAAGAATAAAAAATGCATCAAATCCGATAAATGATCGTGATTGTGCCACTAAAATATATATAGACATGGAAATTAATAATGTTAAATTAGTTCAAATGGATTCCATTAACAAATCATTTGAACATCGAAATAAAAGGGTTTCAGATCTGGAAACTAAAGTAATAAAAATGATTACACAATTGGAAAATATAGATATTTTGATTTAAGACTTAATTAATAAAATTGAAAATATTAATGGTTTCATAAACTCAAATTTGAAAAACCCACCACCTAATCTTCACACTCGACAAATGGAAATTGAGGGAACATTGCTTCGAAAAAGTCCATTCGCACACCGTGAAAAAAATCCGATGACTGATTTATTTGAAACTTAAATATAGTACTCACTCACCATTTATATTTACAATTAAAATGTCACTCGACAAGTTTGGTCGTTTTTTAAATAATGAAGAGTATTCTAGAGAAATTGAAAAAGGATTAGATAAATTTCGAAGTTTACTCACTGATTCCGATTCTAATTTAAATCTCCAGAGAAAAATATTTAAAAATTGTTTATCGCCCATTAATGAACATGATGTAGCAACGAAGACTTATGTTGATGTTGAAATAAGTAAAGTATTGAAAAATATATCTACAGAAATTTCAATACAGCCACAGAAACAAGCAGGTTTTAAAGTGAAACCTCGAATAAATAATATTGAGAACAAAGTCAATGAAATTACTTTAAAAATTGAGAATCATACGAAAACTGTTCAAAAGATAATGGGAGATCTGAATGAAATAGAAAATAACATTTTCAGTTATTTAATTTTTCCAAAATCGAAATTAAAAAGTAAAACAATATATAAAGAGCAGACCCCTTTCATACCAAATAAATTAAAACTATGAGTAAGCGAGATATTGTCAATGAATTACATCGACGTACATTAAAAACTTTTCCACGACGTCGAGTTATCGTGAAGGGAATCAATTTTCTACACATTTTCTAAATATGGGTGGGGGAAGCAGTGAAATCTAAAAATGCTGTAGACGTCACAAAAGCAATGGAAAAAATATTAAATTTTGGTCGAGGGGTACCCAGAAATTTACAAACAGATCATGGCAATGAATTCTATAATAAACAATTTAGAGAATTAATGTTGCGATTTAAAATAAATCATTACTCAACTTTTAGCGTTCTAAAAGCATCAATCGTAGAACGTTTTAATAGAACATTAAAAGAACTCATGTGGCGTGAGTTCAGTTTCAATGGAAAATATATTTGGATTCAGATGTATAAAAATCTAATTGAAATTTATAACAATAGGAAGCATAGAACAATAAAAATGAAACCGATTGACGTCAACGCAACCAATAAAAAGGAACTTTTAGCGACGGTCTACAACCACCGGAAAGTATTTATAAATACAAAGTTAAAAGAAGGGGATTTTGTACGTATTAGCCGGTACAAGCAGTTATTCGAAAAGGGGTATACACCTTCTTGGTCAACAGAAATCTTTAAAATACGTAAAGTTCAAAATTGTTCGCCATCCACATTTCTTCTTCAGGATTTCAAAGGCAACCCAATAGAAGGTGGATTCTATACAGCAGAGATAAAGAAAACATTGTACCCGCACACATATCTTGTTGAAAAAATATTGAAGCGGAAGGGGGATCGTGTGCTTGTGCGTTGGCTCGGTTTTCCAAAGTCAGAAGATAGCTGGGTCCATAAAAACGAAATTCTCTAAATAAATTGATTTTGTATGCGTAGAGGGCAGCGCATGTGGGTCAATGTGTGTGGACGGGGAGGTGCGTGTGCTTGTGCGTTGGTTCGGTTTCTTAAATTCTAAAAATAGCTCAGTACACGAAAACGAAATTCTTTAAATAAATTGTTTTTTGTATGCGTAGAGGGCAGCGCGTGTGGGTCAATGTGCGTTTGCTTGTGCGTAGTATATATATTAATTTAAAAGACCGAAAATAGCTGGGGAACATGAAATTGAAATTCTCTTGATAATTGTTTTTGTTTGTATGCGTGTGTGAATATATGTTTTTTACGATGGAAAAGAACATAATGATTTTCCATACGGTCTTCGTGTTCGGGGTTTTATTTCTTACTGTTAACCCCGCTCCGACAAAATATAAGATAAACTTGCTACGCTTACCACTCCAGCCCGAGCAGTCAACACCAGCTCCAGCTCTACTACGACCACCACCACCACTCCTGTGACACCTGAATCCACCCCGAATCCTGCTACGCCCATCACACCGATCTCGAGAAATAAGACAACAACAACAACTAGCAGTAAAAAGTCGACGAATGAGACAACAGCGATTCCTGTGACAGCCAATAAAAAAAAAATATCGATGTCCCCTACTTCTACAGATAATATAAATAAAAATGAAAGAATAATGCAAGAGACGTCAAACCCATTAAAAGTAATGTTTGGGATTAATGACAATGATATTGATACTGTAAGTCGAATACCAATAAAAAGAAATATAACACATAAATTAAAAAATACAACAAGTAGTAATTCAGATTTTCAATTAACAAAAAGAGCAATAATTAAAAATTTCAAAAAAAATTTGATTAAACAGGAAAGAAAAATAGGAGGTCATTTTGATTTAGGACCTAGAGGTGTAAATAGATATTTCATTCTTAGCTATTCACATGGCAAGGTAGGAATTAAATGTCATTATCGATCTAGTCTTATTAAAAATGATAAAAGAAAAAAAATAATAATATAACTCCCTCAACTTTAAAAATAAATTGTTTTGAATTTGCTGAAGCTTTATTAGCTCAAAATCTTATTAATGAAAGACGTAAAGATAACCAAATTAGAGCAGAGTTTGCAAGTGCTGCAGATAAAACGGTTTCAGAAGAAATGAATTTACAAAATTCAAATGATGGTTATTTAAATGAGAAATTAAGAATTCTGATGCTGAAAGAATTAATGGACTTTATTTAAGGAAACGATATATTGCAGATGCTATGTTAGATGATTATTTATTCTAAAAGAAATGGGTGTGGTATTCAAAAAAGATCCAAAACTGAACTCGCATTTTATTATACACTCCCCCTATGATTTTACTGAATTGGATACAAAATCGAGAAAAACGGCTGCTTGGTTAACAAAAAAACATTATAAAATTTATTGGAACGATGGCATTAACTATTTCAAAGAAGCGCAAATGTATGTACGAAAAATATTAAGAAATAAGGAAATAATTTGTAAAGGCCATGAAAAAAGACTTTTCCTCAAAAAATGTTTAAGAACGGAAGATTTATTAAACATTGAAGAAATCGGATGTCCTACTCTTAAGATAATAGATGGAAATAAGTTTCCATATTGTTCACTACATGTGCAGGATGGTGTCTGCTCGCTCAAAAATGCACACAAAATTTTGAATTTTAATGTGGCCGAAAGTTCTTATATCTAGTTTTTAACAATCACTTACCTTTTGAGAGTTGAGAGTACAAGTTTACGAGATGAGTAATTCATTAATAAATAATTTAAATTTATTTATTATTGAATTGGGGAAAGTGATTTCGAAAGAAGATTTACAAATGCTTGTGGAGACACGGAACATGTTCATGAAAGCTGGTGTAAAAGAGATTATAAAAACAACTTATGGAGAACACATTAATGTATGCACATTTTCCTATGACATATATTGAAATTCTGAAATAAAAGAAGAAAACAAAACAAAATATATCTCTCTCTTTCTTTTGTTACAACTCTATTTTCAGGGGTGGGTATAGCAACAGGTTTCACATTTTCGATTTCATTAAAAAAATGTGTATAAATATAGTGGTGCATTTGGGAACGATTTTAGTTTAAAATAAACGTTCAAACTAATTTAATTGGAAAAACTAAACAATACTAAATTGATCTCTAAGAAATTGAGGAATTTTTAAAGGAGTATGGCAATGAGATTTTTAAGGAGCACGTAAAGAAATCGAAAACATTTCAAACATTTTTCAAAGACGTGGAAGCTACTCCGGTAATAAAATCCAAGTATGGACAACACCTATCATACTGCGCCTGGGCTTACGATGATTGCAAAGTTGGACCTGACACCTGTAGATGCATGCATGTTGAGAAGAGAGAACAAGATGCCTTAAAATTGATGGAGCGATATATTAATTTATTTAAAAGACTAAATAAAAACTAAATTTGAAAAATACAAAACTATCATTTATTTCACACACCTATATATTTATTTAGTAGAATGGAGTTACACCCTCCCCATTCTATGATAAACACACACACACAAGTAGGTCAGGGGTGGTTTTGAAACGATCAACATACTTGAAATGATGTCATTAGGTTAGTAGGTCAGCAGGGAACATTAATATTAGGGGTGGAATTGAAACGAAGAAGAAATAAGGTCAACAGATAAATAGGTCAGCAGGTAAGTAGGTCAGCAGGTCAACATCAATATTAGGGGTGGATTTGAAACGATCAAGAAATTGGGTCAACAGATAAATAGGTCACCAGGTAAGTAGGTCAGCGTGTCTCACAGCACTCACCCTCGCTACACATAATTTAAATAATCTGAAAGAAAATTACTGAAAATAAATTTTCCCAAGTTCCCATTCCCAAATAAAAGAAGTTTAACATTTAATTTTTAATATTTTTAATTATTATTTATTTTTCTGTTTGTCTGTTTATAATTAACCTGTAAGAAAATTGAGGAAAAGAAATTTCCCCAAGTTCCCACTCCCAAATAAAAAAGTTTAAAATTTAATTTTTAATATTTTTATTCACGCTTTTTATACCATGTACCGTAGGTACAAAGGTATATTAATTTTGTGCAAATGTATGTAACGGGCAGAAGGAAGCATTTCCGACCCCATAAAGTATATATATTCTTGATCAGCATCAACAGCCAAGTCGATATAGCCATGTCTGTCTGTCCGTCTGTTCGTCTGTATGAACGCCTAGATCTCAGCAACTATAAGATCTAGAGCCACCAAATTCGGTATGTAGGTCGGAATGTTTTGCACGCAGATCAAGTTTGTTTCAGATTTAAAAATTTCCCCCCCACTCCCCGCAAATCAATAAAAACGTTTTGCAGCCACAAATATTACCATATATCTTTCTTTTTTTGCATAGGCATTCATATGTAAAACATGTATCAATACCGAAAATCTGGTAAAGATCGGGTGAAAAACACAAAAGTTATTTACTTATCAGTGTGCTATCTATTTGGCAGCTAGCAACAGGTGCATCCCAAAAAACAACAACAAAACTGATGAGCGCAAGAAACTAACTCCCGTGGGCAAAAAAGAGAGAGGGGTTATTTCTTTCTCTGTCTTGCACACGCAAGTGCATGAGATGGTGGTAGTTTTGCAAAGAGCGAGTTTGTTTACATTTCTCTAATAGGCAAAAGTCGCGATCAGCTGACTTTTGTTTATCGTTGTCAAAGAGCTAATTCGAGCGGCGATATATTTTGGTACATGGTATATAACAGTCGTTCACGAACGACTGTAGCTTTCTTACTTGTTTTATTTTTACATTATTAATCGGAAATCTACGTCTCCATCTTCCATTTTAACTAGTTTATATCTTTTTACACTGAAAAAATCTAAAATACAATCATCCAGATAGTTATAACTCTCTGGTAGGTAAACGTAATATTCTAACAATTCCAGCCTTACGATTTCACCATATTTTCCCATACCACGGGAAGCTGAAACTATTTCAAAGGCTGTGTTTATAGGGAGTTGAATAAAATCCAACTCACCCTTAGCTCTGCTTGAGCTAAAGGCGAGCATAAGAGGGTCAATCTCGATATCCTCAAGTTGGATTTCTAAATCCTCTTTTGTCACCCCCCAAGCGAGGAGGTTATTAGGAGAAATCGAGCTAGAGGTGGAGGCGGTGGAGCTAATTAAGTTCATGATGGTGGTGGTGGTGGTGGTGGTGCCTAATGAAGCTGGTGCTGACTGCTGATGCTGAGGCTGAGGCTGGTGTTGAGACTGAGCCTGGATCTGGTACTGGATCTGGTGGTGAGGCTGAGGCTGGTGCTGACTGCTGGAGCTGGTGCTGACTGCTGGTCACTGAATGATATTTTCCTTTAGGAACTACCCGAATTTATACCCAGCCAAGGAGAACATCTCTTCTCCCACTGCTCTTAGAAAGGATAATTTATGTAAGCAGGTGATTTCCTCCAAATTCTTTAGTTTCCCTTAAATTGAGTCTTGGAAATGTTAATTTCGGGTAGCAGGTTGACAAGTTTTAGATTTCCTCCGAATTCTTTCGTCTATTTGTTCGAATTGAGTCTTGGAAATGTTAATTTCAGGTAGCAGGTGGCTAGTTTTAGATTTTCTCCAAATTCTTTCGTCATTTTGTTCACATGCTTAGAACGGCTAACATCCCTCAAAGTTATGTTAACACAGGTCAGGACTGCTGCTGGTAGATAGGCACGGTATGGTATCGACACAGGTAGGATAGCCATGGGTAGGTCAGCAGAAATATTTGGGTAGGATAGGCACGGGTAGGTTAGCCACGGGTAGGTCACCGAGAAGATCCCCCCTTCTTAAACATAATTTCACAAGATCCACCCTCCTAAACACACTAGCACGAGATATGCACAAACTGCTGACCCACAAGCCGGACAGGCACAAGCCGGATACGCACTAGCACACACACCTTATCCCTTTAACCCACTTACCACCAAATTCACACGCCCCACAACACACGTGACTAATCGGAGTCAGTTTGTTTACTCACAGTGGTTAGACGTGTTTTTCCGAGCTCCAGTAAAGAACCGTCCACGACACAGTGAATCAGCGCCACAGGCCCTGGAAAAAATTTGGTTACTGCAGTGAGACACCTTGGGACAAGGTACGTACCAGAATCGGCCCCGGCAGGCTATCCGGTCTTCCCGAATCTTGGCACCCGCGACGACCACTGGAACTTGAGGGCAAGGGGGGAACCTCTCTCTCGTTCACCGAGAGCCTCTCATTCCCTTGAACGTCGCCCACTCTCACGGAAAAGATAGTTTCCACAAGCCGATTTCCCTCGCGTTTTTCCTCCATCGCACAGCACAACAAGATCAGCTGATCGCAGTGCTGCGCAACGCACCCGCAGAGAGCTTTCGCACTCGCGTAGTGTTGGAAAACGCGAACAGCCCGCGCAATTTCAAAATAAAAAAAAAAGCTGAGCCAAATCACTGGCCGCAACTTAGATTTACTCTAAACTGCTGAAGCCAAACACCTCGGGCCCATCCACTGCTGCTCCCGCAGCTGGCTCCTGTGGGGAACAAGGCAAAAGGCCGAGGATCGGGCTATATTCCAACCCCTCCGCTGCGGCGGCGCCAGCCAAAAGGGGCTCTGGGGACCGAGTAGGAGCGGTATAACTCCCATCACTCATCCGCAGGGGGAAATCCCCGTGCACCGAGGGACCCCAAGTAGGAGCAGGTGCCATGAGCAGGGCCGCGCGAACAGCCCGGGACGATGAGACCCAGGCACTAGCGGTAGCTAGAGCGGAGGAAGAGCTGATCCAAAACTTCCAGCGCATGAAGCAGAGGGTCCAACGCTCGCCTCTTGCGACCAGCACCGAGACGCACCCTGTTTCGGCGCCGCCGAAAATCAGTGGGCCGATATTTGTTTTCGGCGAAGGTGAAGAGGAGATGGCCACTCCGAAGCGTTCTCGGGATGCAGCGAGCCCCGAGGAGAAACAAACTGGCGCAAGCAAGAAGCAGAGGGTCGAGGCAGATGCACCAGCCCTTGTCGACCAACTGGGAGCAATGCTGGACGAGATGATTGCGAAGTTCACGGACACCAAAAGCAATAACAAGAAGGTGGTTCGTCACGTCACCCAGGGGACGATAGACACTCTGATCGCAATGAAGGAGCTGCAGCTCGAAGCCTGTGCTGCGCTGGCCGCCGGCCACACTAACGGTCGCACCAATGGCGCCACAGCATGCGCGAGCCAGCAGACCTCGCCTTCGCTGGCTGCCAAGATCGCCCGAGAGCCACCAGCACGCAGGCCTGCAAATGCGGCCTGGCAGCAGGTCAAGGCGAAGCCAAAGCAGAGCAGAGCAGAGAACAGCGAGCAGACCGAGGACCGTGCGCCTCGCAACAAGATGCCCAGGAAGCAGCGCTCAGATGCTATCCTGATTAAGTGCAGTGAAGGCTCCTACGCAGATATGCTGAGGATAGTCAAAACGGAGCCCTCACTACAGGGACTGAAGGATAGTGTCCAAGGCCTTCGAAGGACAGCCAATGGGGGTCTCCTTCTGAGGATGCAGAAGCCCCTTGACCCATCCACGCAGCAACTGCAAGCGGCATTAAAGACAGCCATCTCAGGCAAGGCGGAAGTGGCGGTCATGCAGGAGACGGTTCAGATTGAGATCCGCGACCTGGACGACTTGACCAGTGCGGAAGAGGTCACAATGGCCCTTTTCGCGGATGAGGATTGCGACATCCCAAGCGACGCTGCACCCAGGATGCGGAAAGCATTCGGCGGAACGCAAATTGCGACGGTCAACCTGAGACCGGAACATGCGCGGAAGATGCTCGACCAGGGCAGAATCCGTATTGGATGGGTCGTCTGCCGAATCAGGGAGAAGACTGAGCCGAGACGCTGCTACAAGTGTATGGGCTTCGGGCACACCTCGGCAAGATGCCGCGCTTCCGACGCAACGGCCAAAACCACGCAGGAATCCTGCTTCAAGTGCGGAGGCACGGGCCACAAGCACAACACGTGCAAAGGCACGCCCAGGTGCATACTATGCACTAGAGGTGGCAAGACCGCGAGGGAAGCAGAACACGCGACCCTGAGCAGGAGCTGCCCCGAGTACCAGAAGGCCATTAAAAACTTGAACAATGGTTAAGTTTCTCCAACTTAACCTGAACCATTGCCGAGCAGCCCAAGATTTACTGTCCCAGACGGCCAAAGAGCAAAGCATAGACATTGCCATCCTAAGCGAGCCCTATAGGGCAAAAGCAGAAGGCGTGTGGCAGCAAAGCGCTGATGGCGGTGCAGCCATATGGAGCTGCGGACAGCCCCCGTGCCACCTAGCGCAGAGGGCGTCGAGACGCGGCTACGCCAGGGCTAAGTTCCAAGCGACTACCATATACAGTTGCTACTTAGCCCCGAGCATGCACATTGATGAATTCAGGGAGATAATTCAAGAGATAGCTCAAGATGCCCGTGGACGGTCGCCGGTATTAATAGCTGGCGACTTCAATGCGTGGTCCACCGCCTGGGGGAGCAAGAGCACGACACAGCGGGGTACCATCATCCTTGATGCCCTGGCCAACCTGGACGTCTGCCTACTAAACGACGGCAATAGGTGCACCTACAGCAAGGCAGGCCGGGAGTCAATCATTGACCTGACTTTCGCCAGCCCGGAGCTCACCCGGAACAGCTGCTGGGAGGTCACAGACCTCTTCACCTACAGCGACCATGCTGCCATAATATTCCGCTCGAGCCACAGCCAACCACGCCTACCAAGTCGGGAAACGGTGTATAGGGTACACACCCTGAATGCCGAGACGCTCCTAAGCTGCATGGATGCCAGCCCCATCATAGGAGCGGCAGACTTCTGCGCGGACACGATATCCGCCAGGATCAAGGTAGCCTGCGACGCGGCAATGGAAAGCTCCACCAAAGGAGACGGAAGGCGGCCAGTCCCCTGGTGGAACCAGGAGATAGCTACAGCCAGAAGCAACTGTCTCGCCGCTAGGAGGAGATGCCAGCGAAGCAGAGGACGCTCTACACAAGAGCTCCACGAGTCCCTCTACAGAGCGAGGAAGAAGGCTCTTAAGGTGGCCATCAGGGCAAGCAAAAACAAGTGCTTCAGGGACCTCTGCGATGCGGCTGACCAAGAACCTTTTGGATCAGCATACAAAATGGTTATGGGTAAGCTCACCAGACAGCCGATTCCGAGCTCACAGGACCAGTTGGGAGCAATAGTTTCCACACTGTTCCCAGCTCAGCCGCCCCTAAGACTACCGAGCGTGACTGCCGGCGAAGCGATGCCCACCTGCGAGGAGGAAGTCCTGATTGCGCTGGCCAGCTGTAAAGTCTCCAAGGCTCCTGGACCGGATGGCATACCCAATGCAGCTCTGCATGCCATAGTGAATGCCTACCCAGGCCTCTTCGCGCAGCTGTACAACAGGTGCATCGACGAACGGAGGTTTCCTCGAACCTGGAAGCAGCAAAGGCTCGTGCTTATCCCGAAGCCAGGAAAGCTCAACGATGACCCATCGTCATACCGGCCCCTTTGCATGCTAAACACGCTGGGGAAAATCTTTGAGCGCATAATATGCATGAGGCTGCAAAGTGAAATCGAGGAGCGCGGAGTCCTGTCTAGCCACCAGCACGGATTCCGGAAGAGGCGAAGCACGCTCGATGCGATCCGAGAGGTGACGGAACTGGCGGCGAAGGCCATCGAAGGAGAACGTTGGCGGGGCGGCACAAAGAAGTACTGCTTGGTATGCACCCTGGATGTTAAAAACGCCTTTAACTCTGCAAACTGGAGCCTAGTGTTGCAAGCACTCCAGCGAGGCGGTATATCAGGTTACCTAGTACAGCTGATAGCCGACTACTTCAGAGAGCGCGTCCTGCTCTACAAATCTGACGCCGGTAACCAAGAATACCAAGTTACAGGGGGTGTTCCCCAGGGCTCAGTCCTTGGGCCAATCCTCTGGAACATAATGTATGATGGTATACTGAGGCTGTCACTGCCTGAAGGATGCTCAGTGATTGGCTTTGCAGATGACATCGCACTAGTCACTGTGGAGAAGCAACTGGCCGACGTGGCTAACAAATGTAGTCTGGCGATCGACCTGCTGATGTCCTGGCTGGCGGATAATGGGCTCTTGCTTGCCGAGCACAAAACGGAGGCAGTGCTTATAAGCAGCAGAAAGGTCATAGAGAAGGTGAGCTTCCGGGTCGGCGCGACCACCATCGAGTCTAGCCCTGCGGTCAAGTACCTTGGAGTGCTGATCGACCACCGGCTGAACTACAAAAGCCACCTGGAGTACGCGGCGGGCAAGGCATCCAAGGCCACTGCCGCCATCTCGAGGATGATGGCCAACACGCGCGGCCCCAGACAGTACAGCAGACGACTCATAGCGACAGTGGTGACCTCCACCATACTATATGCTGCGCCGATATGGGCAGACGCAATGCTGACGGTGAGCTACAGCCGACACTGCAAGTCGGTATATAGACGCTGCGCTTTGCGTATCTCCAGTTGCTTCTGCACAGTCTCAGAAGAAGCGGCACTGGTAGTAGCCGGAACAATCCCCATCGATTTACTGGCAGAAGAACGCAGGACTGGAAGGTCTGGAAGCAGAACCCAGCGGAGTAGCACGGTCTCGAGGTGGCAAGCGAGATGGGACAACGCGAGCACTGGACGCTGGACGCACAGATTAATCCCCGAACTGGATCTCTGGCTAAACCGACCCCACGGGCAGGTGGACTTCTACACGTCGCAGCTTCTCACAGGCCATGGATGCTTCAAGGCATACCTCCACCGCTTCCAACACGACGCAGATCCATTCTGCGACTACTGTGGAGGCGCAATCACAGAAGATGCAGAACATTCCTTTTTTGTGTGCCCACTTTTCAGCGCTGAAAGAGCTGCCTTGGAGGCAGCAACAAACTGTCGCCTCACACCCGACAACATAACAAGGTGTATGCTGGAGACCCCATCCAACTGGGATGCGGTTACGGAAATGGCAGCAATCGTTCTGAGGGAGCTGAGACGCCGGGAGCAGATCCGACACACGGTTGGCGACAGATGAGCGGCAACTGACCGCCTGCCACCCTCGCGAAGTAAAGCTTTGCGGCAGTCCCGCGGGGGCGGACTCTTTCTACACTTCCTATACTATTCCTTCTATTGTAAATCCCCTTCATAATCCTTTAAATAAAAAAAAAAAAAAAAAAAAAAAACGTGACTAATCATGATCACACATGCATAAAAATTTAAGCACCCCAAAACCTTTCCCACCAATAATTAATTGATTTAATATGCTAATTAGGGCACCTTTTTTTTTTTTTTTTTTTTTAATTCATGCTTTATTTAGTTGGATGGGGGGGTGAGGGTAATGTACAAAGTGAGGTGGGGGGGGATGGGTTTGCGTATGGCTAGAAAATGGAGACGAAGCCCTCGCGGTACGGCCGCAAAGCATTGCTTCGCGAAAGCATAGCCCCCATTAGCCCGGTACGCCTCTCCTGCGCCGTTCCTCCTTCCGGAGTCTGGTCATAACCGTCGCAGCATAATTGCTCACCGCCTGCCAATTGGCATTGCTGACAAGCATCATATCGACCAGGTTGTCCACGCTGATCTGGTCGCCTAGGAACTCTTCCAGTCGCCTCCTCTCGCTCTCGAATTGCCCGCAGATGAACACTACGTGCTCCGCGGTCTCCTCTGACCCGTCTGCACACCAGACGCAGGCAGCGCTGTCTTCATGCCCGTGCGTGTGGAGGTACCCTCTGAAGCACCCATGGCCGCTCAGGATTTGGGTCAGGAAGAAGTTAACCTGGCCGTGCTTTCTGCCGGTCCACGGCTCGAGCCTGGGAATAAGCCGGTGGGTCCACTGTCCCTTTGTAGAGGACTCCCATCGGGTTTGCCAGGATTGGAGGGTGTCAGCCTTCAATACCGAGCGTGCCAGCTTCTTCTCCGCCGGTGGGAGGGCTCTACCGTGCAGGCGCCCGAAGAGGGTGGCCTGTTCCTTGGCCAGGAGATCCAAGGGGGGTGTCCCGGCTAGGACCAGTGCCGCCTGGTCCGACACTGTTCTGAATGCGCTGCATATACGCAGAGCGGCGAGCCGGTGCATCGCATTCATTCCTCGGCTATACGAGGGCGTCGCCATGGCGTGCGCCCAGACCGGGGCAGCGTACAGCAGGGTTGCTCTCGTCACGCTCGTTAGGAGTAGTCTACTCCCTTGTTTAGGGCCTCTACGGTTCAGCATGATCCGAGACAGCGCCCGGAAGGAAGTAGCCGCCTTAGTGCTGGCATAAGCGAGGTGCTCGCGGAACGAAAGCCTCGTATTCAGCATGACTCCCAGGTATTTAATCGCTTTGGACGATCTGATCGATGCGCCGCCCACCTCGATGGTTGCGGTTTCGACCTTTTTTCGGCTGCTTATCAGCACGGCTTCCGTCTTCTGCGGCGCTAGCTGCAGGCCTACGCTCGACAGCCATGAGCTGATGGCCACGATGCACGAGTTGCAGGTCTCTTCGGCACGAGATAGCATCTTATCCACGACGACCACCGCAATGTCGTCGGCGAAGCCCACGAGCTCAGACCGACCGGGCAGTGAGAGGCGCAGTACTCCGTCGTACATCGCGTTCCATAGTAGCGGTGCTAATACGAAACCTTGAGGTACACCGCAGGAAAGCTCAACAGCCTCAGCGCCATCGGAGGTGGAAAACTCCAACGTACGGTCCTTGAAGTAGCTGCTCATCGACTTCATGAGGTAGGGGGGGATTTCGAAGCTGGATAGTGCCTCCATGATGCAGCTCCAACTCGCCGTGTTAAAGGCGTTGCGTACATCAAGCGTTACCAAGCAGTACTCTTTCGAGCCGCCTCTCCACCTCTTTCCGGCTATTGCCGACCTGGCGATGTCTACCACCTTGAAGATGGCATCGACGGTGGATTTAGCCTTTCGGAAGCCGAACTGCGCGGCCGAGAGGTCGCCAGCTGATCGGATCGCCTCCTCTAGGCGCGTTCCAATTAAGTGCTCGAGCACCTTTTCGGCTCCGTCGATGAGGCAGATTGGTCGGAAGGATGCCGGGTCGTCCGGCGGTTTTCCGGGTTTCGGCAGCAGTACTAGCCTCTGCGACTTCCATCTAGGCGGGAAGGTGCCCTTGGCCAGGCAGCTGCTGAACACCTCCGCGAACCGTTCGGACTGAAGGGACAAAGCGAGCTTCAAGGCCCTATTGGGTATATTATCGGGGCCAGCGGCCTTCGACGTCTTTACCCTTGCGGCCGCCTCCTGAATCTCATGTGCCGTGACCGGGGCAAAACATGCCAGGGAGTCGCCGGCGTCGGGGAATGTTGGGACGTCCATCGATGGGAACAGGTGTTCCACGATCCGCTTTAGGCTCTCCGGCGCGAGCGGCGCAAGTTTGCCGGGGCAGTTTATACGCTTGACGACCGTTTTGTAAGCGCTGCCCCACGGGTCGCGGTCCGCCGAGTCGCAAAGTTCAAGGAAACACTTAGATTTGCTCGCCCGAATAGCAGCCTTAAGTGCTCTGCGACAGGTCTGGTACTCCCGCCTTTTGTCTAGAAGGGAGGTGGTACCATACGACCGCTGGTAGCGTCGCCGCGAACGGACGCAGTCTCTCCGCGCGTCGGCAATCGACTGATTCCACCAAAACACCTGCTCGCGGTGGCGGCTGTGGGGACTCCTGACTTGCTTGCAGTCATTGCAGACCGCCTGGAGCTGCCGCATGGCATCTTCAGCCATCTGCTCAGCGGAGCCAGAGACATCCAGTCTTTCCATGCCCTCCGAGAACAGCCGTACATCCAGTATGTCGGCCCTGTAGCTCCTCGCCGGTCTCGAGTGTGACCGTGGAGCAGGCGTCATGTGGGGCCAGGATGATGAATATGGCGGCATGGTCGCTAGCTGTGTAAATCCCGCTGAGCTCCCATACGCACTGGGTGGCTCTGGATCCGCTCACAAATGTAAGGTCGACCACTGAGCCAGCACCGATCCGGGAGAACGTGTGTTGCCCCCCCGAATTAAGGAGCGCAACATCAAGCATGGCAAAGGCCTCCAACAGCGACCTACCTCTGGCGTTGGTGTAGGTGCTGCCCCAGTCCACGGCCCAGGCGTTGAAGTCGCCCGCGATCAAAACCGGGTGACGGCCCCTGGCATCGGTGGCCAGTCGGTCCACCCTGACGCAGAACTCCGCCAGGGATAGGCTCGGAGCGAGGTAGATACTGTATACCCACCAGTGGCCTACTTTCGCTCTGACGAACCCGCTCGAAGCGAGTACATGGGAGAGGCGGGTAGCTCCTGGGCCGCACGTCCAGAGGGCGGCTTTGCCCGAGCTGTCGGCCGCCCAGTTAGGGCTCGTCCCGACCTTGTAAGGCTCGCTGAGCACAGCGAGATCAGCGCCGCACTCCCTTGATGACTGCGACAGCAGGTCTTGTGCTGCCGCACAGTGGTTCAGGTTTAACTGAATCACCTTCATGCCCTTGGTACGAAAGCCGCTCCGGCGGACGCCATCAGTGGGCAGCTGCGGCTGCTAGCCTGGTGGTTGACGTCTTTCAGCTTCTTGTTGACGCACCTGAAGCAACGCACTGGGTTAGTGCACGTTGCAGTTTTGTGCCCTTCTTGCCCTCACTTGAAGCAGGACTTGTATCTGTCCACCGGACTCTTGCATCTGCTGGCGATGTGGCCCACCTCCAAGCATTTAAAACACTTCGGGCGGAAATCCACTTCCTTGATCGGGCACTTGCACCACCCGATCTTTACCTTGCCCAACGCCGTAAGCAGGTTCGCCAAGTTGGTCGGCACTGAGACCGTCGCGGTCTGAGTCTTGAAGCGACCGGCTCTGAAGCTCCTGACTGCCACCGAATTGATCGGGAGTCCTGCCTGCTCGGAGAGCGCTTCAGCGAGTTCTTCGCCGGAGGCTAGCTCATCCAGGTCTCGCACGACGAATAGAGACTGGGGCGTGGCTGCTCGGATGGAGATCCTGTCCCCCAGCACACTGCCGATGTCCTCCAAGAGCTTCTTGGCGTCATGTTCTACGCCAGTTAGCTCCAGCAGGAGGTCCCCTTTGGCCGTCCTTCTGGTCGTGGAGACCAATTCGGCAACCGCCTTCATCCTGGCGTCCTGGGAGCGAGTCACCAGACACAGAATTTCGCCGTAAGAAGACTCCGGAGAAGGGCTGAGGATCAGAGCGTCTCGTCTCGTCCGCTGGCGTCGTATTGGGCGCTTGCTCCGTTCGGGGCCAGTCTGCTTGACCCCTCTTGGGATTCTCTCTGGCACGGCGCGCTGAGTCGCGGCTACCAGCCGTTCATTGCGGCCGGCAGCACTCGTCACCGCAGAGTAGCTCGGCTTCTTGGGGTTGGCTCGAAGCGTGGGGGACGTTTGGCAGCCCAACTCCGATGAGGTGCTCTTCGTTGGACTCCTCGGGGTTGCCTGACAAGCCCTGTCCGCGGTCTCCTTGGTGCAGGTGTCTCCGTACCTGCTTGTCTGCTGCTGGACTGCCAGCTGGAGCTCCTTCAGTCTGGCGATTGCGTTCCTCATTGACTGGTTTACTCCACGTGCCTTCTGGTCCTTAACCTTGATGAGAAGGTCGTCCAGGATAACGCCCATCTCCTCCAGTTGGGGCGCGAGAGCTTTGGCCCTTTTGGTCGGGTGCGCAACGCCGGTTGGGCTGGGGGAGTCCCTGCCCCTTTTTGGGGTAGCGGAATCTGCCTCAGTTTTGGTACCTGAGGGATTTCGGGCTGGCTTCGGTGCTAACGCGGGCGTTGGCGGGGCGCCTCCAGGAGGCGTTCGTTGGAGCTTAGAGCCCTTTTGAAAGGCTTTCAGCTCAGTGTCGCATGTAGTCGTCGCACTTGTCGCTTTTAATGGGGCGTCGGCCAAGTGGGCCGCCGGCGCAGCCATGACAGGTGGAATGCAGGTTAGGGCCTCCAGAATCTGTGCCCTAGCCGCGGCGTTAACCGCGGGTGGATTTCCACACTTAGTGTCGCTGCCACCTGGAGTAGTTATGTTATTCTCCGGCATTCCTTTTTTAGAAGCATGTGACCCCTGCTTACGGGTTTTGCGTTTTATACCTTCCGCCAGGTTATAAAAACTGCCGACCGATGCGGTGCGGACGCAGACCAGACCGCCGGCCAGTGTTGCACAGACGGGGTGTGGATTTTGAGAGTCGTCGCTAGATGAATCTGCCGGCCAGTGTGGCTCAGACGCAGACTGCTCGGCCGCCCAATGGGGGACAGACGCTGAGCTTAGCGAACGTGGCTAGTGTTTACACATTGCGGGGCTTCCAACGGAGGCTGAGGGTTTCTCCCCGGCTTAATCGATGGGGGTTATACCGCCCCGTCTCGGTCGCCAGAGCCCCGTTTCTAGGTGTACCGCACACGCGGGGGGATGGCAGTTGGTCTGCTCCGTGACCTTTAACACCTCGTAGGCCACCGGTGGGCTGGGAGGGAGTTTCTAGTCTGAAACCTGCCTCCATGCCAAAGGATCTGAGCAGCAGCCCAAAACAGTATACTACTGTAAATTGCTGCCTTTGCACAAGTGCGTGACGTAGCAAGTAGCCTTGGTCAGCCTACTCAGCTATGATCACCAGCGCCCCCTGTCGGACGGTTGCGGAGGAAGTAATCATATGTGATTGCTCCCTTTTCGAACACTGATTCGACAGCTGACCTGTCGATCAGCTGGCATGATATGCCACTTCGTGCAGGACGATACCTTGCTAAGAGAAATTACTCAAAGGAAGAGAAAGTGGGACACAGCCCCTCTGGGAGAGATTCCCCCCACTTACCCTTGCCGCTGAGGTGACGGCCAGCGTCTGGATGACTCTGGAGGGCGGAGCGAAGTCCGAGGTTTACCAATCCGCACAGGTAAGTACCGCCTGGCGTTCAGTGCACCATCCCACACACTCACGAACCACTACGATCTTAGGTTTGGCTGTTTTACCGCCTTCCCGGAGGAGCACCCGGGAAACACAACCTCACCGTTTGACGCCACAAACAAACTCCTAATTAGGACACCTGCACTCCCCCGTGTGCACGCATGCGTGACTAATTACCCCCACCCCTCCGTGTGCACTCTCCCATGACTGTGCCAGAACCCGCAAAAACCAACTACTCGCACGCCATTGTCCCCAAGGCACCGCTGACCAATGAGGGGTTTATTTCCGCGTGGCAAAGCCTTACGGGCCGCTTCGAAAATAGGCGAATTTTAGTAAACAGTCAGCTGAAGATTCTTCTTAATATTCAGACGATCCCCCAAAAATCTGGGGCTGCTTTAAAAGAGCTGCAAGGCACCGTCCAAAGCTGCCTAACATCCTTGGAGATGTCCTCCATTCAAGTCAAGGCCTTTGACTGTCTCCTTGTCTATATGATTTCCTCCAAGCTTCCAAATCTCACTCTTCCTCTCTGGGAAAAGTCGATCCAGAACAAATCTAAAATTCCAACCTGGAAGAAGTTAGATGCGTTTCTGACAGAGCGCTATCATACTCTGGAGGCCATCGACGACGTCAGGCCTAGCGACTCTGGGCATTTTCCGCCAAAACCGACAATTATCAACTCACCCGCGCACATACTCAACTCCAACGAATCCAGGATGGCTCCGGCTCCCAGAGGGTGTGACCTGTGCGCCATGGGAACTCACCCCCTCACACTCCTAACGATGAGTGTTGATGATCGCTCGAATTTCGTCCGAAAAAGCAACTCTGCTTAAATTGTTTGGATCGAGGCCACCAATACCGGCAGTGTACCAGTGCCCATAACTGCATCTTGTGCCACGTCCGGCATCACACTCTTCTACACCGCGACAGTCCGGTTGCGACCGTTCCAAGACCCTCTGCTCCGTCTAGTCCACGACCCGCGCCCCTTGCGCGAAGCTCTGCAGTTTCCGCCGACCACTCAAATGTCCCAGTATTTTCCACGCGAGTTTCCTGCGCATCCAAAGTCCGTTGGACACACCCCTTGACACTCGCAGTGCGGCCGCCTTAAGAGGCAGGCGTTACAAAAGCACTAACTCCTACCGTTGTCGAGTCTGCAACGGTATCCACCCCCTTCGAAAATCGCAACAGTTCCTCAAGCTGAGTGCTGAAAAGAAGCTCCGCGCGGTTACCGTCCACCGCTACTGTTCCAACCGTTTGGCCCACGAACATTCCGAGGGAACCTGCCGCAGGGGGACCGGTGCAAGACGTGCAATCAGAACCATCATACGCTCCTGCATCCAGTGCATATAGAGCTCGCACCCCACTCGCAGCATCGAGCACCTCCTTATTTCTGATTCGCAAATTACGGACCATCACTCACGCTCCATTTCTTCATCCAGATCAGATCCGACGTCGTCACTTCCACGCAACGCAATTTCTTCTACAAGCAGACGTAACCGAGGTACCTAGTCCTACCGTAGCCGAGTCTGAACGGAATTCATCATCAACATTTTGCCAAAAAGCAGACGTTCTCGAGGTACTTAGTCTCTTCAGAAGCCAAGTCTGCACGGAATCCAACCCCTACAGAGAGATCAACGCATCAGTACGCTCCGTGCCGATCAGCTTCGCAGTCTCAACGCCCGAAGATGCGCACCGATCACGGCAGATGAAGCCGCTCCGGATCCCGGCACCAGCAATAAGAAGGACGACAATGTTGCAATCCGAGTGATTGCAAGGGGGGGCTGGAATGTTTACGTGAGGGGCCCATTGTACCCCCTCTGGCCACCGAGCTTCCGAAAGCTCGGCCGCTCTTACGCTCCCGTCTTTCGGGCATCCGCGCATAGTTCGTCGAGCGTGCTGACGCTCGCCCGCTCTCCGCTCCGCTGCAATCACCGGCCGCTTCGCTGCACTATTCCGCCGCTCCTCGGCACCTTTCTATCTTTCTGGAATCCTTTAGCGGCGGATCCTCGCCACCCCCCTCCATAAACAAAGGTAATGCCAAGCATGGTTATACGGTTAGCTAAAGAAGGTGTGGCGACCGGCGTTGCCAACAACCAAGCATCGGGAGAGCAGCGACGGGAGAGACGCTACCGATCGCCTAGTGTCTGAGTGAGAGAATGTATTACTCCGGAGCGTACTGCCAAGCAGCATGGATGTGCGAATACCATAGATCAGAATAAACGAACTGAATATATATATAACTCTAAATCATAACGCGTATTACTCTGAGTAAGCGGGTCATTACAGAAGGTAAGTTAATTAAGAGGAGTCAACTAGAGTACGAGGATAATCTCTGGTTGGATCCCAGTTTACACTCGTAAAGCGAAAAGTAAAAAGTTCTTCTGAACTGACTCAATGCGTTTACTATGAACCCCATGCTGAGGGCTCAAAACACAAGAGCCATATATGATAGGACGAACAAAAGAAATATATAGGGATTTTGTAACATAGGGGTGTAATGAAACCAACGACAGAAAATCATTACCTTGCATTTAGAGCCGTTTAGGTTTAATAAGTTTATGCGGCACCATGTTTGGAAATTGTTGAAATCTGTTTGTAAATCAGACTGGCAGGAAACTTCCTTATATTTCACGCAAAGTTTGACGTCGTCCGCGTACATAGTACTCTGGAGTTAGTTAGAACTTTGGGAAGGTCGTTGATAAATATTGAAAAAAACAGGGGACTCAAATGGCTCCCTTGCGGAACGAAAGAATTAACCCTGAGATCATTAGATAAAGAATTGGCATCCGATTTTTGTGGAGAGGAATAACAAATGATTCCTTTCAAATAAGGGGAAAGTGGGAAGTTTCTAAAGACAAGGAAAACAATTTCAGAAGGGGATTGCAGAGGGCGTCGGCACAATACCTGAGCACACAGCCAGGTATACCGTCGAAACCTGCCGAATAAACGGGCTTAACGCGGTGAAGATCTGAAAGAAAAGAGCTGTCGTCTAAAGTAGGACTGAAAATAAAGTTCGATTTGGGCATGATGTAAGAATAAGTCTGATTGGAGTCAGTGGAAATTAAGTAAGTGGTTTGAAAAAAACTGCGCAAACAGATCAGCAATAGCCCGATCGTTATTTACGGTTGTATTTTCAAACAAAAGCGAGGAAGGATGCGTAATTGGCTTACGTTTAGTGTTAACAAAATTATAAAACTGTTTTGGGTCCTGAGAGATCTGGACCCTACAACGAGTCAAATAATTCTTTTAACACTGTGCGTACACGAAAACGGTAATTCCTGACCGAGCCGATAAATAAAGGGATAGGGCAGAGTTAGAGCCGGTATATTTATATTTAGTATACAGCCTAGATTTTTTGTTTTTAAGATGACTCAACTCTTTAGTAAACCAAGGAGGCTTAATCGATGTTGATGGATAGTATAACGGAACACATTCAGTAAAAAAGGAATTTATGGCATTGTAAAAAATATCCACGGCTACTGACATGTCAGTGCACATGTATAAATCGGACCAATCAAAATCTGATATAATGTTATTCAGCCGTTCGAAGTCCGTTTTGCGAAAACAAAGGACTTTCTTGGCTGGACAGTCAGATATATTCTGTAAGTCAGTCCCAATGTCGAGAGTCACGTCGAAAGTAGGATGATGGGAATCTTCGGGAAGCGTCAACGGCGCCACCCTGGCTAAACTGACTCTTGCCGGATCTGAGACAAAACAGAGATCAAGCAAGCGCTCTAGGAAATTTCGTACATGGTTGACAGGAGACAGCGAATGGTCGAGCAAGCCAGCAATAAAATCATGCTGTGTGGAGGTGAAAAGTGTATTAGAGGAATTATTTGAGGACCAAATAGCCCCTGGGATATTAAAATCACCGAAAGTCGATTGGAAACCATCTGGATAGCGGAAAGATGGTTTCAATAAATAGAAAGTTCCGACAAAGGAGGAATGTAGGAACAGATAATGAAAATAGAGCTACCATTGACTGATAGCTTCACACAAAGGAGTTCAACATCGTTGCAGTCCTCGAAAGTTATTATTTCCGACCCGAGAGTAGAGTTAACCGCTATGAGGACACCACCCCCACGTCTGATAGGCCTATTCAGTCGATATATCGTGACCACAGCTGGAAAAATTTCGCAGCTAAGAATATGTGGCCTTAGCCAGGTTTTTGTGAACACGATAACCTGGGAAGCAAACGAAAGACTGTTAGAATACAGTTTAGGAAGCTTACTACCTAAGCCTCTTGCATTCTGGCAGGGAATAGATCGGGAATTTATTATTTTTTTCAGCGGATGTCGTAGATGTCGTATGTATTAATGATTAATATACAGGGGTGCCACAGAAACCACTTCCGCTGCAAAAACCATGAAAAAAAATTCCTAGGTGCCGCAGAACTTACACAAAAATATTTTTTGTGTACTTGAAAACACAAAACGTTACGTCAATTTCGTTGCTACCACATTGATAGATTGCCAGACAGTCGACAGGCAGCAACTAGAGCTGTCGAGCAGCTTTTTTTCCCACCAACATTTTTAACTTAAACTAAACATTAAAAAACGAAATTAATTAACAAAATAGGTTAAATAACATTATTTAAAGAATAAAATAACTCAAAAACTACCATTTTACAATCATTTCTTGAAATGTTTGCTAATCAATACATTCGTGGTTTCATCTGGCATCATGCCATCCCTGCCAGCTAATATCCAAAGGTTTGTGAAAAAACTACAAACACAAAACTTATTCCATGTTGTATGGCACCTAGAAATTGGTTTAGCGGAAATGCTTTTTTGTGGAAATTAAAACACCATTGTTTTGCATGATAAGTTTTAGTAGGTACAGTAAATGTACTAAGTTTATGTTAATTTGAAATCTACCCAAAATGTTTTGGCTGTCATGAATATCAATGTATTTCTGATTTTCCTACCGGTTTTTGAGGTACTTACACCTTCGACGGACTCGATTAAATTATTTCCAAGGCTTATAATTACAAGTTTATCCAATTTATCCATATTTTCAATTACTTCAATTCTGTTGCTAAACAGCGATAAAATTTCAAGGTTTTGTAAGGTTTCAAGATTTTCAATCTTTTCAATAAAATTAAAGCTAAGATTTAACTCTTTTAGGTTTGTTAACATTTCAATATTTTCAATCACTTCAATTTTGTTGCTATTTAGGCAAAGCTTTGTTAAATTAGGTAATATCCATAGATGATCAATCCGCAAAATATCTAAGGAAAGAAAAAACTTAATCAAAAACAGGTAACAATATTGTTGAATTTATAAATTTAGGAAGTATATAGTATGTAAGTTGATGCACTACAGTCGGCACGCTCAAGTGGTATATTTTTTTTAAACTAAATTATTATAACACAAGTACATCCTTTTGCTATTTTTAATTATTTTGTTAATATATATTATTTTTATTTTGATTAAATATCACAACACGTTAATAAGGGAGAAGTAAATACTAGACTTCTGAATGAATGTACCCGGAATGAATGTAACGGAAAATGAATCTCTCAATCTAGGAGTAGACATACTTTTTTTTCCTGTACAGTATTATTGAGTATAAGTGAATAGAGTCACATTTCCAAAGCTGATAAGAACACTATTCACTTTTTTCCTGTTCAGTAAACTGACAGAAACTTCAATAATGGTATTATAGAATAAAATAAAAAACATAGGGTTATTTATTTTTTCTTTAAAATGTGTTTATTACCTATAAATATCAGGAGTCACCGACAAACAGCCAACGCGTACGGACGTCGTCTCTCCGCAGTCTCTAGTTGTTACACTTTGCCATCCCTCTTTATTTAAACTCTCTCGCTCATACACGCGTAAATTTAACTAAACAACAAAAATCTCTGCAAAAAAAAAAAATTAATATATCATCATGGCCCCGGGCCTCCAAACCTAGGGTATAATTGCTTTGCAAGTCTTAGCGTTAGCCCCAAAACAAAGAAAAAAAGACATTACAGCAAACTCCCTGAAAAATACCCAGACCTCTCAGTGCCAGTTCAACAAAATCCAAAATTTTTGAAAGTCACCTCCAAAAATAGTGGCAAACATATAACGGATTTCTCATGTTTCGCTGTTGATCGCGCTCTCCGCATAATCTGCAAAGACATAATCAAAATCAATCCCCTACAAGAAGGCAGTCTCCTGATGCTAGTTAAAATCAAGCAAACCGCAGACACATTTTTAGACAAAGAAACTCCCTGGCATTTGCGATATCCAATGCAGCCTCCACGACTCCCTTAACTTCGTAAAAGGAACCATCTACGCTCCATATCTGGTGAGCACCCCCGAAGAGGAAATAGTTGCTGAATTAAAAACCCAAAATGTACACTCAGTCTTTAAATTTACAAAGTTGATCGACGGTACACCAAAGCCCACGGGAGTGATCTTAGTGATCTGACCTGTACATCCTACCCAGAAAAATGGACGTCGCCTGGCACACTACTAGAGTTCGAGAGTATATACCAAACCCAATGAGATGCAAAAATTGCCAAGTATTAGGGCACACAGCAAAACACAGCAAGAACCCCTTGTGAGGGACCGTTTGGCCCTCCCAAAATAACTATAACATGTAAATATAAATTAATAATAATAACATGTAAATATAAATTAATAATAATAACATGTAAATATAAATTAATAATAATAACATGTAAATATAAATAAATAATAAGTTAGATTTAATTTTCAATAATTTTTAAGTAGGGTAAGGCCCACACCCGATACGATAGTTACAAAACTATCATCCCTAACCCGAGCTCGCCCCGTTAGCCTGGAAGGCTAGAACACACACCCACACACACACACCAGCGCACAGCGCGTTTTTCTCCTCCGGCAAACAACACAACAACACCAGCTGATCGCAGTGTTGTACAACGCCTGAGAGGGAGCTTTTGAAGCCGCGCAGTGTTGGAAAACACGCGTAGCCAAATACGTTACGTAGCCAAATACGTTACGTTATAACCCACCAAAATACGTTACGTTACGTGTTTTGCTCAACAGATCCAAGCATTTCCAGCAGCTGGCTCCATTGGGGCAAAGAGTAGAAGGCCAAGGATCCGGCCACATTCCAACCCCTCCGCTGCGGCGGCGCCAGTCAAAAGGGGCTCTGGGGACCGAGAAGGAGCGGTATAACTCCCATCAAGCATCCGCTGGGGGAAATCCCCGTGCACCGAGGGACCCCAAATAGGAGCAGGTGCGATGAGTAAGGCTACGCCAACAGCCCGGGACGACGTGACCCAGGCATTAGCGGTAGCGAGAGCTGAGGAGGAGCTGCTGCTTAACTTCCAGCGCAGGAAGCAGAGGGTCCAACGCTCGCCCGAGACGCACCCGATGTCAGCGCCGCCGAAAATACACGAGCCGATATTTGTCTTCGGCGAAGGCGAGGAGGAGATGGCCACGCCGAAGAGATCCCGGGATGCAGCGAGCCCCGAAGGGAAGCAATCCGGCACTAGCAAGAAGCAGAGGGTCGAAGCAGATGCTCCAGCTCTAGCGGAAAAACTGGGGGCAATGCTAGCCGACATGATCGCAACATTCACCAGCACAAAGAGCAATAACAAGAAGGTGGTCCGCCACGTCACCCAGGTGACGATCGATTCACTGATAGCCATGAAGGAGCTGCAGCTCGAAATCAGTGCTGCGCTGGCCACCGGCCACACTAACGGCCACACCAATGGTCCCACAGCCTGCACGAGCCAGCAGACCACGCCCTCGCTGGCTGCCACGATCCCTAGAGGCCCTGCCGAAAGCGGGACTGGAAATACGGCCTGGCAGCAGGTCAAGGCTAGACCGAAGCCCAAGCCATCCCAACCCAGAACTGAGAATAGCGTACACAAAGGGGAGCGTGCCCTCGCAATACGATGCCCAGGAAGCAGCGATCAGACGCAATACTGATCAAATGCAGTGAAGGATCCTACGCAGACATGCTGAGGATCGTCAAAACGGAACCCTCACTCCAGGGACTCAAGGACAGCGTCCAAGGCCTGCGAAGGACAGCCAATGGGGGTCTCCTTCTGAGGATGCAGAAGCCCCTCGACCCTTCCACGCAGCAACTACAAGCGGCACTAAAGACAGCCATCTCTGGCAAGGCGGAGGTGGCTGTTATGCAGGAGACGGTCCAGGTTGAGATCCGTGACCTGGACGACCTGACCAGTGTGGATGAGGTCACAATGGCCCTATTCGCGGGAGAAGATAGCGACATCCCAAGCGACGCCGCTCCCAGGATGCGGAAATCGTTCGGAGGAACGCAAACCGCGACGGTCAACTTAAGACCTGAACATGCACGGAGGCTGCTCGACAAGGGCAAAATCCGTATTGGATGGGTCGTGTGCCGCATCAGGGAGAAGACGGAGCCGAGGCGCTGCTACAAGTGCATGGGCTTCGGGCACACCTCGGCAAGATGCCGCGCCTCCGACGCAACGGCCAAAGCCACCCAGGAGTCGTGCTTCAAGTGTGGAGGCACCGGCCACAAGCACAATACGTGCAGAGGCAAGCCCAAGTGCATCTTATGCACGAGAGGTGGCAAGACCGCGAGGGACGCAGAACATGCAACCCTGAGTAGGAGCTGCCCCGAGTACCAGAAAGCAGTCAAAACCTTGAACAATGGTTAAGTTTCTGCAACTTAACCTTAACCATTGCAGAGCAGCCCAAGATCTGTTGTCCCAGACGGCAAGCGAGCAGAAAATCGACATTGCTATATTGAGCGAGCCCTATAAGGCACAAGCAGAAGGCGTATGGCAGCAAAGCGCCGATGGCGGCGCTGCCATATGGAGCTGTGGGCAGCCCCGGGCCACCTAGCGCAGAGGGCGTCGAGACGCGGCTACGCCAGGGCTAAGGTTCAAGCGACTACCATATACAGTTGCTACTTAGAACCCAGCATGCGCATAGGCGAGTTTAAGGACATAGTGCAGGAGATCGCCCAAGATGCTCGAGGACGGTCCCCGGTGCTAATAGCTGGCGACTTCAACGCGTGGTCCACCGCCTGGGGGAGCAAGAGAACGACGGAGCGGGGAACCATCCTTCTTGATGCCCTGGCCACCCTAGACGTCTGCCTATTAAACGACGGAAACAAGTGCACGTACAGCAAGGCAGGTGGGGAGTCAGTCATTGACCTGACTTTCGCCAGCCCGGTGCTTACAAGGAACAGCTGCTGGGAGGTCACTGACCTGTTCACCTTCAGCGACCATGCTGCAATTGTCTTCAACTCGAGGCACAGCCCGCCACGCCCGTTAACTCGGGAGACAGTGTACAGAACAAACACCCTGAATACCGAGGCACTGCTAAGCTCCATGGATACCAGCACCATCACAGGCGAGGCGGACATCTGCGCGGACACGATATCCGCCAGGATCAAGGCTGCCTGCGATGCGGGAATGGAAAGCTCCACTAGAAGAGACGGAAGGCGGCCAGTCCCTTGGTGGAATCAGGATATAGCTACAGCCAGAAGCAACTGCCTCGCCGCTAGGCGGAGATGCCAGCAAAGCAGGGGGCGCCCCACACAAGAGCTCCACGAGTCCCTCTACAGGGCGAGGAAAAAGGCCCTCAAGGTGGCCATCCGGGCAAGCAAAAACAAATGCTTCCAGGACCTCTGCGATGCGGCTGACCACGAACCGTTTGGATCAGCCTACAAAATGGTTATGGGTAAGCTCACCAGACTGCCGATTCCGAGCTCACAGGAGCAGCTGGAAGCAATAGTCTCCACGCTCTTCCCAGCCCAGCTGCCTCTAAGCCTACCCAGCGTGGTTGCGGGCGACTCGATGCCCACCTGCGAGGAGGAAGTTCTGACCGCGTTGGCCAGCTGCAAAGCCTCCAAGGCACCTGGACCGGATGGCATTCCCAATGCAGCTCTGCATGCCATAGTGAACGCCTATCCTGGCCTATTCACGCAGCTGTACAACAGGTGCATCGTCGAACGGCGTTTCCCACGAGCTTGGAAGCACCAAAGACTCGTGCTCATCCCGAAGCCAGGCAAGCTCAACGACGACCCGTCCTCATACCGGCCCCTTTGCATGCTGAACACATTGGGGAAAATATTCGAGCGCATAATAAGCATGAAGCTGCAAAGCGAAATCGATGAGCGCGGAGTTCTATCAAACCACCAGCATGGATTCCGGAAGAAGCGAAGCACACTCGACGCGATCCGAGAGGTAACGCAACTGGCAGCTAATGCCATCGAAGGAGAACGATGGCGGGGCGGCACCAAGGAATACTGTCTGGTATGTACCCTGGACGTAAAAAACGCTTTTAATTCTGCAAACTGGAGCTTAGTGTTGCAAGCACTCCAGCGGGGCGGTATATCAGGGTACCTGATACAGCTGATAGCCGACTACTTCAAGGACCGAGTCTTGCTGTACAGTTCAGACGCCGGTAATCAAGAATACCAAGTGACAGGTGGTGTACCCCAGGGCTCCGTTCTTGGGCCAATCCTCTGGAACGTAATGTACGATGGTATACTGAGACTGACTCTGCCTGAAGGATGCTCCGTGGTTGGCTTCGCAGACGATATCGCATTGGTTACGGTTGAGAAGCAACTGGCCGACGTTTCAGGCAAATGCAGTCATGCGATCGACCTGCTGATGTCCTGGCTTGCGGATAATGGGCTCACGCTTGCCGAGCACAAGACGGAAGCAGTGCTTATAAGCAGCAGGAAGGCCGTGGAGAAGGTGAGCTTCCGGGTCGGCTCGACCACCATCGAGTCTAGCCCCACGGTGCAAGTCGGTATATAGACGCTGCGCACTGCGCATATCCAGCTGCTTCTGCACTGTTTCGGAAGAGGCTGCACTGGTGGTAGCCGGATCCATCCCTATCGACCTGCTGGCTGAGGAGCGGAGGACTGGAAACTCTGGTAGCAGAACACAGCGAAGCAGCACGATTACACGGTGGCAAGCCAGATGGGATAACGCGAGCACCGGACGCTGGACTCATCGGCTTATCCCCGTACTGGATCCCTGGGTACACCGACGCCACGGGCAGGTGGACTTCTACACGTCGCAGCTTATTACGGGCCATGGATGTTTTAAGGCATACCTACACAGGTTTAAGCACGAGACAGATCCAATCTGCGACCACTGCGGCGGAGCATCAATCGAAGACGCGGAGCACGCTTTCTTCGAGTGCCCGCTATTCAGCGGGGAAAGAGCTGCTTTGGAGGCAGCAACGAATTGTCACCTTACACCCGACAACATAATCGGGTGCATGCTGGAGAACCAACCCAACTGGGACGCGGTTAGCAACTTGGCAGCAACCGTACTGAGGGAGCTGAGGCGCCGGGAGCAGATCCGACGCACGGAAGGCGATAGATGAGCGGCAACCTGACCGCCTGCCACCCTCGCGAAGTAGAACTTTGCGGTAGTCCCGCGGGAGTGGACTCTTCCTATCTACACCTATATACCTATCTTCTTTATTTGTAAATCTTTTCCATAATCTTTAACAATAAAAAAAAAAAAAAAAAAAAAACACACCAGCGCACACAGCAAAACTCACCCCGATCACGCCACCGAAAATAGGCAAGCGCTCATGAGAGCGAGCGAGAGGGAGCAACCGATCGTACGGTAAACTCCTGGAAGAAGGAAAAAGAGAACTCCGCGAGAAATTTCGCGAAGCGAAACGGAGTTGAGTGGAAGTACAGTGGCGAACCGAAGCGAACGTGCGTTTTGAGACGGGAAGAACAGAAACCGCGTGTGCGAACAGAAAACTGTGAAAACTTAAAGACCAACTTAAAACAAGGAGAAATTGCGGACCGGCGAGCCACCGTGCGGAGAGCGAGATTTGGAAGCAGACAGCAAGGAGAAGGATGGACAAGGCGAAGTCTGGCCCAGGACCAGCGGCGGGACGGATCCGGTCCAATAGTGTGTGCCGGAGCGAGACGGGTGAGTGTTAGTGTGAGACCGCAACGAGTCGGCTAGCAAGTGTGTGTGTTGGAAAATCTTTGCGAGCCCTCGATGCGGTGGTCACTAGAGATTGCGGCCAGACCGACTCTAGAAAAATACATGTGCTCGAACTTACCTGTAGAACACTGTGAGAAAGTGTGCAAGACTTAGAAGTTATATAAAAGTATAAAAACATTAAAAAAAATGCGGAAAATTTGTAAACGGAAAACAAGAACTGAGAAAGTAGATAAAAATATGAAAACCATAGGGAAAAAAAAATATGGAAATAAAAGGAAATAATAAAAGAAAAGCGAGTGCACTAAGCGGAAATACTTTGAGAACAAAAATTAATAATAATAATAATTTAAAACTTAACCAATTGCGTTTATTGAATCGAAGACGGGAAACCACGAGGTTGGGAGAACTACACTGGGAGAAAATCTTTAAAACAAAAATTTAAACAAAGTCAATTAAATCAAATTAAATAATTTAGAACCAAACTAAATTAAATGCCACGAGGTAGAGACAGCTACACTGGGAGAAAAATATTTCGGCAAAATTTATGCTGTTGGAAGTTCCCAAGGAGAACTGAATATATTTTAGACGGGCCAGGCACAGCCGGCCGGAGCAAATTCGGTATTATTTCTTCTTTTCCCTCTCGGTCCTTCGGCCCCAAACATGCATGAAGGCTAATTTGGTCCTTTTCTCTGTCACACCCTATCAACATATTTTTTTAGTGTAACTCGGTGGCTGACAAACTCCACCCCGCGTCAGCCCACCATCTCATATTAGTCACATGGTCCCAGATCTTTATAAATTTTCTGTAGAGAGACCCTGGCGAGACTGAGTCTCTATCCCAGCCCAGATAACTACCGCACACCCTCTATGTGTGTTTCTTGCAACCTCTCTCCACACGTTCCCGATTCCTGCACTCGTACACACTGCGCAAACTGCAACGGAGATCACCCTGCCTCCTCCTCCTCATGCCCAAAATACATCCAGCAAAGAGAACTACTCCGCATCAAAACGACCAAGAAATGCAGTATGAGAGAAGCCAGAATATTATTAAAACAACAAATACCCAACAACACATCAAATTCATCATCAACATTTGCAGCAGTCGCTGCCAACAAACCAACACCGCTATTTACAGCATTATCACCAACAATTTCCACAAATATGCCAAAAGAAAATGACAAAAACTCAACAAATTTCCCCGCTCCTCTTCACCGTGAATCCATATCAGCAGTCTTATCTGATTTAGCAACTCGCTCTTCTAACGCAGAGCAGGTGCACTCCAACTCAATCCCAACCACAAGCACAGCTTCTGCTGCCCTCTTAGCAGCAAAAGAATACGCAACAAAAACAAAATTAAACAAAAAAACTAACTCATCACTCCCTCAACTTTACGTTCAATCTAATCTCTCATCTTCAATAAACAACTCAGACTCAGACGAGTCAATGGAAGAACGATTCTCTTAATCGTCTTCTATTGCTCTCACTCCTCAGAAAACATAAAACATCTATATATAATGAATAAACGGTATCTTTAACAATTATAACGAACTCTCACTCATCATAAGAGACCACTCCCCAGATGTTCTATGTTTGCAAGAAACACACTTACCTCACAATTTTAATTGATTCATTTGCCCCAAGGCATACACTGGATATTTTTATAATCACCCCCAAAACACTGCGGCCAAACAAGGCATTGGTGTGCTTATTAAGTGCACTATTCCACACACCCACAGAACGATTAATATTCTTTGCTCAGTACTAGAATTAAATTTAGATAGCCCCATTAATATAATAAACACTTATATTCCACCATGCAAAAACATCTCTAGCCAGGAATTAGGTAACATCATAAACCAAGTTGCCGAACCTCTTATGGTACTAGGAGATTTTAATGTCTGGAGCACCCTATGGGGTTCCCTTCAAACCAACTCACGCGGCAAGAAAGTAGAACGTATTATCAACGCCCAGAACTTAATAATTTTAAACGATGGCTCCCCCACCCACCTCTCCACACATAATTCCTTTACCAACGTAGATATTTCCCTAATCTCCCCAGCAATTACCCTCAGATGCGAGTGGTCAATTCTTAAAAACCTTCACGGCAGTGATCATTTTCCGATCGCTTTACATCTTACATACCACTTTAACCGAGACACAACCCTTCCACTACCAAAGTTTAAAACCGACTTCGCCAATTGGGACCTCTTTCAAAACAAATGTATAGAATACTCACAAAATTGGTCCGACCGGGGCCTGAACCACCAAGTTGCTAAAATCACCAAGTGTATCAGAGCTGCTGCCAACTGCAGTATTCCTCAAACTAAAAGATTACTACATAAGGCGAACGTCCCGTGGTGGAGCTCCAACCTCCAACAACTTAGGGACATGAAACATCACCTTTTCCAGAAATATAAATCGCAAATGTCCTTAACCAACTTAATTAAATACAAGAAAGCAAATGCTCTCTTTAAGAAAGAAGTTCTTTTAGCTAAGCACACCAGCCTAGAAAAGTATACATCCAGAATTTGCCCATCTTCACCCACAAAAAAAGTCTGGGAAGATGTGAAACGCCTGGCTGGAGTTCCGCCTACTCCCATCAAATTTATTAAGTCTTCTTCTGGCATACTATCTCACGCTCGAGATATTGCTGAGAATTTTGGCCTATCATGGTCAAACTACTCCGCAGATGCCAATTTCTCGAACAAGTACATACAAAAGAAAAACACCTCTCTATCTGAAAATTATTCCCCAAGCTTTGTATCTGCCTCTGCCAGGCACCTAGACAAAAACTTTACACTAAGCGAAATCGAACTTGCTTTTACAAAAACAAAAGGAAAAACCCCAGGCGCAGACAGATTATCTTACGCAATTATTAAAAATATCCCCCCTTTCTTAAAAATAAAACTACTTGGTATATACAATTTTATGCTTGAAACCGGTACCTACCCCCATACATGGTCCACAGCCGTTGTCATTCCTATTGCCAAGCCCAATAAGCTAATACATGATACCACCAGTTACCGCCCAATATCCCTCCTACCATGCCTAGGGAAAACTATTGAAAAAATAATGGCACGCCGACTTATGTGGTTCATCGCAAGGCACAACCTAATATCTGATAACCAAGTAGCATTAGAAAAAAAACAGAACACTATGGACGCGTTACTGCGCATTCAACACTTCGTGTCAAACGCCATTTTATCAAAAAATCACGTCACCATATTGATTTTGAAAAGGCTTTTGATCGCGTAGGGCCACACGCAGTCCTCAATAGACTCAAGCTCTGGGGGATTGGTCGTAGACTTTATAATCTTATAAAGGCTTTAATGACCAATCGCACTTTTAGGGTCCGGGTCAATAATATCAACTCAGCCTCTTATAAACTATTAAACGGCATACCCCAGGGCTCACCCCTATCCGTAGTTCTCTTTATGATAGCTT
The DNA here is from genome assembly GCA_018151655.1 of Drosophila bocqueti. NCBI lineage: Eukaryota > Metazoa > Arthropoda > Insecta > Diptera > Drosophilidae > Drosophila > Drosophila bocqueti. The sequence goes on along the minus strand of JAECXF010000294.1, from coordinate 269,574 downwards.
TTGAGGAAATGAACAAAATATCTAGCAGATACAAAAATATAAAAATAAACATCTATGCCGACGACGCAATATTTTATACTAAAACAAAAAGAATAAACGAGGTTAAAAATTCATTCTGTCAAATCTTAAATGACCTTGAATCCTGGGGTGCCTCCTCTGGCGCCACCTTAGCCATAGATAAATGCCAAACCCTTCACAACTGTCGCAAACATAAATGTTATTTTCCAGATATTTTGTTTAAGAACCAATGTATAAAAAATGTCAAGCACTTGAAATTGTTGGGCATATTTTTCGACTCTAAGATAACTTTTAAAGAACATTGCATACATTTAAGAAACCAACTCGATAAAAGACTAAATATAATAAAATTCCTAAGCTCCAAATACTCCCATGTACATACCAACACCCTCATAAATATATCCCGATCCCTAGTGCTCTCCAAAATTGATTACGGACTCCCGATCTTCGGATGGGCCGCTAACTCCCATATAAAATAAATAGAACCACCATACCACGCCGCAGTGAGGCGCTCAATAAACGCGTTTCCCACATCTCCCATCCGCTGCATACTCGCAGAGGCAGGATTACCAACAATTGCGGATAGAATAATAAACAACATAATGCATCTCATTCCGAAACTCTTTACCACCACAAACCAAACACTCTCTAAGGAATTTAAAGCCTTTTTCAAGCATAAGAGAAAATATAAATGCCTTTCTACACTCCGCCGGTGTGCTACCTACTGCACTGAACTCGGCCTAGCTCCACCCAACTGCAAAAACCCGAGCTTAGAACCTCCCTGGTCCCGAGCACACCTGAATATCAATACCACGCTCTACGACGCATCCAAAAACTCAACGTCTAGCTCCGTATACAACTCCCGGTATTTAGAAGAAAAAATCCAACTTGGTTTAAAACGCTGGCTATACACAGACGGTTCAAAACTGTTGGCTCTACCTCATTTGCAGTAGTTGATAACGACAATAACCTGATAGCCGGAGGGTTGCTCCCCAACTTCAACTCCATATTTACTGCCAAGGCATTTGGCATACTTAAAGCCTGTCACTTCGCAAACAGCAACCGCGGATCCTTTGTCATCTGCTCAGACAGCCTGTCATCTTTATCAGCAATAGGTAACCCAGAGCCCAACGATCCAACAATCAGCGAAATTTAAATAATTATCATCAAAAATAGCAACAAAATTACACTTTTCTGGGCCCCCAGCCACAAAGGGTTACCAGGTAACGAAAACGCCGATAAAGCTGCCAACCAGATGTGTAATTCACCTACATTCCTATTTGAGCCTACTAACACCAAGGACATCAAAAACTTAATAGATGGACACATACTACAAAAAAAGCTGGAACAATGGGCCCTTTTCCTCTACAGATCCGCGGTGATTATTCCATCCTGCAAGAAATTACTACTGCCCGGAACTATGAATAGGCGATCCGGAAGCGTGTTCTCTCGTCTACGGATAGGACATACGCAGCAAACCACCCCTGTTCATTCTGCGGATATGATCTCAATATTGACCAACTACTGGACTTCTGCCTGGAACTAAAAAGTACCAGGGAAAAGATTTTTGGTCCGCACCCCCCCTCCTTCCTCCTCAAAATCCCTACAATTATAAATATCAAAAAATGAAAATTAAATGAATTTGTAAATATAAATAAACTTAAAATATAGATAACACACATTATACACACAAAACGAGTCGAAGGCCCAAGTAGCTAGCACTCTTTAAATGTATTAAATTTAGAATTTAGTTTTAAATTTAATTTTGTTAAATAAATAAATAAAATAAATATCAGAGTTTAACTAGTATTATCATTTTAAATGTGTTTATGTTACAAACGATAGGTACTTATACTATTAAAATGAAAGAACTTTATTTTGTTTACCGTGTCTTCTGTGGTAGCAATTTTGGATCGTTTGTCACTTATTAGCAACAGGAAATGCTCTTGCGGATGCTGCACTGCTCGCTGGAGCTGATAATATTTTGCGACTTATTTTATTTATTTATTTATTTATTTTTTGTACTGTGCGGTTCTTTATTTTATATTCTCTCATAATGTGAGAACTATTTATAAGTTTTAAAATCTTAATACTAGATTATTTTGTTAACAGTTTATTTAAAACTAACCTTCGATGATACGTCCCTAAAAGTTTGTTTGCTGGGCAGGAAGGTCATTGCGGAGGAGACGGGATTGACTGCTTAGATGCGTCAGACTTCTTGCTAGGTGGTTGGGGTGCGATGTAAGCTTGGCGTGGTATTTCCTCTTGGTTCTGTCTATTGCATTTTTGATTGGAGGGATGTTCAAGTCTCGTTGAATGTTTTCGTTCCGAACATACCACGGTGCCCCGGTGATAGTTCTGAGGATCTTTGATTGTGGTCGTTAGACAATGTCCATATTGCTATTGTAGGTATTTTCCCACAGCTGAGAGCCATAGGTCCAAATTGGTTTCAGTACAGAGTTGTATAGTAGTACCTTGTGGTCCAGACATAGCGGCGAGGGTCCGTTGATCAGCCAGTGCAGGGTGTTGGTTTTGCGTTTTAAATGGGTTTTTTTGGATTCAATGTGCTTGCGCCAAGTGAGACGTCTGTCGAGATGTACTCCCAGGTATGTTACCTCTTGTGCTTTAGGTATCATAGCCTTGTTTAGCGAAAGAGATGGACAATCCTGCTTGTTTAAAGTAAAGGGTTCGTGCTTGCTTTTTTGCTCATTTACTTTTATTCTCCAGTTTGAGAGCCACTTCTCGACGTCCACCAGGTGACCAGCTAGTTGCGCTGATGCTTGCATCGGTCATCTGGAACGTCTAAGGATGGCGGTGTCGTCGGCAAAGGTGGATGTTGTCAGACTTCTGCTTGTTGGTAGGTCAGCTGTGTATAAGAGGTACAGAGTTGGCCCAAGAACGCTGCCTTGGGTGACCCCTGCTCCAATTTGATGGTCAATGGATGTTGCCGTATTGCTTCTCACTGCAAACTTCATTTCGTAGAGGTATGATTTAAGTAGTTTGTTCGTGTATTTGGGTAGTTTTATCTTGATCTTGTGCATAAGTCCGTCTAGCCAAACTCTGTCGAATGCTTGGGATACATGCACAAAGACTGCTGTGCAGTATTGTCGGTTTTCGAATGCGGTTCCTATTTCTGTCGTTATTCAGTTAACCTGTTCTATGGTTCCATGGTTTTCGCGAAAACCAAATTGGTGTGCTGGTATAATGTTGTGAGCTCTAAGGTACGGGTTTAGTCAGATGTGGGATCCTTTCCGGGTTTAGGAATCATAATGATGATTGATTTTTTCCATCTGTCTGAGAAGTGACCAATTCTAGTTATGGCGTTGAATAGCTGGGTTATATAGCAAATGGCGCAGTAAGGCAGTTCAATGATCATGTTTGGAGTTATGAGGTCGCCGCTGGGGGATTTCTTTGGATTAATGTGTTCATTTATGAGTTTTAAAATTTCTCTTGGGCGAAACACATTATCTGGTACCAAAGAACTAGTGAGATGGTTCTGAGATGGGCTAGCTGAAGCCACCGGACGGGTCGGAGGTTCCGGATAGAGCAAGGCCTCCTGTGGAGGTTAGCTGCGAATAGCGACTTATCGTGAATAAGCAGTCCCGGACAACAGCGGGTACCACACCGTTGTAGTACCTACCTTTCACACTCCATACTTCCTACACGTGTTCCTAACCACATCCTATCCCAAACATCTCAGAAGGGCAGTGGCGACGTCCTGAGGCAAGGGTGACACTTAAACCCCCTAAGCCAGGGTGTCATGCGATCCGTGCCCATTGGCTGGTTTGCAGTCAGGGGTAACCGACTGTATTCGAAAGGAGCCTCACCGATACCTGGCCGCCTCGGTGAGTACACCTGGCCCCAGCGTGTTAATGGGGGCTATGACACGATGATACTACCTTCCCCTACGCTCGTGGACCAACGTATGGATTGAAAAATATTACAAATTTTAACACTCGGGACTTAACCGCAACCCAGGTGGCACAGCGCATAGAGGAGGCGGCTCTGGACGACGGTGGTAAGCTGTCGCTGCGTAGGGGCTTAGCCCCTCACCCGAAAAGTACTGCAAAGCTGAAGGGCTCGACCCCGATGCAGAGCGCCTCGAAGGGTGTAGAGACTCTCAAGTCTCAAGTGGCCGGCAGCGAGGCCACCAAACGAACGGACGGCATGGGGGGGTTGCAGTGCCCAGCACTGCCCCGGCGGCTGTCCTGCAGGCGAGAGACGCCGCAACACCCTCTTCCGCAAGGTCGAGGCAGCAACTGGTGAAGCAGCCTGTCCCAGCGGCAGGTCAGCCCGGAGGAGCCGGTGATCCACTGAGGCAAGGCCTCAGCGGAGCCTGCCTCGAGCGTGGCTTGAGGCCGGAGGAGGCCCGGAAGAGAGCATTGGAGCACTGTGCACTGAACGACCAGGCCGTTGCGGAGACGAAAGTGTCTCCAGTGGATAGAGTCGGCGGCCAGGCCGTTGCGGGGAGGAAGCGGCTACGGCAACACACGTCGCCGGTTGACCTTCCCAAAACCGAGACCAAACGGACTAAGAGGAGGAGGCCGCTGCGCTGGAGGGCTCAAGAACCTCGCAAGTCGTGAAGCGTCCAAATGCGGCCTCGTACGCCAGTGTAGCCAATGGCACGAACATTGCTATACTGGCGGAGGACTACCCGAGGAGGCTCCTTACGAAGGATGAGCTGTCGGCGGTGGAGCAGGCCCTCGTCGAAGAGATGAGGAAGGGCTGGACCGCAGCTCTCAACTTTAACGGCAACCAGTTCCGTGATGGTCTGCTATTAGTGGACTGCATGGACTGCGATGCCAAGAAGGGGCTAGAGCTGACGGTCCCCAGCATCAGCACCAAGGTGGGTGTGCAGCTCCGCATCTGCCTGCAGGAGGACCTACCAGTGACCAACGTCGACACACTATACCTGCCACGCACCGCAGGGGAGACGATGGAGAAGTCTCTTGGACTGCTCAATGAGCAGAACAATGGCTTGCTCACCGAAACCTGGAGTGTCATCCGGCACCTGGAGTCGAAGGGCGGCAAGGTGATGATGCTCGGCCTGGATGAGGAGGCGCTTACACTCCTCAAGAAGCGAGATATGCCTGTGAGCTATCGGTTTGGCCAGCTAAAATGCCGCCTGCATAAAAAGCAGGAGTCTGCTGAGGCGGAGGTGTCCACCGAAGCAAATGTGCCTGACACATCAACGGCTGCACCCAAGGTAGCTCCCTCTGTTCCTTTGGACGAGGCAGCGGAGGCCATGGAACTAGCTGCAGTGGAGGCCGAGTTGGACTCGGTCTCTCTAGAAGGGCTGGACCTGACGCGCCTGCACATGGCCGGCTAGAGGAGCCAATTAGCATACAGGAGCAATCCGATGATGAGCGGACACCCACCGAGATGTAATCAGAGGCCTATCTGACGCTCTGGGGAGTGAAGAAGAGCTCTAAGGATGGGGGTCACCAGCGTGGCACAGATCAACCAGCATCACGCCAGGGCAGCCTCGGCTATCATCGGCAGGTTGGTCTCCAGGTCTAACCTGAGGCTGGTGCTCATCCAGGAGCCTTGGGTCGTCAGAGGCCGGATCTGCGGCCTAAGTAAATTGATTATGCAAACTATTGCAGACGTTAGAGAGGCATCACCGAGAGCTTGTATCTTGGTGCGAAAGGACGTTAACTTTCTTTGTCTATCTTAATTTCTCAACAGAGATCTGGTAGCGGTGTTGATCACTGGCGAGCACGGGAGTATTGTGGTGGCCCCGGCATACTTCCCAGGAGACGTGTCTGATGTCCCCCCCACCAGAGGTTCAGGATCTGGTGCAACATTACAGCAGCAAAAGGCTACCCCTACTGCTGGGGTGTGATGCCAATGCGCACAGTGTTGCATGGGTCAGTACGGACAACAACAGTAGAGTGAGTGTTTACTAGATTATCTTGTATCTAGGGATCTTACAATTTTCAATGTATGGGCTGAACCCACTTTCATAACCAAAACCAGGGCTGAAGTACTGGATATAACATTTGGCAATGAGGGGGGCTCCCGGTTGATTCGCAACTGGAAGGTCTCCTCAGAACCGTCAATGTCGGATCACAGGATCATCCTGTTCGACATTCATAACAACCTTAGATTCAGCAGGGTTATCTATCAGGAATCCACGACGGACTGACTGGGCAGCCTATCAGTCCTGTTTGGGATTAAATCTGAGCAGACTGAATCATAGTAGGAGAGTATCGTCTCCAGAGCATCTTGAGCAACTCTCAAGAGAAGTAAGAGTCACTATCATGGATGCATATCATGCGAGCTGTCCCGAAAAATCCATAGAGTCCAGTAGGGACAATCCCTGGTGGAATAGGAAACTAGGACTTCTCCGTGCAGAAGTCAGAAAGCTGTTTACCACAGCTAAAAAGAACAGCACCAATTGGGAATTTTACACCAAGAAGCTGACAGAATATTATATAATAAAGAAATTCGGTACAATAAGCGTGCTCACTTAGGGAAATTTTGTTCCACCATAGAGCAAGCCACACCTGCGGCCAGAAAGTTTAAGGCAATTTTAAAAGGCAAAGTACTTTCTGAACTTTGTCTGAAAAGGGGAGATGGGTCATTCACCGAGGACGAGGAGGAGAAAGCGGAACTTCTCCTGCAAACTCACTTCCCTCTGTGCAGAACCATCTTAAATGTAGACAACAGTTACGAAAGAATCTCCAACGGGAGACCCAACTGGAGCCTGGCTGCAGCGATCGTAACTAAACAAAAGATTAGGTGCGCGTTGAGTACACTCAGCCCCTACAAAGCTCCGGGGGTGGATGGATTCATACCCATCCATCTTCAGAAGGGTGTCGAACAGCTAATACTGTTCCTTATAAGTGTACATTTCTCTCTTCCAAGTGAACGGACGTGTTTTTTCTTGCGCTCTCGTTTTGTGTAATTTTTACTTTAAAACAACCGGGGTTTTATTTAAATCTTCTACTTTGTGATAAATAAAGTTCCCGTTCACTTCGTGTGCATGCAGCTATTGTGTTTTGTGTATTTAACTGTTTTTATTTTCACAATTTAGTTGTGCTGCCGGTGTTTGCTTTGCATTTTTTGCATTCCTTTTTGTGCCTTCTCCGTTTAGTTTGCGCCGTCGCGACAGCCAAACGTTAAGCTCGCTCCCACGCTCACCCGTTTACCCGCTCTCTCGTTCTCTCGCTCTCTCGGTGCAGCTGCACTCTTATCTCTTCCTACGTAAAGGTACAGTGGTAAGTCTTTATAATGTCCGAAATTGTCTGTTTCGCTAATACCTGTAAAAAGGCAATTACTGCAAAAGATCTTACAGTCGGCTGCTGGCTGTGCGACAACATTGTGCATTGGTGTTGTTGCTCGGACGGTGGACGATGTAAGAAGAAACATCGGTCTGCGTTACTGCTGCGAGGCCTTTCGCGAGGTTGAAAAAGACATGATGTCTTTTATGCGGCAGACCAAGGGCGGTTTTAAAGACATATTTTCGAGTTTTCGTAAAACTCATGATATGCTCTTGGCAATTTAATGGCCTTAAGCTATTAAAAGAGTTTCCTAGGCGCAAAAAACCCGCAACTGGTCTGCAGCATATAGGCGGATCTCAACAACCAGCGGCGTCCTCCCAACAGCAGCCTCTCTCAACACAGCCCTCGACCTCAGAATTTAGTCAAAGAGTTCTGAGATCGAGTGGCAAGAAAGATTCGGCATCCGAATGTGTTGCGGGAGTGACCGTTCCCCCGATGATTTCCGTTTTGTCCCCTGGGGGGTCTCAAATATTGACCCCTCAAAACCCCGTTAATTTACCTGCTCAGGGTATCAGGCCCGGACTACCGGCCGATATCGGCAATGCAGACAATCAGTCTGCAGCGCCGAAAGCCCTTGTAGTAATTCCACCTACGAAACACATATTAGTTTCTCGGCTCTCCCCTGGTTAGACATCGGAAGATGTCATCGCCTTTATCCAAGGCAAAAGAAGAGCAGATAAAATAAAAATTAAGGTGGAAAAATTCAAATTTTCCAATGCCAGGGACATTTCATCTTTCAAAATAAATGTTCAAAACGAACTTTTTGACACTATATATTCTACTAAATTCTGACCAGAATATGTTGTCGTCAAAGAGTTAAGGGCAAAGAAAAATAAAAGACGGCCCGTAGGAATAAGTCTTCCCAGGCCCGACCAGACCACTGCGCTCTGTACGATATCCGCTTCAAAAAACTAATCAACTCCCTCTCTATCTCCTATCAGAATGCAAAAGGCCTATGTAGAAAGCTTCCCAAATTGTATTCTGATAGTCTCTCATTTGCATCCCAGGTTATTGTGTTCACAGAAACCTGGTTAAAGCCGGAGATTCTGAGCTCCGAAGTTTTCCCAGCTGTGTTCACGATATATCGGCTGGATCGGCCTATTAGACGTGTGGGTGGTGTCGAGGAGTTCGATGTTGAATTCCTCAGTGTGAAGCTATCCATCAATGGTAGCTCTATTTTTATTACCTGTTCATACATTCCTCCTTTGTCCGAACTTCCTATTTATTGGAACCATCTTTCCGCTATCCAAACGGTTTTCAACCGACTTTCGAATAAGGATCATTTAGTTGTTCTTGGAGATTTTAATATCCCAGGGGCTATTTGGTCCTCAAATAATTCCTCTAATATACTTTTCACCTCCACACAGCATGATTTTATTGCTGGCTTGCTCGACCGTTCGCTGTCTCAAGTCAACCATTTACGAAATTCCCTTGAGCGCTTGCTTGATCTCTGTTTTGTCTCAGATCCGGCAAGAGTCAGTTTAGCCAGGGTGGCGCCGTTGACGCCCTATCATCCGACTTTTGACTTGACTCTCGACATTGGGACTGACTTACAGAACATATCTGACTGTCCAGCCAAGAAAGTCCTTTGTTTTCGCAAAACGGACTTTGAACGGCTGAATAACTTTATTTTAGATTTTAATTGGTCCGATTTATACATGTGCACTGACATGTCGGCAGCCGTGGATATTTTTTACAGTGCCATAAATTCCATTTTTACTGAATGTGTTCCGTTATACTATCCATCAACATCGAATAAGCCTCCTTGGTTTACTAAAGAGTTGAGTCATCTTAAAAACAAAAAATCTAGGCTGTATACTAAATATAAATGTACCGGTTCTAACTCTGCCCTATCCCTTTATTTATCGGCTCGGTCAAGATTTACCGTGTTGAACGCGCAGTGTTACAAGAATTATTTGACTCGTTGTAGGGTCCAGATCTCTCAGGACCCGAAACAGTTTTATAATTTTGTTAACACTAAACTTAAGCCAATTACGCATCCTTCCTCGCTTTCGTTTGAAAATACAACCGTTAAAAATGATCGGGCTATTGCCGATCTGTTTGCGCAGTTTTTTCAAACCACTTACTCAACTTCCACCGACTGTAATCAGACTTATTCCTATATCCTACAGCCCATTTATTCGCCAGGTCCCGACGGTATACCTGGCTGTGTGCTTAGGTATTGTTCCGACGCCCTGTGCAATCCCCCTCTAAAATTGTTTACTTTGTCCCTAGAAACCTCCCACTTTCCCCTTATTTGGAAGGAATCATTTGTTATTCCTCTCCACAAAAGAGGTAGCAAATAGGATGCCAGCAACTATAGAGGAATCTCTAAGTTGTCGGCCATTCCAAAACTTTTCGAGAAAATCATTACTCCACATTTGCAGCACCTGTGTAGATCAATTATTTCTCCATGTCAGCATGGATTTTTAAAGCGTAGATCACCGACAACAAATCTTTTAGAGTTCACTTCCTTCTTAGTTAAGGGCTTCCATAAGGGCTTTCAGACAGACGTAATCTATACAGATTTCAGTAAATCATTTGATTCTGTCAACTATTCTCTTCTTGTTCGGAAACTCGATCTAATGGGATTTCCGGTTGATCTCCTTAGTTGGATTTTAAGTTATCTGAATGGCAGAACGCAAAAGATCCTCTTTAAAAATTCCTTATCTAATGTTCTCAGGGTTACTTCTGGCGCCCCGCAAGGGAGCCATTTGGGTCCCCAGTTGTTTACATTATTTATAATCGACCTGCCCAAAGTTCTGACTAACTCCATAGTACTTATGTACGCGGACGACGTCAAACTTTGCGTGCAATATAAGGACGCTTCCTGCCAGTCTGATTTACAAACAGATCTCAATAACTTCCAAACATGGTGCCGCATAAACTTATTGAACCTAAACGGCTCTAAATGGAAGCTAATATTTTCTCTCGTGTCGCTCCCAAGCTCACGACTTACACGCTAAACTGCTGATTTTTGGGAAGAATTAATAAAATCTATGATTTGGGTGTCCGACTGGACCCTAAACTTGACTTTATCGATCATATTTCGTGCATGATGAATAAAGGTTTCATAAACCGGTGGTAGAAAGAATTCAATGACCTCTATGTTACAAAATCCTTATATATTTCGTTAGTTCGTCCTATCTTAGAATATGGATCTTGTGTCTGGAGCCCTTAGTATGGGGCTCACAGTAAACGCATTGAGTCAGTTCAGAAGAACTTTTTGCTTTTCGCTTTACGCGGTTTGAACTGGGATCCAAACCAGAGGTTACCCTCGTACTCTAATAAACTTCTCCTAATTAACTTACCTTCTTTAGCTAACCGTAGAACCATGCTTGGCATTACGTTCATTTTTAACCTTATCCACTGTGACGTGGAAAGTGCTGACTTGCTGGGTCAGCTTATCTTTCACGTACCAAGTAGAAATACTAGATCCTATATTCCTTTAGTTTTGCGCCACTGTAGAACGTCTTTTGAATGCATGAACACTTTAGAGTCTTATGTGCAAATTATAACGATTTGTACATGATAACATCAAACGTACATAGCCTTCCCCAACTAAAAGCCTTAAAGGGTTATATACACTTGCGCGCGAGGAAAAATAGGCTTTTTTACGATTTTTTTTTTGTGGAATAACAACACAACTTTTCGTAAAACACTCAATGTATATTTATTTATACACTTTGTGAGATTCTTCATGAATTTCTTCAAAACAAAATATTTATATTTGTAGTTACTGTAGGCCATAATGCAAACACACAATTTTCCCAATATAGTCCGCGGTGACCACGATAACGAAGGATCTACTTATCTGAAATACATAAACAGAAAAAATTCATGTAGTTTACACCTATACGCTGTGCGTGAACGAGGGATTTTGCAAAAAAAATTTTTTTACAAAAATTATGATCGTTTTACTAAAAAATACGAGTTTTGAGCGTATACATTTTTGGTTTTTACTTCAGGAAAAAAAAGTTTTGCTTTAAATTCAAAATCCTTCGTTCACGCACTGGCTAATATTGTTGTTAATAAGCCTGCAAAATTTCAGACTGACCGAGTTAACGGTTCTTTAGTAATCGTGGTCACCGCAACCACACTTTTTCAAAAAAACAGTTTCGAGATAATCGCGTGAAAAGAATGATTCGCCGTTGACTGGTAGTGCAGATAGCGCGCTATAAATAGCTGCCAATCCGGTTCTAATGCTCAGAATTTTATGATTTTTGGGGAAAACATTCTCCAAGATATGTACTTTCAGAAAATGCAATACAAAAATTTTCGATTTTTTTGACCAACGCAAGTGTATATAACCCCTTAATATTAACCCACTTAGTACGCATGCAGGCAAACAGTCTGGCAGCACGCCAGTAGTCACTTTCTCGTATTCCTTTTCTATACTTTCATTTGTCGCGCCTACTAACACCGAACACGAACAGGCACGTGCTTGGTGTCAGATGGGCCACTTGAATGTACTGATCGTAGTGCATCAACGTCCAATAAAAACATTTTCTGATGCCTGCTTCAACTCCAATCCTGTTGAGGGAGCTCAGGATGGAATCTGCGTTTACGTTATTGAAGGCGCCTTCTATGTCTAAGAAGGTGGCCAAAGTGTAGATTTTGTAGACCAATTCCTTTTCTATGTATCCCACTACTTCGTGTAGTGCTGTTTCAGTGGACTTACCTTTCCTAAATGCATGCTGTCTGATATGGATATCTAGTATCCGTTCCATTGTTTTCATGAGGAATGAGGTTAGGCTGATCGGCCTGTAATCCTTGGCTTGGATGTGTTCTCTTCTTCCTGGTTTTGGTATAAAGATTTCTCTTGCTCCCTTCCACGAAAGTTGTATGTGTGCTGTTTTAATACATGCTTGGAAGATTGCTTGCAGCCATCTCCCTGTGCATGATTTTGTTGCCTGCAGTATCGCTGGTTTGATTCCGTCCGATCCCGGACTTTTGTACTTGCCGAAAGAGTCTACCGCCAATTGGATTCTCTCCATGGTGACGATGTCTTCGACTCTTAGCTGTTGTTCCGCCGATTGGCTTTCAATTGTACTCGTTTCTTCTTTTTGGTTACCTGGGAAGTGTGTGTCCAGCAGGATCTCCAGTGTGTCTTCTGCTGACATTTATAAGAGTGGGTCTTGTATGCCTCTTGGCTAGAATTTTGCTCAACCTAGCCGTGTCTTTGATTCCTTCTAGCGATTCGCAATACCTGCTCCAGGAGTCTTTCTTGACTGCGTATATCGCTTTCTTGTATTCTTTTTGTATTTCCTTATATGGCTGCCAGTTTTTGGTGCCGTAACTTGTATTGAAGGCTTTTCTTGCCTTTTTCCTCAGCTCGCTAAGCTCTTTGTTCCACCATTGCGGGTATGTCTTCTTAGAGTACGTTAGTCAGCACGGCTCTTCGTATGCGTTGTTTAGAATATTCCTGAAGTCCGCGACTTCCTTGTCTATTCTTTCTGGGGTGGATCGGACCTTGATCCTCCAGTTTTTTATCTTTGACTGTAAAATCTTTTCATATTTATTCCAGTCTGTGTTACGGGGGTTGCGTTTCGGTGCCGTCTCTCTAGTCGGCATCGAGATCTCAAAGAATATATAAATTATAAGACTTTGGGTTAGGTTTTATATTATTTATTCCACTTCCCCGTTAGGGTGAGGGTTTATTTAATATTTGTTTAATACAATCAATACAAGGCTTAAGCCCTGGAGTACAATTATTAATAAACTTAAAGTTACGATTCAATGCAACTCCAGGCCTGTGGTTAGTTGCAGCGCTGCCGGCAGAGGGCCAGGTCAGCACTTCAGCATCCGGCCGATCACTCGCTCCGCGAATGTTTCTGGCGGACTCCGGGCAATTGGCCTTGAAGTGCGCGATCAGCGGTTCCTTCGTTGCGCGTGCAGGCCACCAGATATGGCCGGCGATGGCATCTGGCCCGTAAGAGGTGGTAGCCAAACCCAATGGTACAGCACAGTAGGAGGGCAGCAAGTAAGGCGAAGGAGTTGCTGAGGAGGGACCCCATGGTAAGTTTTTCTGTAAGGGCCCCAAGGTGGTGGAGGTTCCTCAGACTCAGCGCGTGGAGGAATGGAAGGCTCAATCGGTTCTGATGAGCCGTGACGTTTACAACAGCCATGGCCGACACAGCCGGTTTCTTCTTTGAATTCCCCAGGTGATTGATGAACCAAGTACCATTTAGAGCTACCTTGCTGGAGTAGGTCACTAGGTCACAGAAAGTGGCGCCGACCGTCGTCTTGCAGTGCCCGATGTTGGGGTTTCGGGTTTTGCATTTGGCCACTAGGTTTCCGTCTTCGAAGTTTAAGATTTTGTTGCTGCGCTGGACCGGAAAGACAGTAATTTTCTTACATATAACCTTAGGGCTAGGAAATTTAATTAAAAAGTGTAAAATTTAATAATTTTGAAAAGCGCTTACACTAAATACTTCTAGTAATTCTATTAAACTAATCTCTCTATTTGTTTCAGTTTTTTGAATTTGGTTTAATGAATTAGCGGGTTCGTTCAAGCGTGTTTGAAATTTGATATTTAATTCCGTTTGACCCTCTTCGGTTCTTTCTAATTGTTCCTGATTGAATTTAATCTTTTCCCAGTTATTGAAGTCGGGGGTGCCGACGACCTTTAATGTCGTCCAGATCAAATTTAGACTCCTAGCAGACCTATGGTGGAATCTTAAGGTGGCTACTAATTTGCGAATGTGTGTTAAGTCCGTCATTATTACCGGAGTCCTGTGGTCGTCTGTGACCTTCTTTGTCATCGTCTCTGTCTGGTCGGCGTAGTCTTCGTACTTTGTCATGTTCGTCGAGTGTTGTAAGTATCCGTACGCTTCCCAGATGACAATTTCATTGTCTTCTATTGGGATGTAGTCTGCGTTCGTATAGTCATTAAGTCTTACCGTCGCGTCTGTCCTAACAGTCGTTAGTATAAGGATTAAAATGTAGTATCGTAACCTAGAAGAATATAAAAAATAGAAATCGGGGTCAAGGATCTTGCGAAGATGTTTATCGTAGATTGTCTTTGTGGACCACCCTCCCCTTTATTAAAACCGTGGTCCCCAGATCTGCCTCTATGGTTTCCTCCGAACATAGTGGAGAAAGCTTGTTTCCTCGGCGTTTGTTTGCTTTTAAGAACACCTTTTCGCCAACTTGATAGTCCTTATAGGTCCTATCTTTATTCACTTGGCCACGGGTCCTTTCCTGGGCCCGTTTAATTTTTTTGCTAATTATCTCTTCGAATTCTTTAGACTTCGAGTGGATAATTTCAATCGGTTTTTCGATAGTAACCGAGTGAATTGAATTGTTGTATCTGTTCGTTGCTAACAGAATCAATTCGGTCGTATCGTTTAGGTTGGTTTCGAGCTTCAACCATCTTGCAATTTCTGCCAGGGTACTATGAAACCTCTCTACTTGACCGTTTAAGGTGCTATGTAAAGGCGGGGCGTTGGAAATGGTTATATTAAAGTGGTTTAGCGGGATCGTTTTGATGGTTTCAGAATTCAACGATCTTTCATTATCGCAGTAAATTGTCTTCGGAAAGAAATTTACTATGTGCAATAATGGGGATTTTATGTCCACAATAGCCCTCGATGCGATGGCTTGCACTGTGGCGAATTTTGAAAATTTATCAATGCAAGTGAGAAACAGGGTTCCATCCGTTGAAAAAATGTCAACGTGGAGGATTTTCCCCACAAAGGAGGGTATCGGTGTTTCCGCTACCTCTTGCTTGGATGGGTGACGTTTGTATTCTGCCATTGCACAGGTCTTGCAATTCGAAGTTATTTCTGTTGCTAGCCCAAGCATATTGGGGAAAAAGTAGTTCCTCAAGATTTGCTTTACGTTTTCTTGTGCGGCTCAGTGGGCCCTGTTATCGGTAATGTCTTGGACAAAGCTTTTCGTGTGTTTGAAAGAAGTGCTTGGGAACAATTCAACTAGTCGGTGTTGGATAAATGCCAGGATCGGTAAGGAGCAATATATTGCGTTCACTACCTCGGCATTTACTATGTCTTGTAGTGCATTAAGAAGGTTTTCCCGGTTAGGGATTCTTATTATGTGTCTCACCTTGCTTTTAAACAAGATGAATGTGTCCACCGAGAAGCTGTTTCCTTCTTCAATTACTATTTGATTCCTACAACAGTTTACCGGGTTTTCTGTTGTGCCTATGCTGTACGTCAGTGATTGTTCGCTTTGTATGGTTGCTACATCTGAATCTTGTTCGTTTTCAAGGACATTCATGTTTTGGCGAGACAAAGCTTCTGCCACAAGATTTTCTTTCCCCGGTTTGTAGACCAATTTAGCGCCATGGTCATCGATAATTCCCTTCCAGCGCTTAAGTTTCGCGTCAGGGTTTTTGTCCGAGACGGCAAAGGTAAGTGGCTGGTGATCGGTAAAGATCTGCAAGCCTTGTACACCGTACAAGTAGTTCCGGAGGTTATTTAATGCCCAAACTATGGCGAGGAGCTCTCGCTCGTTGGTTGCATAATTTGTTTCATTATCTCGCAAGGCGCGTTATATCATCGTAATCGGGCGGCCATCCTGAGATAGCACTGCTCCTAGACCAATGCCTGACGCATCCGTTGTCAAATCGAATGGTCAACCTGTTGAACGTTTCTTTCTCTTTGGTCATATCAATGTCAATTTTCCTTGACTGATATTTTCTTGCCTTTCCATATTTTCATTTAAGGATATTAGTTAGAGGCCTTGCGATTGTTGCAAAGTCCTATAAAACACTTATAGTAGCTTGCTAACCCCAGAAATGATTTGAGTTCAAAAAGCGTTTTAGGTAGGGGAAATTGTTTTATGGCCTTTACCTTTTCAGGTGAAGTTCGCAACCCCTTTTGTGACACAATAAACCCCAAGTACTTAACGCTCTTTTTGAAGAACTTTGATTTTTTTTGAGATACTCTCATGCCTGCCTCCAGGAGTTTATTTAAAACCCAATGCACGTTTTTTACGTGTTCTTCTTTCGTTTTGGAGATAATTATAACGTCATCGACGTAAACATAGCATATTTTTGAGATTCCATCCCGAAGGACATCATCAATGGCCCTGTGGAAAATGCTCCGGGCATTTTTTAGCCCAAATGGCAATCTACAAAACTCATATTTGCCGTTATTTATAGAGAATACTGTTTTTTCTCTGTCTTTTTCTGCCAGCTCTATTTGATGAAAGCCTGACTTAAGGCCGAGTGTCGTTAAAAACTAAGACTTGTCCATATTTGACAGTATTGTCGAAATTTTTGGTATGGGGTACTTATCGTCGACTGTTTTCTGATTTAGTTTCCTAAAACCAATAACTAGTCGCTTCTTCTTGACCCCATTTTGGTCTGTCCCTTTTTTATCTACAACCCAAGCCGGGTTGTTGTAGGCAGATTTGGATGGCCTTATCACGCCGTCCGCAAGAAGTTGTTTAACCTCTGCATTGACGAATTCGGTTGCACCCATGGGATGCGGGTATGATTTGGAATATACCGGCTCCCCATCTGTTTTTATGGTGGCGATCGTGTTTATATTAAATGGTAGGGCTTCATCTGGATCACCGAAGGCCCTAATATTCTTAAGAATCATCCTATCGAACGAGTTCTTAATTGCAGGAGGGACGTCTTCATCATCAATTTTGATGAAGTTAACGTTTTCTGCCCTAGTGAACTGGATCTTTTCATCTCCGTTACTAGTACTTATTATATTTCCGGTAAAATCGAGTTTCGCATTTACTTGTTTAAGCAAGTCGAGCCCGATAATGCCTTCAAATTCCTTAAGACTGTTTAAGATAAAAAAGGGTGTTTTTACGTTAAACACCGAAACGAGACATTTTTTTTCGATTTTGGTAAAGCCGTGAATCGACCTTACCGTAAATGGTTTTTCCGCTGCCACGACGCCTTTCAGCCCCGGGAGTGGAGAAATATAGTTTTTGGATGTGCCGGTATCGAGTAATAGTCTTATTTCTTTTCCTGCTACCGTACGTGTTATGTAGGGAAGCAGGGACTTTACCATAAAAAATTGCAGGAGTCTTCTGCATCCAGCTCATCCTCTATTTCGGTGGCGTTCGTTTGAGCAAGGGAGTCATAATCATCTTCGTCGGAGTTTTCTTCCGGCAAAAAATTGATTTTCTGTCGAGACCGTGTCGACTGCCCTCTTTGCCACTTTGTGGATTTCTTGAACCGGGAGGAGCTATCGACCTCCATTGGCTCTGGTGCCGGTTGGCTCTGGCCATTCCCTGCGCTATTGTGTGGCCTTTGTTTAAAGGAACCACCGTGGTTGTTTGCTCCTTTTGGAGTTCTGACAAAATGAGAGTTTTTTTTGATCGCCCCCGTATTTTGATTTTGGTCGTAATATGGCTGTGAATTTTTCCAACCTGCTTGTCGCTGGTTATTTGGCCTATAGGCTTTTTCTTCATTGTGTCGGGCGAAAGAGGCCGCGAACACACTTCTGTCGTTACTTGACTCAGCTTCTTGGGCTAAAGCCAAAGCTGAAGGCAAGTCCCGTAGTTGTGCCGGAAAAACGGCAATTTTTAATCACTTTTTCAGGCCAGATACGTACGCGTGTAAAGCGTCCTCCCTGTGCTGTTCGTTTAGGACGGCCGCTGCTGCTGCGTCGTGAGTCATTATAGTTTTATTGGTTAGAAGCGTTAGCTTCCGTTCTATTTCGGCGACAGTCTTTATATTGAATGGTAGAGCTTCGTCCGGATCGGCAAAAGCTCTATGATTTTTTACAATCATCCTATCGAATGAGTCCTTAATTGCAGGAGGGACGTCTTCGTCATCAATTTTGATGAAGTTAACATTTTCTGCCTTAGTAAACTGGATCTTTTCAGTTCCGTTACTAGTATTTATAATATTTTCGGTAAAATCGAGTTTCGCATTCACTTGTTTAAGCAAGTCGAACCCGATAATGCCGTCTAATTCTTTAAGAATGAAAAAGGGTGTTTTTAAGTTGAACACCGAAACTAGGCATTTTTTATCAATTTTGGTAAAGCCATGAATTGACTTTACCGTAAAAGGTTTTTTCGCTGCCACGACGCCTTTCAGCCCCGGGAGTGGAGAAATATATTTTTTAGAGGTGCCGGTATCGAGTAATAATTTTATTTGTCTTCTTGCTACCGTACGAGTGATGTAGGGAAGCAGGGACTTTACTCTAAAAAATTGCAGGAGTTTTCTGCTCCCAGCTCGTCCTCTATTTCAGTGGCGCTCGCCTGGGCAACAGAGTCGTAATCCACTTCGTCGGAGTTTTCCTCAGGTAAGAAGTTGATTGGCCGTCAGCCAATGGGCGGACAGGGGAAACAACGGGTGAGAAATCACCTGCCGTAACTGCACCACTGGAAGTGCGACTATACTCTCCCCGTGAGGGCTGCTGAAAGCAGGTCCCAGTAGGTCATGTCTCTGCTGAGTATGCTGACGAATTACCCCAATCCAAGGTGGAACAGCATATGCCGAGGGATGCGTGTCCGGGGGGTGCTTGGACATTAGTATGCGGACTCTGCTGGACCGGCCGACCCATCAGTTTAAACTAGGCTTACCACGGTATGCGGGCTCTACCGTGGCGGACCATCCCCATCCCAGCATACTCGTGGGAATCAAAATGAACCAAGCAAATCATAAAAATAAAAACAAAAAAGGTGACCTCCAGACCTCAAAGGCGGCAGGGGAAACCCCCCTCATTAACACTAACTCGGAGATGCTAAGCAGCGGAGTGCTTAAAAAGGAAGAGGAGAGCTCCTCGGAGCGCCTTAACCTGGAGGCAGGTGTCACTGGGAAGGGCGAGCCAATGGGCCCACCGAGCGGCGTGATCGGGGGCAAGTCCCTCGACGTGACCGCAGGGGGCTCCAGAGGTAAACCCAACAGAGGAGGTACGGCCTAGAAGCAGCAAAGGATGAAGAAGACGCTGTATAATGAGCGGAGAAGAGCGGCCTTCATCCTTGCGCGAGCAAACCTACCCATGGAGCCGGACCCGGAACAAGCGGGTCTCATTAAATGGGCGAAAGGCGTTCTGCCAGATTTGCAGCCTGTCAAGGCGGGAAAGGCGGTTGCCCCCAACGTCCAGCAAGCCAACGCAGACGCGGGCAGGAGCATCACCAAACGTCAGCGGTCTACGGAGGTTCAACCTCCGCAGCCAAAGCGTTCCAGAGTGCAGCCTCAGCGGTCCTTCGCCGAGGTGACCAAGGGCAAGATCCTGATGGGAGTGGTGGATGAGGTCTCCAGTGACGGACAGATCCCGAGGGACCGATGGCGTTGGATCGTTGGTGATCTGCACAACAGGTTCGTGGAGGAGCTGTTGGCGTCAGGTGGGCACTGCCCCGTTGTGAGGATGCCGGCTGGCATCAAGGAGGCGTGAAGGTGATCGCGTGCTAAGACGCAGCGTCGGTCACCTTCTACAAGAGAGCGATCGCGGGATTGGGAGAAGTATTCCCAGGCGCGAAGCTCGTGGCTGTCGACTGGGACAAGATCCCCAGCAAGCCAAGGTCCAGGAAGTGGCTTACGCCCAAGCCGGCAGAGCCTGAGCCGTCCGCATTTACAAGGCAGACGCGAAGGCGGGCCTTCAGGAGGAGGACCCTGACATAGAGGGACCTCGCATCGAGGAGGCGCCCGATGAAGTGTCCGACGAGGAGGACATCCTGGAGGGGTACGTCTCCGAGGAGAGCGAGCTCGCGAGGGGCTTGCGCGACGTCGGGATGTCCGAGGAGGAGGACGGGTTAGACGAATTATAGGCTGTACGCAGCCCCAACAACAGGTAAAACGCGAGCCTGCATACTCGCTAGGAAAGATTTAACTCTATTCATGCTTCCCAATTTCAGCAATGAAGATACCGTAACAGCATGTGTAGAGGGACCAAATGGATCCCTCCGGATATGCTCCGCATGCCTGGGGCACGACCAGGACCCCATCCCCCCAACCCTGAGAAGAGTCACAGAGGACAGCAAAAGGCTGGGCCTGAACCTCATCATCGGGTGCGACACAAATGCCCATCACCATCAGTGGGGCAGCACTGACACCAACGATAGGGTGGAGTCTCTTTTTGATTTTATCCTTTCATCTAACCTACTGGTGGGTAATTCGGGAAACGAACCCACCTTTATTATCAAAAACCGAAAAGAAGTACTTGATATCACCCTTCTCTCTGAATCCCTGAAGGACTCTCTTAAGTCGTGGAAAGTGCTGGAGAAGCACTCATTCTCCGACCACAGGTACATTCAATTCACGCTAGGTTTCGATAGGTTCAACCCAGTCACTTTCCGGAACCTCCGGAGGACTGACTGGGGGAAATACAGATCCCAGCTGAGTAAGATCCTTAAGCCCCCTCCAGCCCCAACCCTCTCGGAATTTTGTCCAAAGGGGCTGGAGCGTCTCGTTGAAACTCTCACCGATGCTTGTAGCACGGCTCTAGATAAGTCCTGATCCCGTAGCAAGAATGGGGGGAAGACTGGGAAGAAGCTACCATGGTGGTGTAAGGAATTAGGCCGCCTCAAGAAAACCACGAGGCAGTCCTTTAATCTAGCCAAGCGCGCCAACACGGACGCATCGTGGCGTCTCTATAAATCTAACCTGAATCCAGGACTACTCTAAGGCGTCTAGGCTGCTGAAGATCCTCTCGACGACGCCCTCCAACCCGGGCTTCGTCAAGCGTCCCGACGACAGCTGGACGACCTCCAGTGAGGAAACCCTCGGGATTCTCCTGGATATCCCTTTCCCCGCTAGCTCTTTCCAGAGCAGCCCACCTAACCCCCGGACACGGCGGGGTTCATCCGAAATGGCATACCTTCCTACTGATAGGAACATTAGATGGGCAATCAACAGCTTCACCCCATATAAATCCCCAGGGATGCACGGCATCATACCTGCACAGCTTAGCTACGCAACTGAGCTATCCACGCCCTGGCTTTGACTGATCTTTTCGATCATCCTCGACACAGGAGTCATTCCGAATGGATGGCTCCGCTCAAAAGTTGTATTCATCCCCAAGGCAGGCAAGCCATCGCATTGCACGCCAAAGGACGAAAGGCCGATAAGCCTCTCCTCGTTTCTATTCAAGACGCTGGAGAGACTCATCAGTCTACATCTCAGAACTAATATTCCCCAATCATCCTTATCAGGATCACAACACGCGTATAGGAGGGGCAGGTCGACAGAGACAGCACTCCATTCGCTTACAACTATCATAGAAAAATCGCTGCACGAAAAGGAGTTCACACTCGTCGCCTTCCTTAATATAGAGGGCGCCTTTAACAACATTCTCCCAGACTCAATCACGACGGCACTGACTAAGCTGGGAATTGATCAACACTCGGTGGGTCTCATTGACCGGATCTTGCGGAGCAGAACGGTGGAGGCAACACTGGAGGGGTCAACCATCTCCAGACAAGTCAACAGAGGCACACCTCAGGGTGGAGTCCTCTCCCCTCTCCTATGGAATGTGGCGGTCAACGAACTGCATAGAAAAGGACGGCTGTCTTGTTGTGGCCTACGCGGATGATGTTGCCTTGGCGTTTACGGGAAAATTCCCGCAAACCCTCTGTGACAGGATGTGCGAAAGTCTTAGGTTGCTGGTGGATTGGACTGCGAGGTGCGGACTGGGAGTAAACCCAGCAAAGACCGAACTGGTCCTCTTTACAAGGAAATACAAGATCCCAAAAGTGATACCGCTTTTGTGGGATACCTCTACCCCTTAAAAATCAGGCCAAATATCTAGGTCTGATCCTGGACAAAAAAATTGACTGGGGCCTCAACACGGACGAAAGGGCCAAGAAGTCCACTATCGCGCTATACACTTGCCGCAAGGCTATCAGGCTAAAGTGGAATGAACCCAAAAATAGTTCGTTGGCTGTACACGGCCTTCATTCGCCCGATACTCCTCTACGGAGTGGCAATCTGGTGGCCAGCAATAAAGCGGTCTACCTGCCTGGGCAAGCTACGAAAAATCCAACGCATGGCTGAGATCTGTATAACAGGCGGCCTGCGCACAACTCCGGGAGACACCTTGGACGTTCTCCTGGACATCCTCCCAATGGAACTAATGGGAGAGATGACCGCGTCACTCTCGGCATTAAGGCTGAAAAGCCGGCCATCACCGCCCTAACCTAAGAAGTTGATTTTTTGTTGGGACCGAGTCGATTGCCCTCTTTGCCATTTTGTGGCTTGTTTGAACCGGGAGGAGGTGTCGACCTCCATTGGTTCCGGTGGCGGTCGGCTTTGGCCATTCCCTGTATTGTTGTGTGGCCTTTGTTTAAAAGAACCACTTTGGTTATTTGCTCCTTTTGGAGTTCTGACAAAATGAGGTTTTTTTTTTTTATTGCCCCCGAATTTTGGTTATGCTCGTAGTACGGCTTTGAATTTCTCCAACCAGTTTGTCGCTGATTGTTTGGCCTATAGGCTGTTTCCTCGTTGTGTCGGGCTAAGGTAGCCGCGAAAACACTTCTGTCGTTACTCGACTCAGCTTCTGGGGCTAACGCCAAAGCTTAAGGCAAGTCTCGAGGTTGTGCCGGAAAAACGGCAATTTTTAATGACTTTTTTAAGCCAGGTATGAACGCGTGTAAAGCGTTCTCCCTGTGCTGTTCATTTAAGAGGATTCCTAGGATTCCTACTGCCTGATAGTGCCGACTGCTGACTTCATAGGATTCAAATTCCTTGTAGGCTGCAGTCGCGGCCTGTCTCCGGGAAATGTAATTTTCCTAATTCCCATCAAACTCTGGCACTGATTTAACCATGTCAAGAGGCTGACTACATGACACTTCTGGGTTTATCTGTATTTCCTTAAATGTGTGGACTTTTGGTTTTTTGTCCTTAAGAAGGCTCAACTCTCCCATAATTGTGGCTAATTTCGCCTTGAATAATTGTTCCTGCCGCTGGAGTGCGCCAGCTATGGCGGCCTCCATACTAGCTATTTGTTCTGCCTGCATTGCTGCCGTCCTACTGGTTGACGATTTTTCAATTTGATTTTACATTTTTTTATGCAGAAGCCCTAGTACCTCGTCGTCCAATGAGACGATCTCGGTATCCCTATACATGGGACAGTATTTTACAAAATTTTCTAAGGGCCACCAAATTAAATCAAGAATAATTGCGGAATAATCGCAGGGTATCTGTGTCAAACATCAAATACCCAAACACCAAGACGCTATTTACTAAAAATTCGAACTCCACAGCTTCCTGGATATCATTTATTTGCCGTGTTTATTTTTGTATTTTTTAGCACATGAGAATTTATTGCGATCCAAGCTTCAAAATTTGTTGAATATTATTTATTTATTTTTCTTACTTTGTATTTTCTGGCACATGAGATTTTATTGTATTTTTTATACTGGTAAAATGTACTCTTGAGATATATTTTATTTATTGACGAATTTTGAACAAAAGGCTTACTCACATGCTCCTATATTAATTTTATTATCGAAGTGTGTTTTGCCGACGGCTTTGTTTCGCCACCGATACTGTCGCTGTCGCTGCCGCCGCTGCTGTCGATCGAAGTTTGTGTTTTGCCGACGGCTTTCTTACGCCCACGGTACGGCTGTCGTTGTCGCTGCTGCCGCCGTCGTTGCTGCTGCCTTTTAGTTTCCCTTCTCGAAGGGAATTCTTAAAGCTCCTATTTCAGTTTTTGGGTATCTTGAATTTTTTTCACTTTGTTAAAAGCAAATTTTTATTTAAACCCAAGGTTTGGTTCGGTTTTTATTTGTTATCTTAAATGTTTTGTTTACTTTGTTAAAAGTAATTCTTTTATTTATTTATGATCTTCCGTTTGTCGTTAAACTGCGCTGTATTTTTATATTTTTGCACTTTAATTCAGGTTTCTGCACTTTTCGTTGCACTGCGCCGTATTTTTTTTATATTTCTTAATTCGGGTTTCTGCACTTTATGTTGTACTGTACCGTATTCTTTATATTTTTAATTCGGATTTTATTTCTTGTCTTGCATTTTTTTTGTTTAAAGCAAATTTATTTATCTAAACCATTGGTTTGGTTCGGCTTTTATTTATTATCTTGAATTTTTTTTTACTTTGTTAAAAGCAAATTTTTATTTAAACCTAAGGTTTGGTTCGGTTATTATTTGTTATCTTAAATGTTTTGTTTACTTTGTTAAAAGTAATTCTTTTATTTATTTATGATCTTCCGTTTGTCGTTAAACTGCGCTGTATTTTTATATTTTTGCACTTTAATTCAGGTTTCTGCACTTTACGTTGCACTGTACCGTATTCGCATGAGACTTTATTTTTACTGTATAAATTGTATTGTAACGTATCGCGTGAGTCGATCGCGTTGGGCGACAATTATAAGTCTTCGGGTTAGGTTTTAATATTATTTATTCCACTTCCCCTGTTAGGGTAAGGGTTTATTTAATATTTGTTTAATACAATCAATACAAGGCGTAAGCCCTGGAGTACAAATATTACTAAACTTAAAGTTACGATTCAATGCAACTCCAGGTATCTGGTTAGTTGCAGCGCTGCCGGCAGAGGGCCAGGTCAGCACTTCTGCATCCGGCCGATCACTCGCTCCGCGAATGTTGCTGGCGGACTCCGGGCAATTGCCCTTGAAGTGCGCGATCAGCGGTTCCTTCGTTGCGCGTGCAGGCCACCGGATATGGCCCGCAACTCGGCAGTTTTACTCCGTGAAAACTGCTGGTGTTAACCTAGATCTATCGTCTAAAAAAGAGTTATTTGTCGAAACCCTCCACTTTCCTATGTGACGGCCCTATTATAGGGGCGCACAAATTCCCTACCCACATCCGATATTTATATATTATAAATTCAAACTAAGTCAGGACACGAATTCCGTCATTGCCATTCTCTGAAATATAAGTTAAGTAAACATAACCCGAGACGCAAACCTTTCCGTGAACACGATCACCAAACTAGATCCACACTATCGATACTAGCTCCGATAACGTAGAACCAGTTCAGCAAGGGCGAAGCCGAACAGAGGTGCGATCTCCCAATATTTTTTTGCTCGCTCTTTTTCCGGTTGGCCAGCCCACAGGGCAGACGCGTTCTTGCCGAAAAAAAACACAAAACCCGATTTTAGACACGTGTTCCGCTGCACGCTCGCGACCGCGACAACGAATCCCGAGCTACGCCACGCCCACGACAGAACCCAGTGTAAGCATAGAAATAATTCCCGGCCGCAGCAGCCAGGGAGCTCTGAATTACGGAATAAACTGAAATACTTAAGCATCATTCATTGCATTTTTGACATATCTCCTAGTTGCATCCGCTATTCTTAATCCTGTCCCCTTCTCCACCCCGCATGAAAAATCCCAGCTTGGTCCTCGAGAACTTGCACGTTTGGCTTCTCATCCGTGCGAGGAATCATGAATCAGTGCCCCTTTCCTCCCCCTTTCGCCTTGCCCTCCTGCATGCACCCTCCTGTAGTTCTCCTAGCCTCCGAGATCAGCCGGAGCAGTTGATTCCCCGTAGCGTCCGCGTCACCCGGAGCAGTAGCCCTGACCACCTCTGCGACCACCCAAAGGTGCCACCCGTCGCCGCCAGTGGGCGTATTTATCTGATTAATTACCGACTGTCGGCCGCCAAGCAGCGTGGCCGCGACATATCGGGGTTAAAGTGCAACCGAATTCAACTAAATAATAGTAGCCAGCGGTAATGGGTCGTTAAACCACAACGCTGTCGGTTTCTCCACTCGAGTATACAAATTCCTAACTACAGGTCCTACCCTTCTATACAAATTCTCTTGCGTAGGTTCCTGTGCTTCCGTACTCGGAAAAATGAAGGTGGGCGTTTCACCTCTGTTACATATAGTGACGTCACAACAGATAATATGTTCGAAGAGAGACTCACCCCTTTTGTTTGTTTCCTTACTTCTCCATAGTGTGTACCCGAGGATGAGCGTCGTTTTGGTCTTCTCGACCCATTGCATCACCTTGATGAACGCTTCAGGTGGTCCTAGCTCGTCATGGGCCATGTATCCGGAGGCTATGAGTAAGGCTGTTCCGTCCGCTGCTTCAAGCCTGGCCACTGCTAGGTCTGAGTTGCTAAGATTGGGATGTAGAAGAGCGTTAAGGTTGTTTTTAATGATTATACCCGCCCTCGGCCTACCTGTCGAGTTTGAGTATAATGTTGTGTATCCATCAGCTGCTTGGTGTCGTCGACTTCGTCCTCGAGGTTATCATCCGGCTCGGTTAGGAAGACATTTATCTTTGCCTTACTGACCCCGTACCGTACCTTGTAGTCGGTCTTCTCCAGCTGTGGAAGGCATTGCTTGTTGATGAGGAACAAGTACGGCTGGCTTGTCCTCATATCTCGCTCTGTCTTCAAGATGGCAAGTCGACATCCTGATTTAGAGCTCTCAGAGTCTTGAGCACTCTGTCATGGTTCGAGAGCCCCTTTGGCAACCAGATACGAGCTCTGGGCCTTCTCGGGATATCCGTGGCGGGGACGAGCTTTAAGCTAAGCCCCTTCTATGCGCCGCTAATCTTAGCGACGCACTCCGCCAGGAAGTCCTTCGAAGACTCATCGTCGCATCTGATCATCCATTGCCCTCGAAGCATGTCTAAGGATTCGAAGGATGGTGTCGGACCAGCTGGCTCAGCTAGTATTTTGTCTGATACCATCTCAGACAGTCTGGTCCCGACCTCATCCCACTTTTCCGACAGCAGGCGCCCATCGTCATTGAACTCGTCCACCAGTGCCATGGCCAGGCTGGCTCTAGCCACCTCGCTGAATTTCCGGCAACACCTTTGGCGTCCTTTGCCCTTTTCGGAGCGCTCTCACTCACTTCGTGTGAGCGGTTGCGCTTCGATTGGGCTGCTGGAACGCTTCCCGGTGCTCCCTCTCATATGCCTCGAAGTCCGCGATCACGGCGTGGAATCGGGCTTTGCCTCTTAGGTCGCGCTGGTCCGCTTTGCCCTTTGCTTTATTCTTGGCTATCTTTGCCAGAATGAAGCGGGCCTTGCTGGCCTGCGCTTTCTTCTGTTGGTGGGAAAACGACTTTGTCTGGTCGTTTCCCTTCACCTTGGCGTGGCTCGCCTTGGTGATGTTTGTTTGCTGTTGTTGTTGCGTTTGCGGAGTGCTCCACTTAGCATTCCCCACCGAACTCGACGGAGTCGTCAATTTTTTTGGTGTTTTACCTCCCCCATGAGGTCCGAAGTGGATTGTAGTGAATTGGCCATGTTCAGAAATGCACGCGTTGCTCGACGAGGCGAGCGTGGCGGTCCCGAGGGGTTTAGGGCTTTGAAGGTGGTCGACCGTGGCTTCGCCCCTAAGCCACGGTTAGGCTGGTTCCGACCCAAGGTTGCCCAGCCCTGGGAAGGCTCCGTTCGAACACAGCTGGATTAACCCCTCAGGTGCGAACCGAAAGTCAGAGGGCACGGGTCGCTTTACACGCCTGACCTGAGGGGAGGCCGTTTAACGACTTGCCCAGGTCTCGGTAGGAAAGTGGAGTCATAGGAATTGTGGATAGAGGATTCAAGGGAGACTGCCGCTCGTATTAGTCGTACTATTAGCCACTTGATGCACCAGAAAGCCAAGGAATATACATCAGCAAAAACTCTGCTGATCTTGCCTTGGTCTGCACCCTTACCACCCTCTTCCAATGTACACTCGACATGCACGCTCTCGATCCCCTGGCTTAATACCTCAACTTTGGTGTCTTCTTCTTCCGATGTGGTGTCGGCAACCGGCGTCCAAGACAGGCTTTTGCAGTTGTCGAAGCAATGCGCTGTTTGGGAACTCAATTTTATTGGCCTTCAGCCAATCCATAATATCTGATTTATTCATGTCCAATTCGTGGATGACGCCACTTTACATTTTGCGACAAATAACCGTTTATATTATCGGCTAACCCGAAATACTGATGTAGGCGGGTGCGTAAAAGGTTGCTATCCCACTTCTGAAGTTGTTATAGTGTCTTAGGCGATGATTTCTTTTACTTATTACGATTAGATTTCAGTTTAGTTTTTGTATAATCAGTTTTCACAATATCTCTTATTTGTCGTCGATCGCAGAGTGTGACCGTAGTATCTCCATTCGATAATTCCTACTTCCCTCATCTCACTTAATAATACTTTGAAGTTTTTAATTAGTTTATTAAAAATAAGAAAATCGAACTTTGGGGGCAAGAATAATTTCGTTTAATCGGCGACGACGACAGCGAGAAGAAAGATGCGTGTGCTCGGGTTGAATTTCAATTTTCGACATAACTTCTATTTTTTCATATGTACTTAGGCCTAGCTTAACAGAGGTTGGCGAAGGCGGGGCGAATTCGCAAAGAGCGAGAGAGAGCTTTATTGTGCTCCCGCCTTCGCCCTAAACTAACTTACACTAGACTTCAAGTTTTTCCTTCCCTATCTATGGCAACAATACAAAACAACAATAAACAATAAGCGACCATCTGGAATCAGCCAACACTGGCCCCGTTGAACGCCTCCACGGCTTCAACAAATCGGCAGCGGCGCCAGCTTGTGGATCGCCCTCCGGAAGATCGCTCCCTCGCTCCTCCTAAGGTCGACGACCCTGACCTTGCCGTCCTCTCCTGCGTGCGTTGCGACTATCCTTCCCAGGAGCCACTGTTGAGGCAGCAGGTTGTCCTCTGCCACGACGACGAGTTGGCCCTCCTCGACGTTGGCCTTCTCCTCGTGCCACTTGCCCCGAACCTGAAGGCCCAGGACATATTCCCGGGACCATCGCCGCCAGAACATTTGCCTGGCTGACGAGACAAGCCGCCATCGCCGCAAGCAACTGAGACCCGCCTGGTCCGGGGTCCGGAGTGCTGGTGCTGCGATGAGCGGCCCGCCTGTCAGCAGGTGCCCGGGTGTTAGCGCCTCTCCGTCGCTTGGGTCCTGGCTGAGCGCTCCGAGGGGCCGCGAGTTCATTGCGGCCTCGATCCCGACGAGGACTGTTGCCAGCTCTTCGGCGTTGAGGAGTGCGCTGCCCACCGCTCGTAGGAGTAGGTGCTTTGCAGTTTTCACACCTGCCTCCCATAGTCCGCCCATGTGCGGAGCCCGAGGGGGTGTGAACGCAAATTCGCATCCGCTTTTTGATGCGAACTCGCGAATGGCGTCCGCCTGCTCCTCGATCCGATCGCGAAGAGCCAGGAAGTGGCGACTCGCTCCGACGAAGTTCGTCGCGTTGTCGCAATGCTAATAAATCTTTGAAAAGCCAATAAAAAAGAATCAGTACTTAGATCGGAGACAACCTCTAAGTGAACCGCCTTGGACGCAAAACAAACAAATAAGGCAATGTAGGACTTATACGGGGGCCTTCCTCGAATTTTTAATGTCGTATAGACAGGGCCACAAAAATCAACGCCACATATCGCAAACGGGCGGAGAGCACGGAGTCTATCTGCGGGTAGATTTCCCATAATTTGTGTCATCAGTCGAGGCTTGCATTTAAAGCAGCGCACACATGATCGAACTGTCTGACTGCAGAGTTCCTGAGCGTTTACGGTCCAAATACGCTGTCGTAGGATGCTCACAAGTGCTCGAGAGCCGACATGAAAATTTGAATTGTGCAAATGCCGGACGTAGCTGCGCACAAATTGCGAGCGTTTCGTCAACAGCAAGGGAAACTTGGCATCATATGATATAGGAGCGTTAGCTAGTCGCCCCCCAACTCGCAACAACGGAAAGTTGCACCAAGTGCCCGTATCCTCATGGATGAATGGGTTCAATCGCTGAAGACTTGGGCCGACCTTGGAGCCTTTACGAACTTTTTCAATTTCTACTTGATACTCGTGCTTTTGTACTATTTCGACAATCTTATGAAACGCTTCATTATATTCAGTCGGTGACAGAGTTTCTTCGAAAACTATTCTCTTGTCTTTGCATTTTCTTATAAAGCGGAACATATAAGCGAACACTCTAAGCAGTTTGAGGTGTGACGAGAATCCCTCGATGACATCCAGCAAATCGGAAGTTTGCACCGCCGCGGTCAGTCCGACCACAGTCTTCCTCGCTTCCTGACGCAAGACTTCCTCATCCGGCTCGAAATAAGCATTTTTGGGCCAGTTTTCTTCCTCGTCCTTCAGAAATGACGGGCCAGTGAACCATATCGACTGCCCTAATTCGTCGACGTCACAACCTCTCGAAACGATATCTGCTGGGTTCTGCTTTGTGAGAACATGCCGCCATGTAGCTTCTCCTGACCATTCTCGAATCTCCGCTACCCTGTTCGAAACGAATGTCGACAACGAAGATGGATGAGATCGAATCCAATGAAGAGTAACTTCAGAGTCTGACCAGTATACAATTCGTTCGATAGGGACTTTTAATAAGTGTTTGATTCTATGGCAGAGATCTGCGAGAAGGTGAGCGGCACATAACTCAAGCCTTGGGAGCGTTTTGGTCTTGAGCGGCGCTACTTTCGACTTTGAAGTCAACAACGATAATTTAAAACCTTCGGCAGTTTTGCTACGAATATAGACGCAAGCTCCATAAGCTCTCATGGAGGCGTCGGCAAAGGCATGTAGCTGTACCGGTGACAATGGGTCGGTATGCACGAACCGAGGAATCGATATCTCATCCAGTTGAGACAGAGTGCTTTTTAGCATATCCCAAGCTGTTTCCAAATGCATCGGAATTGACTCATCCCAGTCTAACTTATTAAGCCAGAGTTCCTGCAATAGGATCTTCCCTTTAATCACAATGGGACTTAACAAGCCGAGGGGGCCAAACAGCTTTGATGTCACCGATAGGATCTTCCGTTTTGTCGCTCGGAGACCCATGACAGAAGTGTCAATCTTGAACTTGAAGGCATCTTCGCTAGGCAACCACGATATTCCTAACGCCTTAGTTGACTCTGAATCCGAGATAGGTATCGACTTAACTGTGCTCTCAGATGCAGTGACCTCAGGTGAGTTTGAAAACCACTTTGTCAATTCAAAACCTGCTGTTTGAAGAACCTGAGACACTTCAGACTTAATTGTCTTTAGCTCCTCTACGCATGCAGCACCAGTTAACATGTCATCGACGTAAAAATCGGATCCAATTACGTCGGCAGCTCTAGGGAATGATAATTTCGCAGATTCACTCAACCTTTTTAAACACCGAATAGCCAGAAATGGCTGGGCTGGTCCAGTACCATATGTGACGGTGTTGAGCTGGTATAATCTCAAGGATTCAGAGGGGTCTCTCCTCCACACTATGAGTTGAAACTTCCTATCCGCTTCATTAACCATTACTTGGCGATACATCTTTTTTACATCGGCAGTCAGGGCATACCTGTGCAGCCGGAAGCGGAGTAGAGTGGAGTACAACTCTTCTTGAATTGTCGGCCCCACCATCAGGATGTCGTTTAAGGCCACCTGAGACGATGTTTTGCACGACGCATCGAACACGACGCGCAGCTTTGTTGATGTACTCTGGGGCCTTAACACGCATTGATGGGGAATGACATAATGTGGAGTGGAAGGGATTTTGTTGTCTGTAGGCGACAACCTAGGGCGAGATATTCTTCCATGAATTCCAAATACATGGTCTTCGTGTTAGGATCTCGAGACAACCTTCGCTCAAGCGACAAAAACCGCCGTTTTGCAACCTCAAAGGAGTTGCCTAATCCATTTGGATCAGATTTAAACGGCAGCCTTACTTCAAACCGACCTGATGGCAATACCTGAGAAGTCTTCCTGTAATGGTCTTCACATAACTTGTGCTCAGGCGACAGAATTTTCTTTGGATTTGGCATTTCCTCCAGCGACCAAAATTTCTGTAGTGTGCTGTCAATCGATACTAACGGTTCTTCACTACAACTGAAACTATTCACAACTTGTTTCGGGACTGCAGACTTGTATCTGCCCGAAACAACCCAACCAAGAAGGGTCTTTTGTAGAGTTGGATAGTCAGGACCTTGTCTAATTTGACCAACAGCTAGCAATTTGAAGAATGATTCTGCTCCTATCAACATATCAATTTTTTGTGACTTGTAGAAATATGGGTCTGCTAATGGTAGGTTCTTCGGGATCTTCCAATCACTGACGTTCACCGACTGATCAGGATGGTAACCGGAGATCGATTTTAAGATCCAGAAATCGAACGAGAACTCATTACCATTTATTCGCGACTTCACCACTATGTGTACCTTTTTCTTGACTTGAGAATTGGACTCGCCAATACCAAGTAACTTGATACACGACTCCTCTCTACGAATCTGTAAGCGGTTCGCCAGTTCTTCTGTTATGAAATTC
This sequence comes from Drosophila bocqueti, assembly GCA_018151655.1. Classification (NCBI taxonomy): domain Eukaryota; kingdom Metazoa; phylum Arthropoda; class Insecta; order Diptera; family Drosophilidae; genus Drosophila; species Drosophila bocqueti. Next base: position 237,148 of record JAECXF010000294.1, on the reverse strand, counting down.
GTTTGAGACCCAGAGTCCAGCAGAGCTCGGGCTAAAACGTATTCTCCGTTTTTCGTCCAAGGACGTGGCATGCATAACATGTGAAGTGGAAGGCTGATCTTGGTTAAAAGGGGGAGACATGGTCTCTGGCGGGGGTGGCAACGCTAAACTGTTCTCAAGCACTGTATATCTATGAAGTAGAATATGGTGTGAGCGGTCACAAGCTCGACACTTTTTGCCTATGCATTTCGAAACAGTATGGCCTTTTCGCAGACAATTAATACATAAGGAGACAGACTTAACAAATTCAAACCTTTGCATTACAGAGAGACGCCCAAACGGGCTACAATTCTGTAGCAAATGATCTGCTGCATTGCAATAGCTACAAGTTTGCTGAGGCTTGCTGTTGGAGGAGGAACACGAAAATGAGCTACGATTATGTGGCCTGCTCGACACAATTTTGTCTTGCATCGGCTTTGTCGATTCTTCAGCTGAAAAATGCTGATATCGGCGATTTAACATTTTTTCAAAATCGGCCCAAAGCGGCAAAGTCTCATAATCGAGCTGTTCCTCCCATTTTTGTTTGGTCACTGGGTCGACTCTATTCAATACCAAATATATCAACATTGCATTCGAAATTTTTGTATCATCTCCTATCGATAACAGAGAACCATAAATCGACGAAACAGTATCGATAAGGTTTCTCAAGGAGGAAGCGGACTGATGCGATATTTTTGGAAGACTAAACAATGTTGATATATTATTCATAAAGATGAGGCATTCGTTATCGTAAACCTTTTTTAAACTGGCTAGTGCCTTTTCGTAATTGCTCTCGGTGACTTGGTAAGCTTTAATTGTTCCTAAAGCTTCACCAGAGAGACATGAAATTAAATGGTTAAATTTTTGGATAACTGGAATGCTGGCGTCTTTATGAACCAAAGTTTCGAAAAGGCTGATGAAATTTTTGAACTCCGAATAATCTCCACTGAATTTTGGCAATGCCAAATTCGGAAGTCGCGCACGAGTTGGAGCTACAGCAGCTGGTCCCGGAGCTTCGCTGACGCTTGCTATCTTCAAAGCAGACAACAGGGACATTATTTTTGCTTTGGTTACTATACAAAGTTCTTCCAACTCGTCGCCAAATTCATCGCCACAATCTATTTCTTCTATCTGTTCTTGTAATTGACTTGCCTTACAAATTGAAGCATTTAAGTTTTCTAATCGACATTTCAATTCTTCCTCTAATATCGGAATCGATCCCGTTTCTAATCGCTCATTTAAGCTGAAGCTTGCTGTTCAGGTCTTCCAGGACCGATTTATTTTTGATTTCTAGGCTCATTTTCAATTAAATATTTTAATTAATTAAATTAAATATTATTTCAAAATTAAATAAATAAATGGCCGAAACAAATTATCTCCATCAGACCGACAATATAATTTAATAACCTTCGAATCAATACTTAGAAATTTATAAAACCAAAAAATAGGTTATTTTCAATTTAATTAATTATTAAATTAATGTTCGAAATGTATATTAAATATTTTTTCTGATGAGAACAAGGAAAACAAATTATTTTACAATTGAAATTCAAGTCACGAAGTATCAAATAATAGTGGGTGCGAAATGACGCCGAAAAGAGTATACCTGCAGAATACAGGGTAGCGCGTCACTTGGCGGTCCGCTAATCTCAGCGCGCCAACGAAAAGGGCCAAACAACAACAACGCAGGTAGCGGTGCAAAAGCGAAGCGAAAACGAAAAATTCACCGCTGCAGCTGCTAGTATATAAGGCTGTCTGTGTATTAGTGCGCAAGCTTGGATTAACTTCCCAACTATTAATGCGAGTTTCAACGAGAGGGGGAGGGGCGACAGTGATTGCAATAATACAGTACAAATAATAAATCAATGTTGCGTCCAAAAGCGGTTCAATATATGTATGTATGTGTATGTATTTTATCAACAAATAAATTGGATAATTTGCATGCAATCTAGCTCTACTATATTGATACGTGTGTACATATGTGCCAAGAACTGAAAGCGAGGTGCAATATTCCAGCACAAGACAATAAACATTAAATTTGTCTATAACTCTAGCTTTCAATTTTTTGCACAAATACCTCTGACTTCCGACTGCTAAATTTAGCGGCCACTTTCCTGAAAGTTCCCCGTGTGGTGGCGGCAATTCTCGTCAGCAGGGTATTTCGCGACCGACACGAATATGTTTAATAATATTTTTATTTAAACACAACAGCGCGTCGCGGGCAACAATATATGTATTTATTTATTGGCACACAAGCACTCAAAAAAACAAAGAACAATTTTTTGTATTGCACTTTTATGGTTAGGTTTAATATATATGTATTGTATATATATATGTGTCACTGTCACTTTTATTAATGTTGCCTTTTGTTAAACTAATTATCTTGTCCACCCGGGGGCGCCATGAAGTTTTTAATTAGTTTATTAAAAATAAGAAAACCGAACTTTGGGGGCAAGAATAATTTCGTTTAATCGGCGACGACGACAGCGAGAAGAAAGATGCGTGTGCTCGGGTTGAATTTCAATTTTCGACATAACTTCTATTTTTTCATATGTACTTAGGCCTAGCTTAACAGAGGTTGGCGAAGGCGGGGCGAATTCGCAAAGAGCGAGAGAGAGCTTTATTGTGCTCCCGCCTTCGCCCTAAACTAACTTACACTAGACTTCAAGTTTTTCCTTCCCTATCTATGGCAACAATACAAAACAACAATAAACAATAAGCGACCATCTGGAATCAGCCAACATACTTAATACTAATTACTAATTACTAAATACTACATTTTGAAAACTAAATACTAAATGCAAAATGCTAAATGGGCTGGTACTTATACCATCCCTGCTAACAATTTTTAAAATATTGTTAATTGATTTTGTTAGTTTTGTTTTTCAGATATCTTACCCTTATTATTACCCATTTTATGGCACTTTAAATTAATATTTCTTGAGAAGCAAATGAAATGCAGGTGTTTTTAAGTAATTCCTAGCCTTCTTTATTTCAACCATCATAAGTATGTCTATTATTCTATACCACTCTGAAATTGAATATAAAATTTAAAATAAAACTATATTCTTATTTTTATTTAAAGCGAAGATACCCTCACCTAAACGTGCAAAAACAGGTTTTTTGCCTATATTTGAGGTTATGTAGCATCGAGTTTTTTCCTTTACTGAAATTACCATAAAAGCCTTTCAAATGATATTTTTCTTTGCACATAAAACATCTTAAATCTGTTACACGGGGGCTTTTGGGGTCATGATCACGAATCCGGGCTCAAATTTTTAAAATTCGAGATGGCGGATCCAATATGGCGGACCAAATTCGTAATAAGTTACTGGATCAAGATGAAACTGTGTATGTGGGGGTCTTCGGTGTTGCTGTTTACGAAACTCACGAACTTACGAAGAAAAAATTCTGATATTTTTTATATTTTAGCAACTGACACTGAGAAAAAAGTTATTGTAATAACAATCAACATGGTGGAAACAACATGGTAACCACCAAATAAATGGGTGTACGTATACGTGCTAAGCGAAACTATAAAAAACAGTTATGACAATTCATGCTTTTCTGCACCGCCGAATATGTGCAATAGGGAAAAATAAGAAATTAAGGTTTTATCACAGTCATGGGAGATTGCACACGGGGGGTGGGGGGTAATTAGTCACGCATGCGTGCACACGGTGGGTGTAGATTTCCTAATTAGCATAAGAAACCCATAAATTATTTAAAAAAACTATATTCATTTTTGGGGGAGAAGGGTTTGGGGCGCCTAAATTTGTATGCATGCACGATCATGTCGGTCACGTTTGATGTTAATTTGGTGGTAGGGGGTAAAAGGGATGAGGTGCGTGTGTTAGTGCGTATCCGGCTTGTGCCACTGTGTTTTATTAGGGGGGAGTGTTTTCAATTAGGATAGCAAGTGTTTAGTAACTTGTTAAGCATGTAAGGTTTTGTCAAATGATCGTGACTATCCTTCCCACGAGTATGTGTTATTGTGCGTATATTGTGGGTCAGCAGTTTGTGCATATCTCGTGCTAGTGTGTTTAGGAATGGGGATCTTGTGGGTCACCGGCTTGTGCATGTGTGAGTGCTGTGAGACATGCTTACCTGCTGACCTACTTTCAAGTGTGTTGATCGTGGCTATCCTCCCCTAATACTATAAGCCGTGGCATGGAAAGTGCAGCAGCAGCTGTGCCATTAATGTCTTACATATGTAACTTGTTACCTGCTATCCTTCTAAGACCTAGTTCGAAGGAAACGAAAGAATGGAAGAAATTCTATAACTTGTCACTTGCTATCCTAAATTAGCTTTTCTAAGAGCAGTTGGAGAAGAAATATTGTCCTTAGCTGGATATAAAGTCACACAGTTCCTACAGGAACATATCATTCAGCGATCATCAGTCAGCACCAGCTCTACTACGATCATCACCACTTCAGCCTCAGCAGTAAGCAGTCAGTCCATCATCAGCTTCACCATGAACATCATGTGCTCCACCGCCTCAACATATAACAACAACAACAACAACAGCAACATTAACATCCTCACTTCGGGAGTGGTACAATAGGGTTTGGAAATTATAGTTTAGGATATAGAAATGGACCCCCTCATACTCGCCTTTAGCTCAGGAAGAGTTAAGGGCTAGTTAAACTTCAACCAGCTTCCGATAAATAAAGGATTCGATGTACTTTCAGCTTCCCGTTTCAAGGGAAAATATAGCGAAAACGTAACCTGGAATTACGTTTACCTACCAGAGAGGTTTATTACAATAGATGGTTGTTGTTCGGAGGGGGATGGCTTTAAACTAATATGCTCTCGATAATAAAAAAAAAACACGAAAAAACTTTTCTGGGTATTACGCGACGTGCGTCTTTATTTTTGGAATGGTAAATTAGTACTAAATACAAGAATGCTTAAAACTAGCTTGGGAGAGCGGATTGGAAGCTCTGTGAACGAAAGTCCTGTGGAAGAGGGAGAGAGAGAGCGTGTGTACGGGATCACACTGGCTCTGGGAAGTAAGCGCCCCTTTGGCGTGAATATTTTCACCCCCCTTGCGAGGATACGCAGCTAAAATATCAAAAAGCCTTAGAGGCCCCTTGCGATAATACGCAACAGTAGGAGAGTGTGGTGATCCCGGCCACACGACTGGTATCGGTCGTCACTGCGGCAAGATCCCATGGAATGATGGTGGGCCAGGCAATTGACGCAGTATTTTTTTTTCGATGACTGCATGGAGCCGTTTCTCAGTGTTAAGCCGAAGAAAACGGTGGCACTTCCGAAGAGGATGGTTCCCTTGCTAGAATAGGCATATAATAGGCTTAGGATAAAATACCTCGGGGACGTCTGCATTTCATTTCGTTGTATGGAACCCAGTAATTGGAGGAATCGGGAGAATTGGTAACTCATGTGCAGAACGAGGAAATCCTTTGGATCGGTGCGGAACCTGTATCAGGAGGAATCGGTACACTGCAGTTGCTTGGATGCAACAAATTCTGATCCGACCGTGACACGTTAACACTTGTGGACGTTTGTGCTATTACGGAGTTGATGACCGCTTGCGAAGCAATTCAATCACAACTGCTTTTTCAAGATATAAGATGTTCCATCCTCTGTCGTTATCTGGAGTATTTACGCACTGGATGGTTCTCTTCGGGACATAAGTCGTATCGTTTGGATTTTTTAACGATCCTCGTACCGAAGAATTTAAGTATTCGTGGCGACACGTTGGAGGATGTCGTTTCGGACGGATGAAGGCACAACTTAGAGGTTGAATAGAGTCTATAGAGTTCTATGTCGCTCAGTCAGAAAAGAATCACGTAGGTATTTCGGTTTTATTCGAGATAGATTGCTCCCATAATAAGAGCGTCAGCTTTGGAAGTTTCGTGGAACACAAATAAACCAGGAGACAATCCCAATTATCCGTAGGAAGGCCGGACAAAGTTAGGGATGTGAGGCAGTTCTGGATTTTATTTTGCAGCTCCTTCAAGGCTGCCGAAGATTCTTGTGCGACGGACTGCATGTATAATAACTTTTTCAGTTGGCTGTTCACCAGCGCTCGTTTATTTTCGAAACGCTCAGATAGGTTTTTCCAGGCTGAGCGGAAACCATCGTTGGTGAGTGGTGAATTGGAAACTACGGAATGAGCTTCACCACTAGTCTTGGCATATAGATAGAACAACTTTGCAACAGGGGTCAGCGCAGCATTGTCTATATAAACCGCTGTGAAAAGGTCTCGGAAAGTCGGAAAGCGAATATAATTTTGAGGGGGAACGGGTATCGATCTGTTTCATGAGCTGGGCGGCACACCTTCTGTAAACGAAATAGGCATACTCGTATTTTGCCTTTAGAGTAGGTAAGGTGTCCGCCGAGCCCGCTAAGCCAACTGATATTAGCTCTGAACAAGTTTCGTACTTTTTCTCGACCTTATCCCATAGCGCTCGGACTTGATAGAGATAATATTTGACACGTATATTTGGATGGACTTGGTGCTGCTGGATTGCAGACTCTGGACTCGAAGTGACTCAGACGGTCCAGGTCATCGTAAATTTATTTAAAATGCAGGAAGTCATTCTGTATATATTTTACGAAATTTTACTGTCTGCTTATATATTTATATATTTAGAATTATTTATTTGTGGAAGCAGGATTGGAATTTAGGAACCAATCGGAATATATAAAATTAAATTTAATTTAATTTAATAACGAATTAATTGAATAATATTCTCTCTGCTGCAAAACGGATACGCAATTGAGGAGGCTAAGGTTAAAACGTTTGAGATTAGAATAAAAATAACAGGGAAAGGCTTGTAAGTTTGAAACAAGTCACCCAGATTGATGTCACGGATAGGAATTATGATTCGAGATTCAAAGAAATCGAATTCGACAAATCAACTCTTAAAAGTGATATGAGTATTAAACTTCAGGAAAGGTGCCAATGAAGGTAGATGTTGGAAATTAAAAAATTTATAATTTTCCACCTCTACCAAAAATACAGGTTCAAAAATTCTATGGAGATTCCAAAGATTGCGACCTTTTTTTTAGTTATTTAATGTACTCATCCATTCAAGGGAGGATTTAAGTCCAACCTTGTAATTTAATTATCTCAAGATCTCAGTAAAGGGAGAAGAGAAAAAACGTGGTTTCTCACCTGCAACTAGGGTCTGGGGAACAACTGAATCGCCTCGCTTGATAATGTGAATGTCAACTCATCTAGGCAATTAAGAATGTATATTGACTCTATAAATGAGTCAATTCACATGATAAAACTAAAGGCACAAATTTCCGACGAAGTGGACATAATCTTTGCAAAAATTGTTTAAAAAAAGTTTAATAAAGACGTCCTGCAGTTATACGAGAGCCACACTATTAATTGGAATTATTGTCCGACGTTTTTGAATTCTTAGAGCAAAGATTAAGTTTTTTTAGCTCAGTTCAGGATGGGAATCCTACCAAAGAAAAAATCGTAAAGAAAGAAATTTCTGCAAACAGCTGTCCCATTTGCAAAGGTTGGGGACACACTGTGGTACAATGCCACACATTTAATAATTTAAATCCACCAGAAAGGATGGAAAGAATTAAAAAGCATAATTGTGTTTTAATGTTTAAATCACTCTTATAGTAAAAAATGCCTTAGCGATATATCGTGTTCTATTTCTAGAAAAAATCACCACAGCCTGCTTCACATTAATTATCAATTCAATCAAAAGGTTGAACAAGTAAATTCTTGATTGACGTCGCGAGAAGTCCTATTAGCTACAGCTAAAGTGCAAATAAAATCCAATAAAGGAAAATTTAAAAATTTTAGAGCTTTGGTTGACAGTGGTTCACAAAGCACAATTATTTCTGAAGAGTCTGCGCAGATTCTAAAATTACCTAAAATAAAATCTGAAACGGAAACGGCCTCATGGTCAGAAAACTAATTTCGGGTGGATTGTTTCTAGATGTAAAAAAGCCAAAGGAGAGAAAACAATTGTAGCAACAAAGAACGAAATAAAAGATTTAGATCGATATTGGGAAGTTGATGAGAAAACGTAAATGATATCGAGTCTGAAATATGTGTGTTCGGAGGGGGATGGCTAAAACCTGCACACTCGATAAATAAAAACACGGAAGATAACTTTCGTGTTGTTACGCGACGTGCGTCTTTATTTGTGTAATCGGAAATTAGAACTAAATACAAGAAGAAGGATTACAACTAGCTTGGGGAGAGCGGATTAGAAGCTCACTACACGAAAGTGCAGTGGAAGAGGGAGAGAGAGCGAGTGTACGGATCACACTGCCTCCGGAAAATAAGCGCCCTTTTCGCGTGAACATTCTCCCCCCCTGCGAGGATACGCAGCAAAATTATAAGGAGACCTTCGAGGCCCCCTTAGCGAGGATACGCTGTAGGAATATTGGAGGCCTTTGCTTGGGAAAGCGTTGGATACGCTGAGCTTTCGTGGACGTGGAGAAGTGTGTGGTGATCCTGGCCACACGACTGGCATCGGTCGTCACTGCGGCAAGATCCAGTGGAATGGTGATGGGCGAGGCAATTGACGCAGTACTTCTTTTGAATGACTGCCTGGAGCCGTTTCTCAGCGCTAAGCCGAAGGAAACGGTGGCATTTCCGAAGAGGATGGTTCCCTTGGCAGACTCGGCATGGGTAGGATAAAATACCTCGGGAACGTCTGCATTTCATATCGGCGTATGGAATCCAGTAATTGGAAGAATCTGGAGCTGTTGTCACTCGTGTGGAGAACGAGGAAATTCTTTGGATCGGATCAGAAGCAGTATCAGGAGCAGTCGGTTCACTGGAGGAGCAGTTGCTTGGATGCAACAAAGTGTGATGCCGACCGTGACACTTGAAGCACTTGTGGGCGCTTGTGCAATTACGGAGTTGATGACCGCTTGCAAAGCAATTTAAGCACAACCGCTTCTTCTGGATATAAGATGTACGATCCTCTGTCGTCATCTGAAGGAAGCGTGGACATAAACGCACTGGATGGTTCTCTTTGGAACATACATCGCATCTTTTGGATATCGGAACGATCCTCGTACTGAAAGATTTCAGTATTCGTGGCGGCACGTCGGAGGGTCCCGGTTCGGACGGATGGAGGCGCAACTTAGGAGGTTGGATAGAATCTATAGTTTCTAGAGTTCTATGGCGCTCAGTCAGGAATGAATCAAGTTCTTGCCACGTAGGAATTTCGGTTTTATTTGTTAAGGACTGCTCCCATAGTGAGAGCGTCAGCTTTGGAAGTTTCGTGGAACATAAATAAACTAGGAGACAATCCCAGTTATCCGTAGTAAGGCCGGACATATTTAGGGATGTGAGGCAGTTTTGGATTATACTTTGGAGCTCCTTCAAGGCTGACGGAGATTCATGTACAGTGGACAGCATATTCAGTAGGGGAAAGGTGGCAGTTGTGGACATAGTTTTGTTTTTCGCTGATATCTTTTTAACTGGAGCATATTATACGGACAGGTGCATATCAATGGAAAGCTAGAGACCCTAGCTAACTAGTTTTTGAATGATTACAGTGATATCTATCACTGAAAGAAAAAATTTTAAGTTTTTGTAAAATAGTCATTTTTGCCAATTTCAGATTTTAAGGGGGGTTGTGAACACCTTTATAGAATGTGCTAAAATTAGAAAAGTATCAAGTTAAACGCAATCAAATGAAGAAAAAATGAAAGTTTATTCATTTGTAAAGCAAAAAAAAAAATACTACGCATGGCATCATTCTCCATCAGAAGCACAATTCGCGCATGTGAAATAGCTGGCACACATGTCAGCATACTTCAAGTGCACTGGCCGATCACAATCATTGCAGTGAACGGAGTTGCAGGCGGTCAATTTTTTTGGCAACAAACATCGAAGAAATGAATATAAACACCAGTAAAATATATTTACTTATATAGCTGTACTTATAATCCAATCAACGGCGATATTTTAAGATTTGTCAAACAAAACATTTGGTGTCCACAACCCCCGACATTTAAGTGTTCACAACGGTCTCAAGCAGTCGTTTTAAAATCATATGAAAAAATTTTGTATTGTGAAAATTTTGTCCAAACTCGGACTGAAATCTTTAACATAACTAAATTTCACGTCAAAAAATCTATTGCACTCACCTTCTTAATTAACACACTTCACACGGTGACACTTTTAAAAACGTGCAATAAAACTTTTGTGATTTTTTTCACGGTGAAAAAATTCATTTATCCGGGACACAAAGCAGACGCGTCCGTTCCGTTTGGTATAAGGCACAAAACAATCGAGCTTCAATAGCGCACACATGACATTTGACAGATCCATATATCTGTCCTGTGTCAAAAGTTACACCGGGGTGTACACAACCCCCCCCCCTGTCCACTGCTGCCACCTTTACCCTACATATTTTGACTTTCGATTTGGATTTTTTTAAACCAAACAAAAATTAAAAAAAAATTCTTTACATAGCTTTCTCGCTTCCAAGTGAACGGACGTGTTTTTTTCTGCGCTCAAGTTTTGTGTTAATTTTTGCATTACAACAACACTTCGTGTGCATGCAGCTATTCTGTTTTGTGTATTTAACTGTTATTATTATCACAATTTAGTTTAGTTGTGCTGCCGGTGTTTGCTTTGCATTTTTTTGCATTCCTCTTTGTGCCTTCTCCGTTTAGTTTGCGCCGTCGCAACAGCTAAACTTTAAGCTCGCTCCCACGCTCACCCGCTTACCCGCTCTCTCGTTATCCCGCTCTCTCGGTGCAGCTGCACTGTTCTTATCTCTTCCTACGTAAAGTGTGAGGAGCCGACTGGCCCTCACAAACCCAAATAATAATAATAATACCCAGAAAACCTAAATAATGTAAATAATACAATTAAATAATAGGATAAGAAATAGTAGCAGATATATATTCCCCCGTACTAGTTTTGTAAGCGACACGATAGTTATAGAACTACCATCACCAACCCGAGCTCGCTCCGTTAGCCTGGAAGGCTAGCACACACCGACACACACACACCAGAACACGCAGCGAAACTCAGGAGTGAAAAGGTCGTCAAAGTGAAAGGTCGTGTTTTTGCCGCGCTCCGCCTGATCATCCTTTTCAAGGCGTTTTAACCGTCCAATAAGGCTGAAAGGATACGGCAGTTCCGTGTGAGACTCCTCGGATCGCTGGTACGTACCTACTTTGTCCCTGGATCGGCCCGGCAGACTTTCCGGTTACCGAAGGCCTGGGCACTTGCTCCATCACAGGGGCCTTAAGGCAAGGGAAGGGGAGAACTCTCTCCCCGCCTCGCTCTCAGATTCACTTTCCACTTTTCCACATTTCTTTTCCTCTTGTCGACCTTCCACAAGCCTTTTTCCCCGCGTTGTTTTGGCACGTAAACACAGCTGATCGCATCTGGATCACAGTGTTGTATAACGTCGGCGGAGGGGGCTTGTAACAGCCGCGCTGAACAGCGAGCGAGGTTAAGCTTTCCCGCCCCAGCGCGATTTTAAAATTTATTTAAATATTTATTTGTAATATTTAATATATATCCCAGAGGCCGTGCACGGCTGCGCAGCTGGCAAGCGGTTTTTAAGCGCGATTTTAAAATTTATTTAAATATTTATTTGTAATATTTAATATATATCCCAGAGGCCGTGCACGGCTGCGCAGCTGGCAAGCGGGAAAAGGTCACGGTCCCGAACAACTTCCGATCCCCCGCTTTGGCGGTGTCCCAAACAAGGGACGTCGGGGACCGAGAAGGGGCGTCGTAGAGCTAGGGGGAAATCCTTGGCCAACGTGGAAGCCCTGTGCAGGCCGTTAAGCCGGCTATGAACGAGGGAAACCCCATCGCGTGCGGGTCGGCACTAGAGAGGTCGCCATGCCAAGCGAGGGAAGAGGTCGAAGCGGCGTTTAAGAGGAGCAGCAAGCTCTCCTGATCGCCCCTACTGCGCGGAACGCTGGAGGATGTGCAGATCTCGGGAAAGGGCTCAACGCCTACTCCCAAGAGGTCGCGAGACCCTGCCAGCCCGGCTAGTTCGCAGAGAACGACGCCGGCAAAAAAGAGAAAGGCATCTCGGGAGGCAGCGTGTCTGGAGGATCTCCAGGACCTGGGGAGCATGCTGCAGGAGGTGTCAGCCAAAATGATGGACAGGTCCTTGCGCCACATCACCATCGCCACGAAGGAGATGTTCACTAAGATGACGGCACTCCACGCAAGCATCCTCAGTGCGAGCCTAGCGGCCGCCAAGGGCGACGGCGGCAGCCAGGAGAGACACGTCGCTGCCACATCGTGCTCCAAGTGCGATCAGAGCACGCAAAGCGTGGATAAAGCGCAGCAGACGCTTACGGTGTGGAAGAGGGAGGCTGCAGCTCAAACGGAGCCTTGGCGGAGGTTAAGCCAGCAGCTCGAGCAGGGTTCATCTGCGACGGAGGCCCCAACTAATCGTGCTCCGCAGCGGAAAAGCGTTCAAGAGGCCGCGAGTCAAAGAATGGCACCGCCAGGGAGCCCGAGCATCTTGGGAATACCGAGACCGAATGGGAAGTGGTCGCCAAAAAACCTAGGGCAGCGCGTCGTAATCGTCCTGACGCCGTTATCGTGCAGGCGCGTGGGAAATCATACACCGAAGTGCTCACCATGGTCACAAGGAGGGATGATAAACAGCTGTCGGACCTGGGGTGCAGCGTTTCCAAAGTTCGCCGTACCACCAACGGAAACCTGCTCCTCGAAGTGACTAAAGGCAGCACCGAGAGCGCTGAATCCATGAAGGAGTGCATCGAAAAGGTGCTAGGCGATGCAGCGTCAGTGCGCAGCACGACGGAGGACTCGAAGGTGCTAGTCTTGGAGATTCGGAACATCGACTCCATTAGCCCAATTCAAGCTCGAGGCGGACCGAGTGAAGGTTCGAAGCATGAAAGAAGGACACGAGGCACCAGTCAGGCGGCAAAGGATGCCCAGCCGCAGGCAGCGGGAACGGGAACCACACAACCAGATGCAGTTGATCCAGCTGAACCTGAATCACTGCAAAGCAGCGCAGGATCTCCTGGCGCAGACGGTTGGCGAGCTTGGCTCGGAGGTGGCAGTCCTCAGCGAACCCTACAAGGTAGGCAGCAGCCGCGACTGTGCAACGGACAGCTCAGGCAGGGCGGCCCTATGGCTCTGCGGACTGGGGACGCTGGAGATGCGGGACATGAAGTCGGCCGAGGGATTCGTCCGAGCAAATGTTGTAGGTGTCTGGGTGTACAGCTGCTATCTGGCACCCAGCCTCTCGCTGGAGTTATTCAACAGGATCCTGGACGAGCTATGGCGACTTCAACGCCTGGGCCGTGGAATGGGGGTCCCCCCGGACAAATGCCAGAGGCAAAGCCTTGTTGGAGGCCTTTGCCTCTCTCGATGTTGCCCTTCTGAATGAAGGCTCCCGGCAGACATTTAGCAGAGCGGGGGCGAGTTCGATTATCGACCTCACCTTCGCCAGCAGCGCGCTGGCCCACCATGCACGTTGGAGGATTAGGGACGCCTTCACCGCTAGCGACCACGAGGCCATCGAATGCACGATAGACCCAGCAGGCCGACCGAGATGCACCGTGCCCTTGCCCAGGAAGGCGTTCAGGTAGGACACTTTCAGGCCGCAAGCAGGCAGCAGCGATGGAAGACGCGTGCAACCAGAGCATGCTACCGAGGACGACGTTCCGACAGCACCACTCTCCGGTGTACTGGTTGAGTGAGGACCTACGCCGCACTTGCCTCCGCAACAGAAGGCTGCTGCAGCGGGCCAAAGGCACTCCGCGCCTCTTAGATTGTAGCGACCGCTATAAAACGGCAAGAAAGGAGCTGAAGTCTGCCATCAGGAACAGCAAGCGGGAATGCTTGATCAAGCTGTGCGATGCCGCCGACGACGACCCATGGGGAGGTGCCTACAAATTGGTAGTCAAGAGACTAAATGCGGGTGGCAAGGCCCCTTCTGACCCGGCAACCCTGGAAGGGATAGTCAGTGCCGTGTTCCCGAGCGGTCGGCAAGTCGCCAACTTCGCCAGTACGGAGATAGGTGACATACAGCGGGTCACTGAAGCTGAGGTTCTCCAGGCCGGCCGAAAGCTAAAACCCAAGAAGACAAGAAGCTGACCCTGCCGCTGATGGCGCCAGAAGTAGCCGGCTTATATAATAAGTGCCTCCTGGAAGGGACGTTCCCCGACAGGTGGAAAAGTCAGCGGCTGCTACGAATCCCAAAGCCTGGCAAGCCACCAGGAGAGGCATCCTCATACCGACCAATATGCCTACTGGACACTATTGGGAAGGTCTTTAGCGTATGATCTCTACCAGGCTGAGCGGAGCCGTAGAAGCGGCTAGTGGCCTCTCCCCGGAGCAATATGGATTCCGGAAGGGGAAGTCAACGCTGGACGCCATCTCGAAGGTCGCCAAGGTGGCCGAAGACGCGAACGCAGGATCCAGGTGGAAAGGAGGGACCAAGTCCTAGTGCCTTATAGTCACTCTGGACATTAGAAACGCCTTCAACTCGGCAGACTGGGGCCGAACGCTGGAGTCCTTAAGGAGTTTCAACATACCGGTGTACCTGCTGAAGATAGCCCACAGCTATTTCAGCAACAGGGTACTCACGACGGACACGAGTCTGGGTTCCAGAGCATACGAAGTCTCAGCCGGAGTCCCGCAGGGCTCCGTATGGGACCCCTGCTCTGGAACGCCATGTATGATGGAGTCCTACGGTTGCCAATGCCAGCCAACACTAGCTTGGTAGGATTTGCCGACGACGTCGCCATAGTGGTGGTTGCTAACCTCGGTGGTGACTTCGCAAATCCTATATGCAGCGCCAGTGTGGGCGAAATCCACCAAGGTTAAAACCTACATGCGTGGAGGCAACTTATAGGCTGTGCGCCATCAGGACAGCGTGCGCGTTCCGGACCATCTCTGAGGACGCGGCGCTGGTCATCGCCGGGCTGGTTTCGCTAAACGAGCTAGCCAGGGAATGGAAGGAGCTGTTCACAGCCTCGCGATCCAGGGAGGCGGCGCACAGTGGGCGATTTGGCCGATCTAGCGACAGGAAATTCAAAAATTTTTTGTTGAAATGTTCCAAAATTTGAATTCCCGTCGATAACTAAATATTTAATTAGCACAAAAATACTATTTTTGGTGTTTTAATCGATATATTTGATGAGCTGTGAGCTTTCAAAGTGAGCATATGTTTTCACTGCAATCATTATAAGTATTTCCAGCGTTTTTTCGAGGTACTTCATTTCTTTGTAAAAATTGAAATTTTAACCTTTTCAAAAATTTTTTTTGTTTTAATTCAAATTAAGTAAAAAAAAAAAAAAAAAACGTTTGGTGACCTGTGATAAGTGTTGAATTATTAAATGGTGATTGAATGTGGTAAGCTTTAAATGACCCTTTTGTGAATAATTGTAACTTCTGTGGAATAGAACTATTGATGACCGTACTTGTCCGCGCTAATTGTGTATAATTTGAAAAAATCGTCCTCTATTCAAAATGAGCAAACTTAGCTGCGTCAAGAGGTGTTTAATTGGTCCAGAAGCGCCTTTTTTCAGTACATGGTTCGCCCCTTTTTTGGTCTTTGTAGGCGAAATATCAGAATCTGATTGGTGCAGCGACTTCTGAATAATTTTTTTATACTTAAAAATAAATAAGGAACAAAAAAAAGAAGAAAAATTTTGTTAAATTAAGAAATAAAGTTTTCTATTTTTTTTATTTTTAAAAAAAAAATTAAACTAAAAAAATAATTTGTATTGCTTTAAGTTATTATTACGATAAAAATTTTTCTTGAAAAATCTTTTATTTTTTGAGTTATTCATTTTCTTTCGCTAGATTGGCCAAATCGCCCACTGTGCGGCGCAACCGACCACATCCGAGCTCAAGGCTGCAGCCAGGAGCAGAAGCATCTAGAGCTGGCAGTCCAGGTGCGACTCCTCATCTAAGGGCCGATGGCCGCACACCCTCATCCCAGACTTGGTGCAATGGATGGAGAGGCCGCACGGGCAGGCGGACTTCTACCTTACCCAGGCACTAAGCGGACACGGCTTCTTCCGCAGCTATCTGAAGCGCTTCGGTAACGAAACGGAAGACTGGTGCCTAGAGTGCGGCTCTGGCATCGTGGAGGACGCGCAACACGTCCTCTTTGAGTGCCGCAGGTTCGGCTTTGAGAGGCAGGAGCTGGAGGCAGAAGCGGAATGCACTATCAGCAAAAAAACATTGGTGCCGACGATGCTGAGGGAGCAGAGACTGTGGGATGCGGCAGCCACTTTCGCCGCGCACGTCTTGTAGACACTCAGAGCTCTGGAGAGGAGGCGGAAGGAGTAGGGGTCGGAGTAGGGGTCCCCGCGCATGCGAAGCAAAGCCAGGCGGCAGTACCGCACGGCGCGCAGCCCTTAGTCTTTAGTCTTTAGTCCTTAGTCTACCGTCCTCCCCTATTGTTTTAATGTTTTTACAGTTATTTACGTTATTGTTTGTTAGCCAGAAGTGGAAATAAATTATGAATACAAAAAAAAAAACGCAGCGAAACTCACCATGGAAAAGTAGATCACGCCACCCCGAAAATTGACAAACGTCAATGAGCGCGACAAAGAGGGAACGATCGATCGTACGGTAAACTTCTGGAAGAAGTTGAAAAGAGCTCTGCAAGAAGTTTCGCGAAGCGAAGCGGAGTAGAGTTGGAGATAAGCAGTGAACTGAGACGGAAGTGAAAACGTAGATCGACCGCGTGTGCGGGTAAAACCTGCAAAACTTTAGATTTTGGAAACAGGAGATACGGGCCGGCGAGTGCCATCGTATATTTGATTTGGACAATTGGATTTGGACTTTTGGATATGGACAAGGAGGATTTGGCGATGTCTGGCCTAGGACCAGCGGCGGGACGGAGCCATTTCGCGTGTGTGCGCGGGAGCGAAACGGGTGAGTGGTAGTGAAACCGCAACGAGGTGGCTAGCATGTGTCTGTAGGGTTAAAATCATTGCGAGCCCTCGATGCGGTGGTCACCGAAGAGTGCGGTCAGACCGACTCTAAATAAGCATAAAATAAGCATAAATAAGATCTAAAACTAACTAACACTGAGAGAAACAGAAAACCGAATTTACGAGATTATGAAAGTTTAAAAACACGAAACTAGAAAACATGCGAAATCAGAAAACCAAATTTGTAAATAAAAATAACGAAAAGAAATATGGAAATAAAATAGCAAAAATACGTGAAATAAAACCCGCGAAAATATAGGAAGTAAAACATAGCGGAAAATATGTGAAATAAGATAACGAAAACTAAAGTAAAATAAACAGCGCAATAAAGGCGAACAAACTGAGAGAAATTTATTTGTAAAATTTGGAAATTATAAAAAGTTGGAAGTTATGACAATATAGGAAATAAAATTATACGAGCAAACCCGAAGGAAAACGAATGCACCGGGAGAAAAGAAAAATACTTTGACAAATAAAACCCAAATTTGAAAATAATGAAATTAATTTTAATAAATTGTTTTCTTAATAAATTAAAGCTGGGGAAAACGGAGAAGCATGGCAATAAATAGCGGAAAATACATGATGAGAATAAATGCCGGAAAATAATAAGAAAAATAGTGAAGCATAGGCAGACTGGGAAAAATATCGAAACATAAAATAATTTAAATTTAATTATTGCAAAAAGAGCTACAGTCGCGCCAGCCGGTTTGGCGGCCCTTCAGACCTTGGGAAAATGTAGGAAATAAATATGAATGCAACTTGGCCGGGCCAGGCACAGCCGGCCGCAGGGAATTATTAGGTCAGAGGTCGTGTGACTCCAACGAGGGGGCGAACTGCCAGATATTTATTCTCTTCCCTCCCGGCCCTCCGGCCACAAATATGCGTGAAGGCTAAACTCTGTGTCTTTCCTTTTTTGCGCCCTACCAGCAGATTTTTTGAGTGTAATCCGGTGGCTGACAACTCCACCCCACGTCAGCCCACCAGCTCATCGTAGCCACAGTGTCCCATATCTTTACAAATTGTCTGTCGAGAGAACCTGGCGGGACTGAGTCTCTATCCCAGCCAAGAAAACTACCTAACAAAAGGTACCGTGGTAAGTCCCTATAATGTACGCTTTTGTCAGCTTAGCTAAAACCTGTATTATTATTACAAGGGCCTTGCTGCACTGCGACCAGATGCTAGATTCCGCTGGCCTGTAGGATTAGGATAAAGCCTCTATACCGAGGATTCTAATAAAAAACAGCACTATGGTAAGGTCTATATGATAGGTCTTTAATAGGTTGATGATGCGTTTTCATCGCGTCATCTGGGGGACGAAAAATTGTTTGGCTTGTCTCAGCCCTGCACTGTCTCCGCGTCCTCCCATTTCCTAAGCAGTTCTCTTTTGTGTCCTTTCGATAGTCCATAGAACGGCTCAGGGCCGATTAATGGTGTCATCGCCCCGCGTTTAGCTAAGGAGTCTGCCACCTCGTTTCCTATATGGCCTTCATGCCCTGGCACCCAGCCCACCATCAGGGTGTTTTTGGAGGCAAGGACATTCAGCTGCTGGAAACAGTTCTCTATAAGTCCGGATGAGATCGTAAAGGAACTCAGCGCTGTGAGCGCTGCCTGACTGTCAGGTAAGATGTAAGTCCGTGCGCCTTGCATTTTTCTGCGAAGGCATTCACGAGCGCAGATTTCTATTGCGTGTATCTCTACTTGCAAAATGGTTGGCGACATTCCCATGGCTATGGATTTGTTGAACCTTGGTCCGAAAATACCAGTGATCCACTGGGCAGAGATATTGATTTTGTTTTGCATTCATACAGAGTGTACAAGACTACAGAGAAGTTTCGATGGAAAACAAGTCTTGGTTTCTGTTTGTCAGTTACGCGTAGGAAGGGCTCGTTTGTTAGGGGTTCAAGAACCCTAAGATGCCCAGTAAGATCACCACTTTTAATGTTTGTGATGTTTTTGAGGGCGAAGTGCCCCCAGGCAGGCCTCCTGTTTCAGGATAATTGGTAAAGGGGGTATGCCAGTTATGACTTACAGTGCGGCAGTGGGACATGTCCGGATGGCCTCAGTGATGCCAATGCAGACCAGTCGTTGTAGTTTATTAAGTGCAGCCGCAGCTGTCTTCTGGGTAGATTTTGTCCACCAAGCAAGCGATGCATAGGTTAAGATCGGTTTTAGCAAAGTGTTAAAAGATCAGTAGATCATTTTGGGACTTAGGCCCCATGTTCTGCCGTAGAGCCTGTTACACGCAAAGTGTGTTCGAATGGTTGAGCAGTTGAGCTTGGAGTCAAGCGTGACTCCTAAGTAGTTGGCCTCAACCGAAAAGTCATTGATAGACCCATTTAGGGATGGTCTTTTTAAGGAAAGAGACCTTTCCTGGTAAATGGGACTAAAACTGTTTTTGATGGGTTTATGGACACTCCTTTGTCCTGACACCATCTGTCAAGGGCTGTGGTACTTGCGGTCCGAGATGGTTTGCTCATGCCAGCCCACTGGCAACTAGATCATCAGCGGGAGGTGGGAGCCCAGAGTCGTTGAGCTACAGTATCTCATCGATGACCAGAGTTCACACCAGAGGAGAGAGTACTCCCTCTTGTGGATGTGATTGAGGTCATGGTTTCTCCAAGGTCTACAGTTATGATTCTGGATTTAAGCATTTCCAGAATCCACCTAATGACAGATGGTGAGACATTTTTGCGTACAGAGAGGCACGAATAGCTTCGTATGACGATATTGTCAAAAGCTCCTGAGATGTCTAAAAGGCACTCAGTGCTATTTGTTGAGTTCCAATGGCCTTTTAATGGTTGTTGTAAGGCAATGTATGGCAGCCTCAGTTGATTTACCAGCTTGATTCGCATATTGGTACTTGTTAAGGGGGAAGATGATTGAGATTCACCTCCCTGATGTGCTGGTCGATTATTTTCTTAATTGATTTAAGGAAGAAGGAGCTAAAACTAATTGTCTATATGACTTAGGCAATTGGGATTCTTTCTTTCCTGCCTAAGGTATGAACTCAACTTTCACTTTAGCCCATTTGCTTCGTATGCTTCCAAACAAGAGACTAGCTCGAATAGACGGACCAGGGGAAATGCGAGTAGGTGCTGTCTTCGCTGTAGCAAGCACAGATAAATTTAATCTGGTCGGGTGATTTATATGGGCTGAAACTCTGTAGAGCCCATTGTACGCTTTTGATGAAACCGTCTACCTTCTCCAGCTCTGTTATAGAGCGTTAAGCCGGTGTAGTAGTCCCATGTGATTCACTCCACTCTTCGCTTTATTAAAGGCGCTGCGCAGGGAACAGCCCTTCTGATCTTGCGAACCTTTTGTTCGCCGCTGTTGTGATATGCTGATTCAACATTTGTATGAAGCTCAGTAGGTTTCACGCTCTAAATCGTCTACGGATGTTATCGGACAGATTGTAGCAGTCTCTGGATTGCTCAAGTTCAAAACAGAAAAGATCAAGTTGGTCTTTCTAGGATTTCTAGTAACTAGGCTACATTGTAAGGCGCATCCTATGTCAAATCTAATGTGCTGGTGATCTGACATAGTGATTTCACTCGCAACGTGCCAGTTTGAGACAGCGGACAATATGTTCATAGTAGAGTTTACGTTATTACTAATTATGTATTTAAAAGGCACTCACCCCTTTTCTTGATGTTACTGGTCCCCCAGACCGTGTTCGCACATCCTCTGAGTCGCCGGGCAAGATAGGCGGAGGCCAGTACCTTACTCCCTGTTCGCCATTGGCAGTAGGTATAACCCAAACTGCCACCAGGTCCTCAATTATTAACTGTGAAAGGGGAACAAATGTAAAATTTTTCTTAATTAACAACGCCGCTCTAGGCCGAGGTTGGTCATTTGCATAGAAAAGCTTAGCAGATGGTGTGCTTAGCCCAGGACACGCCCGGCATTTATCCAACGCTCCTCCTCTCACAAAGGACTTCGGATGCGGCCTTTGCGTAGTGGAGAGGAAGTCTCGCTTGGAGGCAACTCCAGGTGTCAACGGGTTTGAGGAGAGTGGAGGGAGGGGGACTGGACATTAGTCCGACCTCTTGCGGCCCCTGGCCGCCATCCTCAACCCACGGTTGGTGCTCAGAAGGGCCTCTTCCTCAGGGGTGCGCCTCGCATTTTTGTTTAGGCGGCCGGTTCCGCGTGTGATGCGCGTGTGATGAGCAGGGTCTCTGCGGTGCCCTGTGGCGTTAGCTAGCAGCAGTATCCGGATTGGCGGCCTTCCAGCAGGTGAGGCTTCTCCGCTTCGAGAGCGGGAGCCCTGCCTGTCTCTACGCCATATATACTGTGACGAAGTCACAACCCAGTACTATATGTAAATATATAAATATAAGCTAAGTCTAAGTATAGCTAAAACGCCTGCACACTCACTCGTTCCGGCCCCCTCAAACAAGCACTCACTCAGATGCACGCGCACACAAGCCACTCACTCAAAAGCGCGAGCAAAATCACTCGACCACAAAAACCCACTCAAACGCCGATGAGCTACGGTAAGCCGCCGATCGCCGGCAAAGGCGTTGGCACGCGCCAAAAAGGGCGACAAGCAGGCAAAGCTGTACTCTCGGGAGTGGAAAACTACCACGCCACTGCCGAGCGCGGGAAGAACAACAGCTTCGCCGCTACGTCACGAAGCTAGGCAGCTTCCCCATTGGTCAGATCGGCACGCGCCAAAGTGCGAAAACCGAGACCAGAGCGACGACGCATGCGCCAAAATAGCGATGAGCAGGAGGATGGGAACGTTTGTGCGTTGTACGGTGAGGTCGTGTTTCCCGGGTGCTCCTCCGGGATGGCGGAAAAAACTGCCAAACCTAGGACGGTATCGGTTAGCGAGTGTGCGGGAAGGTACACTGAACGCCAGGCCTTACATACCAGGGAGGAACGGAAGCCTCGGACTGCGGTCCGTCCTATAGGGTTTCCAGACGTTGGCTAAGCTTCATAGAGCAAGGGTGAGTGGGGGGGATCTCTCAGGGGGAGCCTTCTTTCCGCTTTCTCTTCTTTCGCGCTGGTAAAATTCTCTTACCAAAGGTGGCGACTTACCCGTATTGGTCAGCAGTTTGCTTAAAATGGCGGAAGGTATAAAAACGCAACCCGGCAGCAGGGTAAATAGCTGCTTAAGATAAAGGAATGTCAAGTAATAACATTATTACTCCAGGTGGCAGCCACAAATGTGGAAAGGGAGCGGATTCTGGAGGCCTAACTACCATTCCCAATCCAACGGGGACGCCGGCGGCCCACTCGGCCGACGTCTCTTTGAAATGCTACGAGTGTCGAAGACCAGCCTAAGAAACCTTCCAGAAGGGTTCCAGGCTGATGCGGAGCCCGCCAAGGGGCGCTCCGAACCCCCTAGTTCTGGAAAAAAATCCTGCCATAGCCACCCCAGTATTTAAGCGCCCTGATTCACCGAGTCCGCCCGGGCCGGGCACAGCCTACAAGAGGGCCAAAGCCCAGCCACTACCACACCCAACGAAGGAGCCGCTCCTTACCATCGCACGGGTAGCAGCCCCACAAGGGTAACTTAAGGAGCAATGCCGGTGCCGACAATAGAGGCAGCAGCAAGACCCTGGAGGAGAGGTCTCGTCGAGACCAAACCAGGACGAGGAAGAGGATAGGGCGCAAAGAGCACGGAGCGAGGCGCTAATCATTAGCCCTCCTCCCGAGCTGTCGTAGTGTGGTGCTCAGTATGGTCACGCGGGCACAGGACGCGAGTATAGCGGAAATCGGCGATAGCATCGCTAAGCTGATCAAGCAGGCGGACCTTCCGTTGAACTCGGTGCAAGTGAAGGCCGTCCGAACCCTTTCCAGCGGTTGCCAGGTCGCAACCATTCGGTCCCGGCCGGCGCAACGGAAGCAGCGCTTAAAAAGCTTGGAAAAGGTGAAGGTCGGTTGGACTCTCTGCCGGTGAAGGAGATCGAGCCCCGACTCAGGTGCTTCAGGTGCTTGGAAACCGGCCACATCGCCAACAAATGTCGCAGCGCCACGGACAGAAGCCACGTAAGCTTCAGGTGCGGTCAGATGGGCACAAAGCGGCCTCTTGTCAAAGCGCCGCCCGCGGCGCTTCAGATGCTCTAAAGCCAATAGAAGGGATGCGTCCAGCAAAGGTGCGAACTGCAAATCGAAAGTGGTTCAACCTGAACCACTGCGTGTAACCCCGACACCTGCTGTCACAAACAGTCCGAGAATGCAAAGCTGACCTCGCAATCCCTAAGCGAACCATACAGGACTGGACAAAGCCCCAGCTTGGGCTAAGAATGGCAGCGGAAGAAGCCGCCCTGTGCCGAGCCTGTCACAGTAGCTACACCCACGCTCCTGTCAGACGTCATTTCAGACAGAGGTTTCGTGCGCGCCAAGGCAGGAGGCTGGTGGGTGTATAGCGTCTACCTCGCCCCAAGCCTATCGCTATCCGAGTTTGCTGCCACCCTGGACAGACTCTCTTCGGACGCGAAGGCGGTAACCCGGCGCTGATAGCGGGCGACTTTAATGCCTGGGCGGTCGACTGGGGGCGGTGCCAGCACAAATGCCCGCGGCAGAGCCTCCCCTGAGTCGTTCGCAACCCTGGACGTGGCTCTCCTGAATGTTGGGCAAGACCCCACTTTTAGCCGAGCGGGTGCCGGATCAGTGGTGGACCTCACCTTTGTCAGCCGCTCTAGAGCTGGCCAGCGCTCGTGGATGCTCAGTGAGATTTATACAGCCAGCGATCGCAAACATTCTCACCACAATGGACGACATATTCGCCCCCACATCGCTCCCTCCCTCACAAAGGAAGAGCTTCCAGAGTAGACCTGCTTGACCCACGGGCGTTCGCAGCTTGCATGGCGAGATTGGAAGCGTCAGAATGCGGAAACTATGGCAGACCTGGTGATGGACAGCTGCAGAAGCCTGCGAAGATTGCATACCACTCAAGTTGCCCACTCCAGACACAGAGACCCTGTATTCTGGTGGACACAAGAAATTGGGGATTTAAGGAAACGAATGATTGCGTAGAGCCAGAAGACTGTACCAGCGGTCGTACGGCTCGAATACCCACCTGGAGAAGCGTGTAGCCCTTGGGCCGGCTCATTGAGAAGCTTAAGGTCAACAAGAGGAAATGCTTCCTTGACCTCTGCGGTGTTCTACGCCGACTCCCTGGGGTTCATTGTGGAGAGGTCGTCCAAAGTTCCTAGCCCTCCGGGGGTGCCCTTGTTTCCTAGAGTAGAGAACCCAGTTCTCTCCCTTCAATCAAGCAATGACCTGCCCCCAAGAGGTTGAGCCGTCACAGTAGCCGAGATGCTAGCAGTGGCGAGGAGGATCAAGGTTGCGAAGGCACCGGGGCCGGATAATGTTCCCAACGGGGCCGTAAGTTTTAATCCCTCTCCGCCCAGTCATCTTTGCAGAGTTGTTCGGGAGGTGCTTGGCCGAGGGGTCCTTCCAAAAAAGTGGAAATTGCAACGCCTGGTACTGCTGCCTAAGCCGGGCAAGCCGACGGAAGACCCCATCTTCATACAGACCGATCTGTCTGATGACGGGGCCGGCTAGGTGCCGGAGTACGCTGATAAGCTCGCGGCTGGAGAGGGCCAATCACAGCGGCAGGCGGTTTGTCCAGAGACTCAATACGGCTTCAGGAAGGCGCGGTCGACAATCGATGCCATCAACAAGGTGGTTGACATTGCCGCTTCGGCCATTGCGGGTCAGCGTTGGAAAGGCGGAGCAAAGGAATATTGCCTGATAGTCACCTTGGACATCCGCAACGCGTTTAATACAGCGAGATGGACGCGGAGCTATTTTCAAAAGACAGAGTACTGCAGTACGACCACCGCTGGCGGTGCACAAAGCGTCGAGCTGTCGTGTGGAGTCCCGCGGTCCAGTCCTTGCGCCACTGCTGTGGAACGCAAAGTATGACGGGGTCCTGAGGTTCCCACTCCCTGGGAGAACGGAGCTGGTTGGTTTCGGAGATGACATTGCGCTGGTGGTAGTGGACAAAGAGATTGCTGAAGCCGAAGCGGCACGCAACAGAGCATCAGCGCCATCAGCTCGTGGCTGTCGCGCGTTGGGTTGCAGCTAGCCCCACAGAAGACCGAAGCAAACCTGGGTGAGCAGCAGGAAAAGGTGGAAGTGGCAGAGGTGCGAGTGAGCGAAGTCGTCACCAGAACTTCTAGAGGGCTATAAAATATCTAGGCGTGATGATCGATACACGGCTTTCATTTAGAGAGCACTTGGCGTACGCGAGCACCAAGGCAGCAACGTCAGTTCGGGCGCTTACGAGTATAATGCTCAACCATAGAGGGCCGAAGCGGCGAGCAAATTGCTATTAGCGAGTGCAGCTAGAGCGACAATGCTGTATGCTGCACCAGTATGGGGCAAAGCATTGACGACGCCGTCGTACAGCCGCGGCTTGAACGCAGCTCATCGCCTGGCCGCCCTACGCATATGCAGCGCGTTCAGGACAGTCTCCGATCAGGCTGCGCTTGTAGCGGACCCTCTAGAACCCTCGACCTGATGGCGAAGGAACAGGCGGTTATATTTGAGCAAATCCACGAAGAACAGTTACGCGGCGGAGAAGGTGAGGCGCGCTCCCTGGCGGACCGCCCACGTGGAGAGAGTGGCAAGCCCGTTGGGATGCGTCGAACAAGGGTCGTTGGACACACCGACTGATACCAAACCTGTTGGATTGGACGAGGAGATTTTTACCTGACGCAAATATTAAGCGGGCATGGGTGCTTTAGGAGCTATCTGCACAAGTTTGGCCATGATAAGGCGCATGTTGTACCTGGTGTTACAGGGAAGCCGACGATACTGCTAAGCACGTTCTGTTCACATGTGGCAGATTCTCGACCAAACGTCGGGCGTTGGAAGACGTTGGACCAGCATCTTGGCGGACAATCTTGTGCGACTATGCTGGTAAGCGAGGACAACTGCCAGGCGGTGTCCAACTTCGCGGCCACGTTGATGACCAAGCTCAGAAGCGAGGAGCGAAGAAGACAGCAGAAGGAGACTTTGCTGGGAACATTGCCCGTGCGAAGCATTGCTTCGCGGCCGTACCGCACGAGCGTTGAACCCCAGTTGTGTTACTATTACCCTACCCTTTTCTATGTATATTCCAGGATGTGTGTTTGTGCGGGTGAGCGATGGCCGCGGGCCAGCATTTGTTAGGGGCCGGAGAAAGGTGCCCGTCAACGTAAGGCCCTTCTCCCCGCCGTTTGTCTTGGGCCGCCGGCCATATACATCTAAATAATTTATCATTTATCGCTGCCGGGTGAAGACGCCCGCCGGATTAGGGCTCTTCTCCCGTGCCATTTCCATCGGGCCGCGGGCCACGGGTTCCCCGTACCCCTCTCTCGTCACTGGGCCCCTGCCGCTCGGAAAGCCTTCCAGGCGGGGCATAGGTGGACCGTCCGGAAATTCCTCCGGGTCCAGGGGCATAGGCGGACCGACCGGAAATCCCTCCAGGTTCGCAGGGACCGCCGATCGGAAATCCTTCCAGGCGGTTCCGAGGTTTTCTCTCTCTCTCGTTCTCCCGCTTGGATTCGACCCCATTAAAAATAGCTACAACTTTGGCACCTTTTGTCCTGGCTGTCTCAGCAATTTATAAAATTCTTGTGAGGACCGGAGCCGCTGAGGTTTACCCCGGCCAGAGACGCTTCTTTACAATACATATAGAAATACACGCATACATCTATATACATATAGCCAAATTTACCTATACATACATAAAAAATATAAACATTTAAAATTGTCACATTTTTTTTTCATACAACAATTCTTCAAAGACCAGAAGTTGAAAACTATAAAAAAAATATATATTAAAATGTTGTTATAAAAAGGCAAATTGAAATTACCGAAGCCTGTATAATAATATTTAAAGAGGTTTGTGCACTGCGACCACTAGGGTCTATTGTGCCCTCGTCCTAGTGTATGAGCTATAGCTCCTCGAACAGATCAATCGAACGCAAGAATGCGATGGTGTCGCCTGGTCGAAGAGCCCTTATTTCCTGCGTGGTGAGTGTAAGGCCCCCAAAGTGGGCCAGCCTCAACCGACTGATAGCCGGATGCTCCTCAAGTAGGTGTTCCGGAGTTTCGTCTCCTTCCAGACAAAGTCTGCAAGGCTCCTCCCTAACTTAAGATTTTCATGAGATCCACACGAGTGCTCTGGCTGACTCCTGGCCCTAGTCCACAGAAGGGCTCCGGACCATATAAGGGCGTACTCCCACTTTCTAGCCATTATGTCGGCCACTTCACCGAACATGCCCTGGTACCCAGTAAATTGTTACTTTATTGCTCACACAACTCATTGAGTGTTCCTATACATTGCCATACTAGTCTGGAAACAATCTTATGTGCACTGAGTGCTCTAATTGCTGCCTGACTAACTGAGAAAATGGCACTGTCTCTCCGATTGTAACCCCCGCTCAATTTGAACGAAGCACATCCCTCTATCGCGTGTAATTCCGCTTGAAAGATACTGGCGAATTTCCCTAGAGGTTCGTAATATTTCAGTCGTGGTCCGCAGACTCCAGCACCCGCACCATCCTCTGTCAGTTAGCCGTTAGTTAGTACCACCTAATAGCATGTGGTTTCACATCGTAGGTGGTAGACATATTGGTTCACTCCGACATGTTGCTAAGCTCCGTTTTGAAGAGCTTATCAAAGCTAAACTTGGCTAATTGAATATCCTGCGGATATTCTTATAACAGGTCAGTTGCAGTCGCAGCCGAGTCAGCTGGTCTTACCCCTGTTATCCTCATGGTAGATCTGCGCGCACAGTGCTTGATATACAAGTGCAGTGGTGGAAGCCCGAGCAGTACATCCAGAGCAGTGGATGGGCAGGTGCGCATAGCGCCCGAGATGCACGTGTAGCAAGTCTCTGGAGTTTGCCCATTTGCCTTTTCGTGAAATCAAGGTCAACGCGCTATGCCCAAACCGCAGCCCAGTAGCTGACAATGGGCCTCACCATAGCAACGTACATCCACAGTAGGATCTTTGGAGATACTCCCCAAATTTTCCTTGCAAGAGATCTTCAGCTCATTAAGGCCATAGTGGCCTTGTGAAGAGCATGTTTCACATGTTGTCTCCACAGTAATCGTTTATGTAGGATGACTCCCAGATATTTGACTTCAATACAGATCGGAAATTCTGTGCCCCCAAAGGCTATGGGCCGAATGGATTTCGGCTTGTAGGCGACAACTGTGGTTTTCGCTGGATTGATATTCAGCCCTACGTCTCTGCACCAGTCTAAGCTTAGTCTTAGGCCCAGTGTGATCCTATCGTACAATGTGCTCTCAAAATTACCTTTAAAGATTAGAGTGATGTCATCGGCATAGCCATGACATTCAAACCCATTTGCTGTAAGTATTACTAGTAGCTCATCCACCACGAGGGTCCAGAGTAAAGGCGATAAAACACCACCCTGCGGACAGGCTTTGGTGGTTTGAGCTCTAACAGTCACACTCTTGACAGTAATTTCTGCTATTCTGCTATCTAGGAAGGAGGTTAGGCTGATCGGCCTGAAGGATTTGGGATGAAATGGGTCTTTCTTCCCTACCTTCGGGATAAAGATCACCCTAGCCCTTCTCCATGCCCTTGGAATGTAATTGCTAGGCTCCACCGGAAAATACGTATGAGAAACAACATTAGTTTTTCGACACCCTTCTGAAGATGGACGACTATGATTCCATCCACCCCGGAGCCTTGTGGGCTGGCTGGTGTACTCAACGCCCATCTAATCTTCTGTTCAGTTACGATCGCTGCAGCCAGGCTCCAGTTGGGTCTCCCGTTGGGGATCCTTTCGTAACTGTTGTCTACATTTGAGATGGTTCTGCACAGAGGAAAGTGAGTTCGCAGGAGAAGTTCCGCTTTCTCCTCTTCATCCTCCGTGAATGACCCATCTGCCCTCTTCAGACAAAGTTCAGAAAGTACTTTTCCTTTAGAGATTGCCTTAAACACTCTGGCCGCAGGTGCGGCTGGCTCCATGGTGTAACAAAATTTCCGAAAGTGAGTTCGCTTACTGTACCGGATTTCTTTGTTATAGTCTGTCAACTTTTTGGTGAAAAAATTCCAATTGGCGCTGATATTTTTATCTCTGTTAAACAGCTTCCTGACTTCTGCACGAAGTAGTCCTATTTTCCTATTCCACCAGGGATTGTCCCTACTGGACTCTATGGATTTTTCGGGACAGCTTGCATGATAAGCAAACAAGATTGTGTCTCCTATTTCTATTGAAAGTTACTCAAGATCCTCTGGAGACGATACTCTCCTACTATGATTCAGTCTGCTCAGATTTAATCCCAAACAGGATTGATAGGCTGGCCAATCAGTCCGTCGTGGATTTCTGATAACACTGCTGAAGCTAGCTATGAATGTCAAACAGGATGATCCTGTGATCCGACATTGACGCCTAATGATGGGTGTTGAGACATTTTTGCGTACAAGAGAGGCACGAATAGCTTCGTATGACGTGTTGTCAAAAGCTCCTGAGATGTCTAAAAAGGCACTCAGTGCTATTTGTTGAGTTCCAATGGCCTTTTTAATGGTTGTTGTAAGGCAATGTATGGCAGCCTCAGTTGATTTACCAGCTTGATTCGCATATTGGTACTTGTTAAGGGGAAGATGATTGAGATTCACCTCCCTGATGTGCTGGTCGATTATTTTCTTAATAGATTTAAGGAAGAAGGAGCTAAAACTAATTGGTCTATATGACTTAGGCAATTGGGATTCTTTCTTCCCTGCCTAAGGTATGAACTCAACTTTCACTTTAGCCCATTTGCTTCGTATGCTTCCAAACAAGAGACTAGCTCCGAATAGACGGACCAGGGGAAATGCGAGTAGGTGCTGTCTTCGCTGTAGCAAGCACAGATAAATTTAATCTGGTCCGGGTGATTTATATGGGCTGAAACTCTGTAGAGCCCATTGTACGCCTTTTGATGAAACCGTCTACCTTCTCAGCTCTGTATTATAGAGCGTTAAAGCCGAGTTGTAGTAGTCCCATGTGGTCCTCCCACTCTTCGCTTTATTAAAGAGCCTTCGCGCAGGGAACTGCCCTTCTGATCTTGCGAACCTTTTGTTCGCCGCTGTTGTGATATGCTGATTCAACATTTGTATGAAGCTCAGTAGCTTCACGCTCTAAATCGTCTACGGATGTTATCGGACGGGTGTAGCAGTCTCTGGATTGCTCAAGTTCAAAACAGAAAAGATCCCAGTTGGTCTTTCTAGGATTTCTAGTAACTAGGCTACATTGTAAGGCGCATCCTATGTCAAATCTAATGTGCTGGTGATCTGACATAGTGATTTCACTCGCAACGTGCCAGTTTGAGACAGCGGACAATATGTTCATAGTACACTTACGTTATTACTAATTATGTATTTAAAAAGGCACTCACCCCTTTTCTTGATGTTACTGGTCCCCCA
Source organism: Drosophila bocqueti (assembly GCA_018151655.1). Lineage (NCBI taxonomy): Eukaryota > Metazoa > Arthropoda > Insecta > Diptera > Drosophilidae > Drosophila > Drosophila bocqueti. The sequence continues at coordinate 206,823 of JAECXF010000294.1, read as the reverse complement.
GACCGTGTACGCACATCCTCTGAGTCGCCGGGCAGATAGGCGGAGGCCAGTACTGCCTCCTGTTCGCCATTGGCAGTAGGTATAACCCAAACTGCCACCAGGTCCTCAATTATTAACTGTGAAAGGGGAACAAATGTAAAATTTTTCTTAATTAACAACGCCGCTCTAGGCCGAGGTTGGTCATTTGCATAGAAAAGCTTAGCAGATGGTGTGCTTAGCCCAAGGACACGCCCGGCATTTATCCAACGCTCCTCCTCTCACAAAGGACTTCGGATGCGGCCTTTGCGTAGTGGAGGTTCGCTTGGAGGCAACTCAGGTGTCAACGGGTTTTGAGGAGAGTGGAGGGAGGGGGACTGGACATTAGTCCGACCTCTTGCGGCCCCTGGCCGCCATCCTCCAGCCACGGTTGGTGCTCAGAAGGGCCTCTTCCTCAGGAGTGCGCCTCGCATTTTTGTTTAGGCGGCCGGTTCCGCGTGTGATGCGCGTGTGATGAGGCAGGGTCTCTGCGGTGCCTTGTGGCGTTGTAGCAGCAGTATCCGGATTGGCGGCCTTCCAGCAGGTGGGCTTCTCCGCTTCGAGAGCAGGAGCCACTGCCTGTCTCTTTGCCATATATACTGTGACGAAGTCACAACCCGGTATATATGTAAATATATAAATATAAGCTAAGTCTAAGTATAGCTAAAACGCCTGCACACTCACTCGTTCGGCCCCCTCAAACAAGCACTCACTCAGATGCACGCGCACACAAGCCACTCACTCAAAAGCGCGAGCAAAAAATCACTCGACCACAAAAACCCACTCAAACGCCGATGAGCTACGAGAGTAAGCCGCCGATCGCCGGCAAAGGCGTTGGCACGCGCCAAAAAGGGCGACAAGCAGGCAAAAGCTGTACTCTCGGGAGTGGAAAACTACCACGCCACTGCCGAGCGCCGGAAGAACAACAGCTTCGCCGCTACGTCACGAGCTAGGCAGCTTCCCCATTGGTCAGATCGGCACGCGCCAGAAGTGCGAAAACCGAGACCAGAGCGACGACGCATGCGCCGAAATAGCCCGAGCGGGAGGATGGGAACGTTTGTGCGCGTTGTACGGTGAGGTCGTGTTTCCCGGGTGCTCCTCCGGGATGGCGGAAAAAACTGCCAAACCTAGGACGGTATCGGTTAGCGAGTGTGCGGGAAGGTACACTGAACGCCAGGCCTTACATACCAGGGAGGAACGGAAGCCTCGGACTGCGGTCCGTCCTATAGAGTTTCCAGACGTTGGCCAAGCTTCATAGGCAAGGGTGAGTGGGGGGATCTCTCAGGGGAGCCTTCTTTCCGCTTTCTCTTCTTTCGCGCTGGTAAAATTCTCTTACCAAGGTGGCGACTTACACGTATTGGTCGGCAGTTTGCTTAAAATGGCGGAAGGTATAAAACGCAACCCGGCAGCAGGGTAAATAGCTGCTTAAGATAAAGGAATGTCAAGTAATAACATTATTACTCCAGGTGGCAGCCACAAATGTGGAAAGGGAACGGATTCTGGAGGCCCTAACTACCATTCCCAATCCAACGGGGACGCCGGCGGCCCACTCGGCCGACGTCTCTTTGAATGCTACGAGTGTCGAAGACCAGCTAAGAGCCTTCCAGAAGGGTTCCAGGCTGATGCGGAGCCCGCCAAGAAGCGCTCCGAACCCCCTAGTTCTGGAAAAATCCCCTGCCATAGCCACCCCAGTGGCTAAGCGCACGAGGGATTCACCGAATCCGCCCGGGCAGGCACAGCCTACCAAGAGGGCCAAAGCCCAGCCACTACTACACCCAACGAAGGAGCCGCTCCTAACCATCGCACGGGTAGCAGCCCCCACAAGGGTAACTTAAGGAGCAATGCCGGTGCCGACAATAGAGGCAGCAGCAAGACCCTGGAGGAGAGGTCTCGTCGAGACCAAACCAGGACGAGGAAGAGGGATAGGCGCAAAAGAGCACGGAACGAGGCGCTAATCATTAGCCCTCCTCCCGAGCTGTCGTATAGTGTGGTGCTCAGTATGGTCACGCGGGCACAGGACGCGAGTATAGCGGAAATCGGCGATAGCATCGCTAAGCTGATCAAGCAGGCGGACCTTCCGTTGAACTCGGTGCAAGTGAAGGCAGTCCGAACCCTTTCCAGCGGTTGCCAGGTCGCAACCATTTCGGTCCCGGCCGGCGCAGCAACAGCGCTTAAAAAGCTTGGAAAGGTGAAGGTCGGTTGGACTCTCTGCCGGGTGAAGGAGATCGAGCCCCGACTCAGGTGCTTCAGGTGCTTGGAAGCCGGCCACATCGCCAACAAATGTCGCAGCGCCACGGACAGAAGCCACACATGCTTCAGATGCGGTCAAGATGGGCACAAAGCGGCCTCTTGTCAAAACCGCCCGCGTTGCTTCAGATGCTCTAAAGCCAATAGAAGGGATGCGTCCAGCAAAGGTCCCAAGCGCAGATGAAAGTGGTTCAACTTAACCTGAACCACTGCGTGGCAGCACAAGACCTGCTGTCACAAACGGTCCGAGAATGCAAAGCTGACCTCGCAATCCTAAGCGAACCATACAGGACTGGACAAAGCCCCAACTGGGCTAAGGATGGCAGCGGAAAGGCCGCCCTGTGGGCGTGCAGTAGCGCTCCCACGCTCCTGTCAGACGTCATTTCAGACAGAGGTTTCGTGCGCGCCAAGGCAGGAGGCTGGTGGGTGTATAGCGTCTACCTCGCCCCAAGCCTATCGCTATCCGAGTTTGCTGCCACCCTGGACAGACTCTCTTCGGACGCGAGAGGCCGTAACCCGGCGCTGATAGCGGGCGACTTTAATGCCTGGGCGGTCGACTGGGGCAGTACTAGCACAAATGCCCGCGGCAGAGCCCTCCTTGAGTCGTTCGCAACCCTGGACGTGGCTCTCCTGAATGTTGGGCAAGACCCCACTTTTAGCCGAGCGGGTGCCGGATCAGTGGTGGACCTCACCTTTGTCAGCCGCTCTAGAGCTGGCCAGCGCTCGTGGATGCTCAGTGAGATTTATACAGCCAGCGATCACGCGGCAATTCTCACCACAATGGACGACGCCAATTCGCCCCCACATCGCTCCTCCCCTCACAAAGGAAGAGCTTCAGAGTAGACCTGCTTGACCCACGGGCGTTCGCAGCTTGCATGGCGAGATTGAAAGCGTCGGGAAATGCGGAAACTATGGCAGACCTGGTGATGAGACAGCTGCAAGAAGCCTGCGAAGATTGCATACCCTCCAGGATTGCCCACTCCAGACACAGAGACCCTGTATTCTGGTGGACACAAGAAATTGGGGATTTAAGGAAACGGTGCGTAAGAGCCAGAAGACTGTACCAGCGGTCGTACGGCTCGAATACCCACCTGGAGAAGCGTGTAGCCTTTCAGCAGTGCCGCAAGGCTCTTAAGGAGGCTATTAAGAGCAGCAAGAGGAAATGCTTCGTTGACCTCTGCGATTCTGCGGACCGGGCCCCATGGTGTTCATTGTGAAGAAGGTCAACAAGTCCAAAGCTCGCGCTCCACTGGACGCCGACTCCCTGGGAAGGATAGTCGGGCACTTGTTTCCTAGAGTAGAGAACCCGGTTCTCTCCCTTCAATCAAGCAACGACCTGCCCCAAGAGGTTGAGCCCGTCACAGTAGCCGAGATGCTAGCAGTGGCGAGGAGGATCAAGGTTGCGAAGGCACCGGGGCCGGATAATGTTCCCAACGGGGCCTTAAGGTTGGCCATCACTCTCCGCCCAGTCATCTTTGCAGAGTTGTTCGGGAGGTGCTTGGCCGAGGGGTCCTTCCAAAAAAGTGGAAATTGCAACGCCTGGTACTGCTGCCTAAGCCGGGCAAGCCGACGGAAGACCCATCTTCATACAGACCGATCTGTCTGATAGACGGGGCCGGCTAGGTGCTGGAGTACGTGATAAGCTCGCGGCTGGAGAGGGCAATCACAGCGGCAGGCGGTTTGTCCGAGACTCAATACGGCTTCAGGAAGGCGCGGTCGACAATCGATGCCATCAACAAGGTGGTTGACATTGCCGCTTCGGCCATTGCGGGTCAGCGTTGGAAAGGCGGAGCAAAGAAATATTGCCTGATAGTCACCTTGGACATCCGCAACGCGTTTGATACAGCGAGATGGACGCAGAGCTATTTCAAAGACAGAGTACTGCAGTACGACACCGCTAGCGGTGCACAAAGCGTCGAGCTGTCGTGTGGAGTCCCCCAAGGGTCAGTCCTTGCGCCACTGCTGTGGAACGCAATGTATGACGGGGTCCTGAGGTTCCCACTCCCTGGGAGAACGGAGCTGGTTGGTTTCGCAGATGACATTGCGCTGGTGGTAGTGGACAAAGAGATTGCTGAAGCCGAAGCGGCATGCAACCAGAGCATCAGCGCCATCAGCTCGTGGCTGTCGCGCGTTGGGTTGCAGCTAGCCCCACAGAAGACCGAAGCAGTCCTGGTGAGCAGCAGGAAAAAGGTGGAAGTGGCAGAGGTGCGAGTGAGCGAAGTCGTCACCAGAACTTCTAGGGCTATAAAATATCTAGGCGTGATGATCGATACACGGCTTTCATTTAGAGAGCACTTGGCGTACGCGAGCACCAAGGCAGCAACGTCAGTTCGGGCGCTTACGAGTATAATGCTCAACCATAGAGGGCCGAAGCAGGCGAGCAAATTGCTATTAGCGAGTGCAGCTAGAGCGACAATGCTGTATGCTGCACCAGTATGGGGCAAAGCATTGACGACGCCGTCGTACAGCCGCGGCTTGAACGCAGCTCATCGCCTGGCTGCCCTACGCATATGCAGCGCGTTCAGGACAGTCTCCGATCAGGCTGCGCTTGTGCTAGCTGGAACCCCTCCCCTCGACCTGATGGCGAAGGAACAGGCGGTTATATTTGAGCAAATCCACGAAAGAACAGTTACGCCGGCGGAGAAGTGCGAGGCGCGCTCCCTGGCGAAGACCGCCACGTGAGCAGAGTGGCAAGCCCGTTGGGATGCGTCGAACAAGGGTCGTTGGACACACCGACTGATACCAAACCTGTTGGATTGGACGAGGAGATTTTTACCTGACGCAAATATTAAGCGGGCATGGGTGCTTTAGGAGCTATCTGCACAAGTTTGGCCATGATAAGAGCGCATGTTGTACCTGGTGTTACAGGGAAGCCGACGATACTGCTAAGCACGTTCTGTTCACATGTGGCAGATTCTCGACCAAACGTCGGGCGTTGGAAGACGCCCTGGGGACCAGCATCTTGGCGGACAATCTCGTGCGACTATGCTGGTAAGCGAGGACAACTGCCAGGCGGTGTCCAACTTCGCGGCCACGTTGATGACCAAGCTCAGAAGCGAGGAGCGAAGAAGACAGCAGGAGGAGACTTTGCTGGGAACATTGCCCGTGCGAAGCATTGCTTCGCGGCCGTACCGCACGAGCGTTGAACCCCAGTTGTGTTACTATTACCCCACGGGTTCCCCGTGTCCCCTCTTTCGTCACTGGGCCCCTGCCGCTCGGAAAGCCTTCCAGGCGGGGCATAGGTGGACCGTCCGGAAATTCCTCCGGGTCCAGGGGCATAGGCGGACCGACCGGAAATCCCTCCAGGTTCGCAGGGACCGCCGATCGGAAATCCTTCCAGGCGGTTCCGAGGTTTTCTCTCTTTTCTCTCTCTCTCGTTCTCCTGCTTAGTTCGACCCCATTAAAAATAGCTACAACTTTGGCACCTTTTGTCCTGGCTGTCTCAGCAATTTATAAAATTTTGTGAGGACCTCTGGAGCCGCTGAGGTTTACCCCGGCCAGAGACGCTTCTTTACAATACATATAGAAATACACGCATACATCTATATACATATAGCCAAATTTACCTATACATACATAAAAAATATAAACATTTAAAATTGTCACATTTTTTTTTCATACAACAATTCTTCAAAGACCAGAAGTTGAAAACTATAAAAAAAAATATATATTAAAATGTTGTTATAAAAAGGCAAATTGAAATTACCGAAGCCTGTATAATAATAATATTTAAAGAGGTTTGTGCACTGCGACCACTAGGGTCTATTGTGCCCTCGTCCTAGTGTATGAGCTATAGCTCCTCGAACAGATCAATCGAACGCAAGAATGCGATGGTGTCACCTGGTCGAAGAGCCCTCATTTCCTGCGTGGTGAGTGTAAGGCCCCCAAAGTGGGCCAGCCTCAACCGACTGATAGCCGGACGCTCCTCAAGTAGGTGTTCCGGAGTTTCGTCTCCTTCCAGACAAAGTCTGCAAAGTCTCCTCCCCTAACTTAAGATTTTCATGAGATCCACACGAGTGCTCTGGCTGATGACTCCTGGCCCTAGTCCACAGAAGGGCTCCGGACCATATAAGGGCGTACTCCCCCACTTTCTAGCCATTATGTCGGCCACTTCATTGCCGGGTATCCCCGCATGCCCTGGTACCCAGTAAATTGTTACTTTATTGCTCACACCCAACTCATTGAGTGTTCCTATACATTGCCATACTAGTCTGGAAACAATCTTATGTGCACTGAGTGCTCTAATTGCTGCCTGACTAACTGAGAAAATGGCACTGTCTCTCCGATTGTAACCCCGCTCAATTTGAACGAAGCACATCCCTCTATCGCGTGTAATTCCGCTTGAAAGATACTGGCGAATTTCCCTAGAGGTTCGTAATATTTCAGTCGTGGTCCGCAGACTCCAGCACCCGCACCATCCTCTGTCAGTTAGCCGTTAGTGTACCACCTAATAGCATGTGGTTTCACATCGTAGGTGGTAGACATATTGGTTCACTCCGACATGTTGCTAAGCTCCGTTTTGAAGAGCTTATCAAAGCTAAACTTGGCTAATTGAATATCCTGCGGATATTCTTATAACAGGTCAGTTGCAGTCGCAGCCGAGTCAGCTGGTCTTACCCCTGTTATCCTCATGGTAGATCTGCGCGCACAGTGCTTGATATACAAGTGCAGTGGTGGAAGCCCGAGCAGTACATCCAGAGCAGTGGATGGGCAGGTGCGCATAGCGCCCGAGATGCACGTGTAGCAAGTCTCTGGAGTTTGCCCATTTGCCTTTTCGTGAAATCAAGGTCAACGCGCTATGCCCAAACCGCAGCCCAGTAGCTGACAATGGGCCTCACCATAGCAACGTACATCCACAGTAGGATCTTTGGAGATACTCCCCAAATTTTCCTTGCAAGAGATCTTCAGCTCATTAAGGCCATAGTGGCCTTGTGAAGAGCATGTTTCACATGTTGTCTCCACAGTAATCGTTTATGTAGGATGACTCCCAGATATTTGACTTCAATACAGATCGGAAATTCTGTGCCCCCAAAGGCTATGGGCCGAATGGATTTCGGCTTGTAGCGATTGATAAAGGCGACAACTGTGGTTTTCGCTGGATTGATATTCAGCCCCACGTCTCTGCACCAGTCTAAGCTTAGTCTTAGGCCCAGTGTGATCCTATCGTACAATGTGCTCTCAAAATTACCTTTAAAGATTAGAGTGATGTCATCGGCATAGCCATGACATTCAAACCCATTTGCTGTAAGTATTACTAGTAGCTCATCCACCACGAGGGTCCAGAGTAAAGGCGATAAAACACCACCCTGCGGACAGGCTTTGGTGGTTTGAGCTCTAACAGTCACACTCTTGACAGTAATTTCTGCTATTCTGCTATCTAGGAAGGAGGTTAGGCTGATCGGCCTGAAGGATTTGGGATGAAATGGGTCTTTCTTCCCTACCTTCGGGATAAAGATCACCCTAGCCCTTCTCCATGCCCTTGGAATGTAATTGCTAGGCTCCACCGGAAAATACGTATGAGAAACAAAATTAGTTTTTCGACACCCTTCTGAAGATGGACGACTATGATTCCATCCACCCCCGGAGCCTTGTAAGGGCTGAGTGTACTCAACGCCCATCTAATCTTCTGTTCAGTTACGATCGCTGCAGCCAGGCTCCAGTTGGGTCTCCCGTTGGGGATCCTTTCGTAACTGTTGTCTACATTTGAGATGGTTCTGCACAGAGGAAAGTGAGTTCGCAGGAGAAGTTCCGCTTTCTCCTCTTCATCCTCCGTGAATGGCCCATCTGCCCTCTTTAGACAAAGTTCAGAAAGTACTTTTCCTTTAGAGATTGCCTTAAACACTCTGGCCGCAGGTGCGGCTGGCTCCATGGTGGAACAAAATTTCCGAAAGTGAGTTCGCTTACTGTACCGGATTTCTTTGTTATAGTCTGTCAACTTTTTGGTGAAAAAATTCCAATTGGCGCTGTTATTTTTATCTCTGTTAAACAGCTTCCTGACTTCTGCACGAAGTAGTCCTAGTTTCCTATTCCACCAGGGATTGTCCCTACTGGACTCTATGGATTTTTCGGGACAGCTTGCATGATAAGCAAACAAGATTGTGTCTCCTATTTCTATTGAAAGTTGCTCAAGATCCTCTGGAGACGATACTCTCCTACTATGATTCAGTCTGCTCAGATGTAATCCCAAACAGGATTGATAGGCTGGACAATCAGTCCGTCGTGGATTTCTGATAACACTGCTGAAGCTAGCTATGAATGTCGAACAGGATGATCCTGTGATCCGACATTGACGGTTCTGAAGAGACCTTCCAGTTGCGAATCAATCGCGAGCCCCCCTCATTGCCGAAAGTAATGTCCATTACTTCAGCCCTGGTTTTAGTAATGAAAGTGGGTTCAGCCCCAACATGAAAATTGTAAGATCCCTATATACAAAATAATCTAATAAACACCTCTACTATTGTTGTCCGTGCTGCCCCATGCAACACTGTGCGCATTGGCATCATGTGGTGACCACCATCCTTAGAACTCTTCTTCATGATCCGAGAGCGTCAGATAGGCCTCTGATTGCATTTCGTTGGATGTCCGCTCATCATCGGATGGCTCCTTGTCGCTGGTTGGCTCCTCTACGCCGCTTATGTGCAGGCGCGTCAGGTCCAGCCCCTCTAGAGAGACCGAGTCCAACTCGGACTCCACTGCAACTAAGTCCTTGGCCTCCGGAGGGAGCCACCTTGGCTGCAGCCGTTGATGTGCCAGGCACATCGTCGGCGTCTGCCTCCGTGGACACCTCCGCTTCTGCAGACTCCTGCTTTTTATGCAGGCGGAATTTTAGCTGGCCGAAACGATAGCTCACCAGCATATCTCGCTTCCTGAGCAGTGTAAGCGCATCCTCATTCGGCCGAGCATCAGCACCTTGCCGTCCTTCGACTCCAGGTGTCGGATGACACTTCAGGTCTCGGTGAGCAGGCCCTTGTCCTGCTCATTGAGCAGTCGAGACCTGTCCATCGTTTCCCCTGTGGTGCGGGGCAGGTATATAGTGACAACGTTGGTCACCGGTAGGTCCTTTTGCTGGCAGGTGTGGAGCTGCTGGGGGCCGTCAGCTTCAACCACTTTCTGGCATCGCTGTCCATGCAGTCCACTAGGACTAGACCGTCCCGCGCCAGAATGGCCAAGTTCGTGCCCTTGGCAACACTGGCGTACGAGGCCGCCTTCGGACGCTTCGCGACTTCCGAGGTCCTTGAGCCCTCCAGAGCTGCGGTGTTCTTTCGTTTCGTCTTCTTGGACTCATTCTTGAGGAGATTAGGCGGCGACGTATGGTGTAGCTGCCTTTTCCCCCCCGCAACGGCCTGGCCCCGACTCTCTCTACTGGATTTATTTTCACCCACGAAACGGCCTGGACGTTCGGCGCGCGGTGCTCCAACGCCCTCCTGCGAGGCTCCTCCGGCTTCAAACCACGCTCGAGGTACCGGAGATACCACTTACGTCCGGTTTCGCTCAGGCCTTGCCTCAGAGGATCTCCGGCTCCCCCGGGCTGACCTGCCGTCGGAAGAGGCTGCTTCTTTGGCTGCTGCTTCGACCTTGCGGAAGAGGGTGTTGCGGCGTGCTAGGCACCGCAAGACCCTCTTCCGCCCCCCCCTTCCCACCCCTCCCCAACCCTGCCGATCGTTCGTTTAGTGGCCACACTGCCGGCCACTTGAGACTTCAAAGTCTCTACACCTTTCGAGGCGCTCTGCTTCGCGGTCGGGCCCTTCGGCTTTGCAGCACTCGTCGGCTGACGGGCCAATCCCCTGCGTGGCGACAGTCTGCCACCGTCGTGGCTCTGCTACCTGGGTTGCGGTTAAGTCATTTAAAGAGTATTCATTAAAAAACATACAGAAATTTTTCCTTCGATAGCCGGATAACCGGAACTGCGTTTTTTCCGGACATTTGATTTTAGTTATTTCTTTTTGTTAACGGTGATCTATAGATTTCTATATCGTATAGAATCGTTTCATTTTCTCGACCACCATGCGGAGTGTGATTCAACAACGGGGCTTTTGCAAAAGCCAAATTACTCGTGCGCATAATAATGCCTTAAAATTTGTTGATGAAATTCATTCAGTGCAAACGATTGTTGACCGCCTGGCGCAACTACAAGAAAATTACTTACTGTTTGTGCGGCTCTCGGAAGAGATGTATGCCTTCCAATCAGAAGCCGATTGGGAGAACCCTGACGAGGATTTCGATGCATATGAGGAGAAATACTATGCTACACACGCTATTCCTAGCAATACTCTGGGGGAGCTGAGAAAGGATGTCAGTTCAAACAGTACTGCGGCCACTGTTCAAGCCGCAGACACATCCCAGAGAAGCCATGTCGATTTTCAGTTCGAGCGAATTAAACTTCCGACCTTTTCCGGAAATTATGAGGACTGGAAACATTTTTCGAACATGTTCATTGGATCTATTGCCTGTTTCGAGCCTGACGGATTGCCAACGATTTCATTATTTAAAACCGTACCTTGCCGGAGATGCGCTCGCATTAATTAAACATATTTCAGTTACTAATGAAAACTATCGTGAAGCATGGGATCGGCTGAGTCAGCGATATAACAAACAATCGCTAATTATTCCGTCATTCTTAAACAGTTTTATGACCCTTCCAAGTGCTATAAATTCAAATATCGGCACAGTGCGTAAAATTGCCGTAATGCAGACGAAGTTATTCGTGGCTTACGAGCTCTTAACTGCGAAGGGCGAGTTCCCTGGCTTATTTTCGTATTGCTTTCAAAATTAGATAGTGATACCCGCCAAGCCTGGGCTCAGTGCGCAGAATCCGAGGAACAAGTTGTGACCATCAGCCGATTTCTGAATTTTTTCACATCACGCTGCGATACTTTGGAGGCACCACGCAGATACGTATCCAAGACAGGAAGAGCCCAAGTACATATCGTGCTAGCGTAATCATCAACTGTTTAAGTGTCCTCAGTTCATCGTACTCGACATCGCATCTCGACGGGAATTCCTCAAAGCAAGTAAGCTTTGCTTCAATTGCCTCAGCCCTGCTCATATGATGGGCACCTGCACATTTGCATTTTCCCTTAAAGGTTGCAGGTGCTCAGGTACTTATAAATGAGGCGCCGCTTACAAAATTGTCCCTTCTACTTCATCCCAAAAACATGTCAACAATTTCGAACCCTCTTCGATCCACCACCCAAGATAATACGACCAATTCCGTATCCATGCACATGACCAGCAAAATCCAGGTCAAAATGGAGCAAACTATAGGCTCTAAACTCAGAATCCTTCAGCCTCGGGATTCACTTTCAGTTTATACTCGAAGCCATCACGCCGGTCTTAGTCTTCATCCGTTGAGAAAATTTTAAGTAAAAGTTAAAGTGAACGAAATTGTTTAAATAAAAAACAAAAAGTGAATAAAAAGAAATTGTTTAAATAAAAACAATTTTGTTAACAAAAACAAAAATATTAACAACGAAAACATTTTTAAAAACAATAAAAAATCATCAATAAACATATTGTGGTGAACAAGTGAATAAAAATAGTTTAAATAAAAACAATTTTGTGTGTGAAAACAATAAAAATTACCAACAACAACAACAAAAACATTTATCGAGAAAAACTCGAATAAAAAAAATAAAAATAAAAAAAAAAAACAAACTACCGCTCCAGCATCAGCTCCAGCACCAGCACCAGCGCCATCAGCTCCATCAACATCATCAACTCCGCCACCTCATCATCCACCTCAACCTTCGACAACATGAACAACATGAACAACAACATGAACTTCAACGCCTCCACCTCCTCTTCAACCTCAAACAACTTGAACAATGGCAACATTTTTTGCCATACCTGCCAAATATGTCTCCCTGCAGGGAAGAAATGGCATTCCCATATCCGCTCCGAAGATCATAAATCGCGTGCTATACAACCTGTTGATGGTTGTGTGAAGCAGATTTTTGATGGATTTAAGGGTCACATCCTTCAATACATGTTTGTTAATGAAGGGCCTGCTGTTAGGAATCCCACTGAATTCCTGAATGAAACGGGCACAGCACTGGCTCCCCACATTAAAAGAGTGATGACTTCCCACCACTGCTCAAAAATCAATTTTTAATTGTTTGGAGAGTATATGTTAGTGAAGGAGGATTTCATACGTGTGGAAATAAAGTCATTTCAGACAAAAATGACTTTCATAACAGCTGCTTCCAATTTCACAGCATATTTTGATTTCCACAAACAAGAAATTGAAGTAAAAATGAGCGAGTTCCAGGAAAGGGATAGCGGGTGGACGCTTACTCGCATCATCAGAGTGGAATTAAATATGTTGAAATGTGATCCACTAAAAGGCTCGAGTCATTTTGTACTCCCCAAAAAACTGCAAAATAAAAATGCAGTAATAAATGTGCAAAATGATGATGAATACTGCTTCAAGTGGGCTATATTATCCCACTTTTCAAAAAGCAAAAAGCCACAGCATTGCACCTCATATGGAGTGAACATAGCCGATGAAGTTATTGATATTCAAGGCTTAATACAATTTGATTTCACGGGATTGGATTTCCCAATAAAGATAAGTAAAATTTATAAATTTACCGATCAAAACCATCACATAAGTTTAAATGTTTTTTTTTTTTTCTCTCTCTTTTTTTATTTACAATCTGTCTTAAAAAAGTATGACAATAAGTAAATTTTATAACTAATCTTAAATTAACAGAGGCAGTAGTTATCCATTAATCCCTACTACATACTCTATGCATAACATGTTTTAAATTTAATACCTGTCGGGGAGATCTAGCACGTGAAACCTTTTAAGTCTTCTGACGTTGTTATTATTATTTGCCAAACTTAAGGCTAAGGTATTTTCATGTGTTCTTAGTCTGTCTATATATTTTTTACTATGTTTAGCTATTTCTTGTTTAACATAAGGGATTCCTAAGTTTTTATGGATACTTGCATTTGAAATATAAAATGGGGCATTAAAAATTTACCCCAGAGCTGTATGCCATAAGTCCACACGGGCTTTAGTATTGCTTTCTATAAACGGACTTTATTTTCCAGAGTGGTTGCAGATTTTCGGCCAAGCAACCAAGTCATCTTCAAACTTTTTAAGTTTAGTTGCTGGCGCTTTGCTTTTATGTGGTTTTTCCACGTTAGTCTGCGATCGAGGTGCAAGCCAAGGTACTTTATGCAATTACTTTGTGGGATTGCTGATCCATTAAATGACACTTCTGGGCAGTCACCTCTTCTTAATGCAAAAGTTATTTGCGCGGATTTCAGGGAGTTGACTTTAATTTTCCAAAGAAGGAACCAGTTTTCAATAAGGCGTAGCTCTGCTTGCAGGAGTTGTGAAGCTTCCTCTTTAGATGAGCTGCTAGCTAATATAGCTGTATCATCCGCGTATGTTGCCACAGTGCAGGTATTTGTTGCCGGCATATCGGCCGTGAACAGGGTGTATAAGACAGGTCCTAAGACGCTTCCTTGTGGGACTCCAGCTTTTATGAAATGCAAGGGGGAGTATTCATTTTTTTGTTGCAATAAAAGTGTCTATCGGTTAAATATGACTTTATTAATAAAAAATATGGTGCAGGTAGCCACTCCGCCATGCCAGACTCGATCAAACGCTTGTTGAACGTCAAGAAATGTTGCAGTGCAGTAGTTTTTGCTCTCAAATGCTGATAAAATTTCATTTATAATCCTGTGACATTGCTCAGGGGTTCCGTGGCCTCTTCTGAATCCAAACTGGTGTTCGGGTATGATAGCGAATTCGTCCAAGATTGGCAACATTCTCCTTAAAAGTATTTTTTCAAATACTTTAGAAAATATTGACAACAAACTAATGGGACGGTATGATGTCACTTCATTTTCTGCCTTGTTTGGTTTAAGGATCATTATGATTTCTGCACATTTCCATTGGCTTGGGAAGTGGTCAACTCTTAAGATCGCATTAAATACAATATAAGCGTAAGAAGTCGTATACACTTTGGTGGTAGATTTTTCAAAGTTATGCCATCTATTTTGTCCGAACCTGGAGCCTTTTTACCATTCAGCCATTTTATTTCTGATGAAACTTCATTAATACTGATTTTACGAATGGGTAAGCTCATTTGGCAGGGCGACTCGAGAAAGTTATCTACTTCCCTTTCTATTTGCAGGTTATCAATATCATTTGGCTGAAATACAGAGTGCAGGTGTTGAGCAAATGCTTTGGCTTGTTCATCATCAGATCTACACCATTCGCCATTACAGTTTCGGACTACTGTGTTTCTTTTTGCAGGTCGCTTAAGATATTTGGTTGCTCTCCATAAATTATGTTCGTGGTTACAAGAATGTGGATCTAGATTTCTAAGATATTCAGCGAGAGATTCATTTCTTAAAGTTGACAGTAGTTTTTTGAGATCAGATGCAGCCTTGTTATACGATCTTTTGTCAGCAGGGTAGAGAGTTTCTTGCCATCTTTTACGCAAATTTCTCTTGTGTTGTATTTGTTGTCGGATTTCAGCTGAGAGATAGAGCTGATTTGATTGTGAGTTTCTGGCTGGAAGCTTCGTACATATATAACTTGCTTTATGGATCTGGTTTGTGAGAAGCTCCACAGCATGGTCTATCTCCTCTCCTGATTTTAACGAGATATCCAGGCTGATAGCTGTTTTCAGATAACTTTTAAACGCATTGATATCGGTATTTGCAGAAATTACTTTGTATGGTTTTGTCAGTATATGAGCTACTGTACTGTATGTCACTATTATTGGAGAATGGTCTGAGCTTAGATCAAAACTTTCCATTATTCGCATTTGTGATTGTGGGATTCCAAAGTATGCTACGAAGTCTATTAAGTCTGGTATCTTTCTACTGTCAGTGGGCCAGTATGTAGGCTTGCCGGTTGAAAGTGTTGTTATGCTGTTGTTTACTATGCATTTGTACAGTTCACTTCCCTTAGGATTTGTCAATCTGGAGCCCCACCAGGGGTGCTTAGCATTGAAGTCGCCTCCTACTATAAACTGTGGTCCAAGTTTTTGAAAAAAGTTCTTAAAATCTGCTTCTTTGAGAGCAAATCTTGGGGAAAGATAAATTGCGGTTACAGATACGTCCGCATGCAAACATTTGATCTTGACCGTGGCAGCCTGCATAGCATTTTCTCTAATGCTGTCCATAATTTTAAATTTTAGGCCTTGTTTAATTAAAATAGCTGCGCCACCATGAGCTCTGCCCGAAGGGTGGTCAGCTCTAATTATATCATATCCAACAACCTTGATATATGATTTGCTGGTGAAGTGCGTCTCGGAGATTAACATAATGTCAATTTCATTCGTTTTTATAAAGATGGATATTTCATTTACATGATTGGAAAGCCCATTGGCATTCCATATTCCTAGGTTAATATTTACTTGCATAATTTGTTTACAAGTAACATTATCATGTTAAGTAAATTATTAGTAAGTTCAGACTGTTCTTCTAATAGTTGCTCTATTCTCTCCAGTGATGTGTTTGTTTTGCTATTTCCTGCAGTAATTTTGGCATAATATTGATAATCGTTACTTTGTTCGGTATATGTTGGTTTGTTAGGCGGAGCAAACGATTGCGGGATTCCTTAATCATTTTTACTCTGGTCTCTATTGCTATTCAGGGATTTTCGATTGGTTGCTGATTTTTTTGACAAAAGTTCCTGATAAATTCTACACCCTTTGTAGCTGGCGGCATGTTCTTCGTAGCAGTTGGCACATTTTGCTGGTTGTTCTGTATTTTTCGGGCAGATGGTGCTTGGGTGTCGAGAAGAGCATTTTACAGAGCGGTACGTTTTGGCACAATATGATTTAGTATGTCCGAATTCCTGGCAGCGATAGCATTGAACGATTTCATTGGTTTTGCGGGGTGGCTCTATATTGACAATAGCGTTACCTATGTGTTTTACAATATATATGTCTCGGTTTTTGTTGTTGGGCTCAATATCTACATAGAACATGTTCAGTGGCGTTTTGGTCGCACGGCTTTTAATATTACTTATGTTTCTAACAGCATGACCTTTTGACTCTACTTCACTTTTAATTTCATCTAAATTTGTAGAAAATTGCAAATTCTTAATAACAACTCTAAATGCTCTGTCTTCCTTAAGCTGGTATGTGTGGTACTTCACACAATCATTATTAAGTGTTTTAACTAATTTTCTGAATTCTTCAATACATTTAACCATTACTCTTACATGTCCATTACGTTAAGTCTTATAATAGTAAAGTTCTCTTTTAATTTTAGAATTAAGATAGGCTAGCATTTCACTTATATCATTGACGTCAGACAGAATGATGGGTGGGGGCTTAGCAGAATCAGTTGCGCTGTCTTCAATTACCATTTCGAGATCTTCGTTTTTGTTATCTTTGTTTCCTGTTTTGTCGGGCAATCCGTGGCTTAAGAGAGCGAATTTATTTGCGCTGTTGCTTGATGAGTTGTCCAGGGAATTATTTTTTCTTTGAACTTCGGGAGAAGCTTGGCTTGGTCTCTTTTTTGGCTTTGATTTTACTCTTTGCCATTTCAAAGCAGATAGGTCTTCTTCGCTGTCGCTCATGTTGACAGCAAAGGGAGTCAACAGTTACTCGGTGCTTATCAGCAACCACAAACTTATTGTTGTATTTTATGATTGTAACACAAGAAATAACTGAATTTTAAGCAGAAGCTTCCGCACAAACTAGGCACGTCTAACCTCAAAGAGTGTTCGATCGCGCCTCAAGTTTAAATGTGTTCGGCTATTGTGAGGAGGATAATAAAGTATTTGGACCACTTTATTGGGAAGCTGTGGAAAGGGAATTCCACATAAATTTATTATATGTTGATGGAGCAACTGCCAATGCCAACGGACATTTTGTGTGGATAAAGTCCATGTCAAAGTAAGTATGAGAAAAAAGAAAATAAAAATAAAAAACAAAACAAACTAAAAAAAAATAAAATAATAAAATGAATAAATAAATAAATTAAAAAAATATATAAATAAATAAATTCAAATGTACTAATTCAATTTGTTTATTTTTATTTACAGACTAGAGGGCCCGCTATTGCATCCTCGCTTTGATCGGATGCAGATCCACACTTAAAATTTCGTATTAAATTTCGCTTTGAAGTTAGCTCACTGAATGAGAAATAAAGATTCTTTGAAGTCGAATGACAAATATAAAATGAGGCAAGGCCTACACTTAAGCAGTAAATATTGGAAAATTTTGAGAACGTTTTAAATTTATGTTTTTTATTTTTTAAAATAGTTTGCAGGTAGAATTAGAAAATTAAAATACCCATACGAATCTGGAAATTTTTTTTCTGATTTTTAAAAAAAAACTTCAAGTCTCTAAGACATGTGGTTTGGCCATGACTGTGATATATCAGTCAGTCAGTCAGTCAGTCAGTCAGTCAGTCAGGACAAAGCATTTTATATATATAGATTACTCTCAGCACAAATGGGACAGGAAAGAATTGCACGACTTTTCTGCAATAAATGTTTGTGCTATTCAACGAGCGACCAAAGGGTTAAGGAACATGTTCGACTATGCAGCAATATAGTGACGGAAGCACCACATCGCGATGCATCAAAGCTGGAGTTCACCAATTATCAACGTCAACTGGAGGTACCATTCATAGTCTATGCTGACTTTGAATGTATACTGGAGCCGTCATCAGTAATAGTAAGTGATAAGACAGAAACTATAAATACGCATGTACCAATATCAATTGCATACTACATAAAGTGTGTACTTGATTCTAGTTTAGATAAGTTTGTTTTGAATACAGGTCCGAATGTGAGTCGCACGTCTGATTTGTCCGAGTTATATTCAAATCACATGATATTACCAGTCCCTTTACAAATGACACAAGTAGACGTTTTAAATTTTTATTTTGCAATTAATTGTCATATGTATTTGTAAGCGAGAATTAGGTAATGACAGAGTGAAAGCTCACTGTCATTTTACAGGTAGATTTCGAGGTGCAGCTCATAATGAATGCAACCTCAAATTTAGAACTAGTGATTTTATTCCGGTCTTCTTCCACAATTTTTCGAAGTACGATTCGCATTCCCCATTAAAGTAATTCCAGTGAATAAGGAATAATATATTTCAGTTTCTAAATATGTCCCCGTAAAAAATAATACATTAGAAATAAGATTTTTAGACTCCTTCCGTTTCATGTCCTCTAGTCTAGACACTCTGGCCAGTAATTTAAATGATGATCATTTAAATGTTTTAAAATCCTAGTATCCTAATAGAGAAGATTTTTCACTTCTTCGTAGGAAAGGTGGTTTTCCATATGAGTATTTAAACTCTGTTGAAAGACTAGATGAGACTTCTCTCCCACCCCGTGAAGAGTTTTATAGTCATTTAAATGAAACAGAATGTACAGAGGCTGATTATGCACACGCATGTAGAGTCTGGGTTCATTTCAAGTGTCAATCACTTAAGAACTACCTAGAACTTTATTTGAAAACTGATGTGTTGTTGTTGTCTGACGTTTTTCAAAACTTTAGGGGAATTTGTTTAGAAATTCATGAGCTCGATCCTGCTCATTATTTTACAATTCCTAGTTTGTCTTGGGATGCAATGCTTAAGACAACACAAATTTCCCTTGAATTACTCACGGATACTGATATGATCAGATTTATTCAGTGTGGTATTCGAGGGGGGTTAGTGCAAAGCAGTCACCGATATACCAAGGCAAATCACAAGTACCTTAAAGATTTTTATTCTTCTAAACAATCAAAATATTTAATGTATGTGGATGCAAATAATTTGTATGGTTGGGCCATGTCCGAGTCCTTACCCTATGGGGAGTTTAAGTGGTTAGAAAAAGATTATATTCTTTCGTTTAATGTTGAAAACATTGGCGAGGATAGTGAGTATGGATATATTTTAGAGGTTGACTTTGAATATCCATATGAATTACACGACCTACATAATGATCTCCCTTTCTGTCCTGCAAACAAGCTTCCCTCTTCAAATTCAAAAGTTAAGAAGCTTATAGCTGATCTCCGTAAAAGAGAAATATAAAATTCATTATAAATCCCTACAACAGTGCTTGATGAATGGTTTGAAGCTAACAAAAATTCACTCCATCATCCAGTTTAAGCAAAAGCCCAGGTTGAAAAAATATATTGATATCAACACTGAGCATAGGACCAGGGCTAAAAATGCTTTTGAAAAAGACTTCTTCAAACTGCTAAACAACAGCATATATGGAAAATGTCTTGAAAACACTGAAAAACACGTTGATGTACGTCTAGTAACGGAATGGGAAGCCCCAGCCAGTGGTCCACAAGGGGGACGCCCACGATTATGTGCAAGGGGTCTTATTAGTAGGTCAAATTTCCATAGCTTTAGTAAATTTAGTGACAAACTATATGCAATTCAGTTAAAGAAATTGCTTAACGTTTGTAATAAACCGCTGTATTTAGGTTTCGTTGTTTTAGAATTATCTAAATGGAAAATGTACGATTTCCATTATTCGTACATGAAAGCCAAATTTTCGAATGCACTTAAACTAAATTATATGGATACTGATTCATTTATTTATTCGATTAAAACTGAGGATTTATATGCAGACATTAGAAATTATGTTGAATATAAATTCGATACATCCGATTATCCAGATGAATTAGCAATGAAATATAATTTTAAACAGTGTAATAAGAAGCGGTTAGGTTTTTTCAAATACGAATTGAATGGAATGTCTATGACAGAGTTTGTTGGCTTACGTTCAAAGATGTATGCATACACATCCGAAAGTGTAGGTAGTCAGCCTCTGAAGTGTATTAAAAAAAATAAGGGAATAAAACGTAGTTGTCTAGCAAAAATTACATTTGAGGGGTATAAAAATTGTTTATTTACTTGCCAGCAAGAGCGTGATATTATGTTTATGTTTAGATCTAGAGAACATGAAATAAGTACATTAAAAATTTCTAAAATTACATTAGATAATAAAGATGATAAAAGATTCATCTGTGATGATGGAGTTTCAACTCTAGCAATAATAGAATAAAATAATAGAAAATTAAATAAAAAGTGCAATGGCAACTTTTGATGCTCAAGGAAAGGTTTGGCACACCCAAATGGAGAGCTTTAGTAGTCATAGTAAAAGGGCTAGTCTAAAAAAAAAGTTGGATGAAAATGAAAGTGCGATTACCAATCAAGTAGTACATTTATTAACACATTACAGTTCAGATTACTATGCCAAGAAATTAAGAAAGGACTGAACACAAAAAAAAAAAATAAATAAATAAATAAATTTAAAAAAATAAAAAAATATATATACCTATATATATAATAATTATAAGTATATAAATGTATATATAATAATATGTAGCAATAACAATAATTAAAAAAATAAAACAATTTATTTTAGTTTATAATATAATAATTTATTGAAAAATGTTTAAATCTAAGATATATATATATATGTATATATATATATATATATATAATGTATATAATAGTTAAAACAAATACTTGAAAAAACTAAAAAAGCGAAAAAACGAAAATAAAATAACAAATAAAAGAAATATTTAAACATGTGTTTAATTTATTATAAAATTGTGGATTCATCAATCCAACTGTCATCAGTTTTTGGGAAATTGAGCCAGCGCACAAGAGCTCTATTACCTATTCTTTTCAATACCTTTTCCACTAGGTATTCATCAGGAAAACGAGTTTTTTTCAGTTCTTCCTTATAAAACCCCCCCATAATGGGGTTACCATTTAAATCTTCAAGTAAGTATGTAATAGGATAAGTATTATTTACTTTGATAATTCTAAAGATTTCTGTACTCCAATTTGCTGTATAAGAATTTTCAAATATTCCTTTATATTTACTAATACGCACATTATTTCCAATCTTTAGTTTGCTTCCTGTAAATAGTTTTTTGTTATTATATACAGTATCCAAAATATGTTTCTCATTCCTAATATTCACACTTATAGGGGCCATTTTTATTGTTCTATGTCTTGTATTGTTATAAACGGAAATAAAACGTTTATACATATCAATCCAGTTGTATGTTCCATTAAAACTGAATTCTCTCCACATGAGTTCTTTTAATGTTCTATTAATGTTCAACAATTGAAGCCTTTAGTGCACTAAATGTTGAATAATGATTAATTTTATAACGCTTCATTAATGCATTAAATTGGGTGTTAAAGAACTCTTTCCAATCATCTGTTTGAAGATTTGAGGGGACTCTACCACCATTCTTAAATACTTTTTCCATAGCCTCAGTAACATCTCTTGCACTTTTTGTTTTAATCGCTTCACCCCAAGCAAATTTGGAAAATGTGTCGATTACAGTTAGCAGGTAGCGATAACCATTATTTGAGGTTGAATATTTTCCCATTTCCACTAAGTCAACTGAAATAAATTATCAATTCCCTTCATAATTACCCTACGACGTAAAAAATGTTTACGCGATGGAGCGTGTAATTCATTAATAATACCCCGTCTACTCATATTTAAGCAATAACTTATTATTAATTTATTTTAATATTGTGAAGACTAATAAACTATTTTAAAAAACTAATTTTTTCAATAATGCTTGAGATAACAACCTCAAGTCGGTCCAATCGATCTTCAATATCCGCTGTTTTAATATCAGGTAAAGAGACAATTAATTCATTTCGATGTGAAATAATTTAATCCCTTAGTCTCTCTATAGATTGATCAACATAGTCTTTAGTAGCTTTTCATCAGATTCATTTCCATTTTTCAAACCTTGAATACTAAAATTTCCCGAAGTATCAACATCAATAGCCTCTAGCCCATCAAAGCTTTGACCGATTTCTTCTCGATATTTGATATTCAATGATGATAAAGATATTGTCAACTCGTGAATGGCTTTATCAACATATTCTTTAACTACGATATCTTCATTTTCCTTTGGAAAGCCAGAATTTTTTAAACGCCTTCTTTGTAAATTAAAATTTCCATCGCTGTCTAAGTAAAGTCCTGGTGCAGTTTTCTCATATCGTTTAAGGTGATTAGAGTTCTGCTTTTCATGTAAATAGCGTCCAAACTTGTCAACAAACATTATGTTAATAACCTTATTTTATTATTAATCTCTAAATATATACTATATTAATGTATTATTTGAGCCTCTATCAATTCTTCAATTATAGATGTAATTTCATTTGAATGGGACATATTTCCTGAAGACTGTGATCCAATTAATAGCTGTAATCGTTGAACTAATTCATTTGCATTGTCCCAGTATACGAAGTTCGGTCTACTCATCTCAAGTCTCATAAATCCAGTCCCTGTTATCATTTTTTTGGTTTGTTTTGGTGTAGATTCGGCAATTGGAGATTTAGCAAAGAGCGGCTTAATAATTTCCGAATACTTCAATGCCCTTGTTCCTTTCACCTGTCCATTTGGAAGAAAGTTTCTTCGATAGACATTCGTTTTTACTAAAATTTGTCTATAAATTTCCAATTCATCAGAGTTATAGTTTTGTGGTATGTGATGACATATTAAAGAATATAGACCATTCGTAAGCTGCCAGTTTTCACCATCTTCAAATTCTATTCTATTGTTGGAAACACTTATATGACTACTCCCAAGCATTAATTGACCATCTCCATTTTTTCTAGGACCATATGTCTTATCCAAAACCCGTTCTCGGGCCAGTTCACTAATGTTGAAATTTTTCGAAGTCTCCTCCGATATTGACGGTGATGTGTGAAAAGTTTGTTGACTTGTAATCGCAGCTGATGTGGTAGGAGCGAAAGAGTCCTCCTTATGCGTCTCATCCTCGCCCTCCTCCTCCTCTATAGCTGATTGAGAATAGAATATATCATCATCATCATCATGATCATAATCATTCCCCCAATCATATGATTTGTGGACATCATTATATTTAGGAGTTGAGTTTTGTTTATTTATATCATTAAATGAAAGTTTCCTCTTCTTTTGTGGTATATCAATGTTTAATGAAGAATTATTTTTATAGTTTTTATTTCAGTCTTTATAATTTTATAATCCTTAGGTTATATAAGTTAAGGTCCCTCCGTAAGGACCTGCCCAGGTCCTTACTGGGACTCGCCATACCTAGCCATATAGGTATCCGCAAATAATAAGATTCGTCAATCTACGTTATAAACTTTATTGTTTGGAGTTTTAAATCTACACAAATGATAGTGATTATGATCGGTTCTCAGTCCAACTCGAACTACCTGGCCTCTCGTTTCGTTATTTCCATCAAACCTCGGTAGCCGGTGTTATTGCAGTCGCCGTCAGTTTGCAGTTGCAAACCTTGCAGTGCCGTAGTCAGCGATCGTTGGTCGTATTACCAACCTTGCACTTTCCGCCGTGCTTCCGCTATACGGCGAGTGGTCAGCGTTCTACTTATTAGCACGGCGGATGTCGCTATGCTGAGCTGGTTCGGGGTGCGGGGGAAAGGTGAAGTCGGCTGGTCAACGCTCTGTCGTGCCGTTGCTTTGTTGAGCTGGCCCGGGGTGCGGGGGAAAGGGTGGAGCCCGATGATTAATGCTCCACTATTTAACTCTTCCCCCTCTAAAAATCTGCGTCCCGCAGATCAGTGGTCCTTCGCGGAGGTTGCGGTTGCGGCCTCCGGTTCTACGATGCCCAGGTGCGAGGGGATGCCTTTCGTGGACGTAATCTTCTTCCATACCATGTACAAGAAAGATGCGACGATCAGGATTAGTGCTGCTTCTGTGAGGATCGAAAATAAGAAGTTATTGGATATTGTTGATAACTTCCTTAGATTTTGCAGACTGAAATCGTGAACGTATTTCAGTGAGAGTTGGTATCCCGTGGCTGTTACTTTGCTTAGCACAGCCGGCACAGCCATTACATGGGTTGACGAGAAGCTGCTGTATGACACATTTCCGAGGTAGAGGGTCTCATTTCTGTATTGCACAATAAATGATCCCAACAGTTGTCGTTGTTCCGTACCGGTTCGTAGCGTCCCATTGAAGTTCGTCAGGAAGAGGGTTCCGTCGTCTACTAGCTCTACGACTTCTTGGTCGTTTCTCAGGTGGTCACATAACGCGTGTCCTCCTTTAAGTAGTCTTGGAATGCAGCCACCCTCGTCCAGTTTTTTCAAATTTTTCTCTTGGCAGACGGTGGTGTTTTCGATCGTGAGGCACTGTCCCAAGACCGCGTAAGTTTCTTGGGGGCTTACTGCTAGCCGGTTGTATTCCAGTGCTATCTGCTTGCCCCCCGCGATCGTGGGGTAGAGGCGCATTAGCTTGTAGTTGGCGTCCACTACCTGCGGTAGTGCTAGTACATATAACAGGCAGGTTCCATTCGTTAGGACGGATGGCTTTGCAAATTCCACTGCTTCTATTACGTTCTGGTACGGTAGGCTGCGGGTTTCTGCCAGAAGTGTTTCCACCTCCTGTTGGTCTAGGAGGTTTGTGTTCACCACAGACGCCTTTGCTAGCTGACAGGCTCGCGTGATTTCCTCCACTTGTCTCAGTAATATCGTGGCTTTTTGCAGTAGGATGGTGGCCACATGGGCCTCTCCGTTGATAGAGTTTACTCTTGCCATCACACCGTCAAGCTTCTGCAGCGAATCGCGTGTGGAATCAAACAGTCTTTCGTTTATCTGCACTTGTTGGTTGTTGTTCCGTACTACCCCATCCTGGGATTGCAGGATCGCGTTCCAGTCGGAGGCGTCAGGCGATCCCGCAACCCACTTCCAGGCTGACCCCAGCCAGTCGATGGACCGCGGGTGTCGGTGTGTCGAGGTCATCCTCGTGATCCCGCTTGTGGCCTTTTCCAGATAGTGGCGTACCAGGGCCGCGATTCCCTCGTCAACGATCGCCGAAGTCTCTTCGGTGGTTTTGTCGATTATCCGTTGAATTTGTTGCAGATCCATTATGTGCGCGAGTTTGAACACTCCATTCACTCGCCAGACTACGCCCTGTTGCAATGGGACGACCGGCGTGTCATACTTGAAGATGTGGAGCCCAGTCGCGACTTGGATTAACGCGATACTTGGGGGAGAGACCCAATTTGTTTAAAATTAATAACATAATTCATAGGGTATTTTGAGTGTGTATGTTAGTTGTTTATTGTATTGTATTGTGTATCTAAATATTTGTATTGTATCGTATTGGATTGTATTTTTTAAAAATTAATGACATAGTGTTTATTGTCTTGTATCTGTTTGTTGTTTGTTGCTTTGTATTGTGTATCTATATATTTGTATTGTATTGTATGGGGTTGTATTTAAATTTAATAACATAGTGTTTGCTGTATTGTATTGTGTACCTATGTTTTTCTTTTTTCTTTTTTTTTGTTTTTTTTTTTTATATCCTAATTCTCATGTTTTCGTGTTTGGGGAGGATTTTGGTGTAAAAGGCGGCTGCATTGACCGTCTTCCACCTGATATACTGTGTCAGTTCCTTTCTTGATCTTTCCCTCCCCATCACCTCCTTCCTAGTCAGGTCTAGTACCTGCTCAATCGTTGCCACCTCCTGTCCTTCTTTTGGATTTGGCATTGTGTTTGGTTGTTGTGTTTGTGTTGGCGGTGTGTCGTGTGGTGTCTGCGTGGTTATTGGTGTTTCCGTGTGTGTAGCAGTGTTCTGTAATTAATGCATAAGTTTTCTATTATTATTACATATGTTATTTCTTATCTCTATTTGTTTTTTATTAAAAGGGGAAGGGTGAAACGTTTTCGGCCGGTCTCTAACTTTTGATGTGAGACTTATAAGCTGTTTTCCCTGATTTAGTTTGAATCGTGACCCTGCCGTCGCATTGTACCTCCTCTGGCTTGAACCGAGGCTTGTCTTTGCTTTTAATTTGCTTGTCTATGACATATACTGTGTCACCCTGGTTATATTCGAGCGGCTTCGCTCTGTGTTTGTTAAGTCTGTCAATGGCTATTTTTTGTCTATGTTGGAGTAATCCCCTTATATCTTCCTGTGTCTGCTCTTTAAAATTAGTAAGCCCCTGATAGTTTATTCGCGACGTTCTATAAAAAAAAATGTCGACCGGTTTGTGACCTGTCACCGAGTGGACAGAGTTGTTGTATCTGTCTACAGTAATAAATACCAATTCGGTTATCTTGAGGCTACGGTTGTCATTTTTTAGGCACCGGTATATCTCGAGGAAGGTAGAGTGGAATCTCTCAACTTGGCCGTTCACTTCGCTTTTTTGGGATGGAGTGTAGTAAACGGCTATACCCAGGGTCTGGAGGTAGTTAAGTACTGTGGGGCAAAGCAGGCCCCTTTCGTTATCTGACACTATTGTTTTTGGTGCTGTAAAGTAGTGGAGAACTTCGACCAGCCTCTCGCGAAGGTGCACTGATGACTTGGACTCTATTGGGAAAAGTTTGGCGAATTTGGAAAATTTGTCGATGCAACTGAGGAATTTGAGTTTTTCGATTGTGAAGAGGTCGATGTGTAGAATTTCGCATGGGTATGTGGGTATGGGGGTCAGTTGGAACTCTGGTTTGGCTGGGTGCCTGTCATACTTGAACATCTTACAGGCCTGACAGGGAGAGACTAGAGCTTTGATGCGGCAGGCCATCCTGGGGAAATAGAATTTTTCCAAGATTTGCAACTTCATTTCTTTCGGCCTCCTGTGAGCTCTAGCATGCTCGGCGTTTATTACCCTACACACTTCTTCTTCGTCTGCCAGGTCAGTCACCCTCCTTTGTGTAATGCGGATCTTGTACCCCGAGAAGTTTCTGCGGCAGCACTCTTGCAGAGGCTGCAAATAATGTTCTGGAATTTTTATCCCATTGATTACTTATTAATGGCTTCAGATATTCTTCCAGGCGGGTTTGTAAGTCTTGTTCGGAATTGATAGGGATCAAATGGCGCACATAACCCGGGTGGGGGGTTTCGCGAGCATATCCTTGCCGGTCAGGGTCAAACACGAGCTGATTCTTAAACGCATTAATAGGAGCCTCTACATGGGGGATCAAATCAGACGCGTCCTGAAGTGCGCTGTGGACGGTGGCAACGGAGTCCGCTGTTGAAGTTGAGGCTGAGGTGCTGAGGTAATTCAGATTTGACACAATGCGGGAGAGCGCATCAGCAACCGCATTGGATTTGCCTGGTTTGTAGATGAGTTCGCAGTTGTACTCTTCTATACGTGCCTTCCAACGTTTTAATTTCGCATTGAAATTTCTATTACCTAACGAGAATGTCAATGGTTGGTGATCCGTGTAAACCTTAATGGATGCAGCGCCATAAAGATAAGACCGTAAATTGTCGAGGGCCCAGACTATTGCTAGCATTTCCTTTTCGTTCACGGCATAGTTTTCCTCTGTTTTATTCAGTGACCGCGAAATATAGGCGATTGGGCGATCTTTTCCATCGTCGTTTTGAGAGAGAACGGCCCCTATGGCATAGTTAGATGCATCGGTTGTTAGATGGAACGGTTTATTAAAGTCTGGGAAAGCTAAAACTTCTGAGGAAGCAAGAATGGTTTTAAGGTCGTCAAAGGCCTTTATGGCTTCCTCGCTCAAGGAGATTGAAATGTGTTGGGTTTGGGACGCCTTAACCTGGGCATGCTCTCCCCTCGTGAGATTCGTCAAAGGTTTGGCGATTTTGGCATAGTCACAAATAAATTTCCTATAGTAGGAGGTCATCCCTAGGAAGCTTTTGAGTTCTTTCAAATTTGTGGGCAAAGGCATGTCTTTTATGGCTTTCACCTTCTTCCCGTCCGCTCGGATACCATCCGGTGTTACCACGTAACCTAAAAACTCCACTTGGGTGCGTAGGAATTGTGTTTTTTCCAGGTTCACTTGTAGTTTGGCCTGCCTCAATTTTTCAAATACGTCGCGCAAGTTGCGCCAATGGGACTCATAATCTTTGCTGAAAACAATGATATCGTCGATGTATACATAGCAAATCTTGCCGATGTATTCTCGCAACACATCGTCGATCATTCTCTGGAAGACTGCTGGGGCATTCTTGAGCCCGAAAGGTAGGCGCGTGAATTCGTACTTTCCGTTCAGGGTGGAAAACGCTGTTTTTGGGATGTCAGATTCCTTCATATGGATCTGGTGGAATCCAGACGTTAAGTCAAGGGTCGTGAAAAGTTTGGCTTCGCCTAGGCTAGATAGGGTGGACGTTATATCAGGGATTGGGTAGGTGTCGGAGATGGTGACGGCGTTAAGCCGCTTGAAATCAATCACCATCCGATACTGTTTTTCTCCATTGGGCTTAGGTTTTTTCGGGACTACCCAGATCGGGGAATTATATGGGCTTTTGGAGGGCCTTATTATTCCCTCGCGAAGGAGTTCCCCAACTTGGTTTTCCACTTCCCCCCTCATGTTGGCGGGGTAAGGGTAGCTCTTGGAATATATTGGCTCCTGGGTGTTTGTTCGGATTTCGGCCCGAACGCTCGTTTCCACTGCTTCGCCTGGCGAGAGTGGGTCAAAGATAGCGGAAAATTCGTCAATCAGGGATTTAAGGCACATCTTTGCTTCCACAGGGTGTTGATCGTCGATCAGCGAGTGGATGTTGAGGGAGGGCATGGCCAATAGCGGGATCCTTATCCCGGGGGTTATCGTTAGGGAGTCATCTTTCCTATCAATTACTGCTTTAAGGGGTTATATACCTTTTTTAGCGGAAAAATTGAGCAAACTTTGGATTTTTTTTTAAATATGTAGCAGTAATTACAAAAATGTTAATATATATTGATTGTACATCTTTTGAAGAAAAAAGGAAGCTATTGGTCTTGAAAAAATATAAATAAATAACGGAGTTATGGCGATTCCACCAAAACCATTTTTTTTTTAGAGGGTCGCGGTGACTACGATTGAAGGTCAGGAGGTCAACAAAAATCAAAAAACAGAAAAAATTTCATTAGTATAAAGTTGTATCTTGTTCGTGAACGATTCCTTTTTGGAATATCTCGTTTTTTCTGTAAACAGTAACGATTTTTTAAAAAAAATGCCTTTTTTTGCTCTAAAAATTTTATTCAAAAATTCTGATCTTAAAAACAAAAAATTTTTCTTGAAAAGTCGATCGTTCACGAACTGCGCACAATCATTAAGAACAATTTAAAAAAAAAATTAAGCAGATCGATCAAATGGTTCTTGCGGAATCGTAGTCACCGCAAAGGCACTTTTTTATAAAAACGATTTCGAGATAATCGCATTTAAAGTTCGAGGTTGAGTGTGTTTTGTGTGACAACCGCGGCACAAAAAACTGTTTTCCTATGGAACTATTGTTCGTATTTTTGGGAAAATGTTCTTTATGAATTGTACTTTAGGATTCAGCAAAAAAAAATTTTCGATTTTTTGAAAAAAAAAAAGGTATATAACCCCTTAAGAGACTTCAAGGTGTCGTCTCCGATGATGCCATGGAAGGCGGTTAAGCCGGGGAGAACGAAGAAGGTTACAGGGGAGTCATTGCCCATAAGTTTGAAAAATTGTCCAGTTACTTGATGTGTTATCATAATCTCCCCCCCCCAGCGGATTGAACTGGGAAGGGTTCTCGTAAGGGTTTGCAACCCTCAGCTATCTGGGGGCTAATAAAGTTCTTATTTGCGCCAGTATCTATCAGAAACCGTAGCTTAGCCCCCTTTCTCACGCCATACTCTATGTATGGAACGCTGGAGAGGCCTCGGCCATAAAATTCGACGAGCCGGTGTTGCCGGTCTCTGAATGTGATCGGAGCCCTGTCTGATCGTCTGTCAAGGTCCCGTCATGGTAGACGTCGCCTCCCGGTTTCTCCCCGTACTCAGGTGCAATGGCCTCGAACGAGGGCGGGGCACCGTTCAGGTGATATAACCTCTGGGATTTCCGGAAGGGGTAAAGATTGGAGGGAGTGCTGGGGCTGCGATTCGCGCTGGAATTTTGGTTGGAGCGATAGGAATGTCCCGACTGGTGGGGTTCCAGTTTAATCGCGCGTGGGTTCAAATACCTCGGCTGGGACTGAGAATCCCTGCCCGAGGTTTGGTATTGGTACTGCTGGTTGGTCGGGGAGTAATTCGAGTAATTCGACTGGGGCGTCCATGTGTATTTCTGACGGTAGGACGGTAAATGCGGGAATTTATTAAGATGGGTAGTGGAGTAGGTGACGTGATTCTTGGAGGTCAGATTCTGTAATTCTAGGCAAATAGCGTAAGCCTCTGGCAAGGTCTTTGGCCCCCGGATTACTAACAATCTCGAGAGGTCGCCACTCAGGCCCCTGATGAAGACATCCAGGGACAGGTAGGTCTCGACCAGTGCGCCGAGGATATCGGGGCTCTGGTTGCCGTTTTTTAGACAGCGTACTATTAATGCAAAGTGACTGTTTATCCCAGAATAAAAAGCCTCCACGGTCCGTGCCCCCTGGGTCATCTGTCCCATCTGGTATTCTAGCGTGCGTAAATCCCGTTTATCGGCGTAATGAAGCGCCAAGACGCGCTTGGTCTCCGGCCAATCATCCTCGGACACGTTATAGGCTAGAAGGGTTGTCTCGGCAGCGCCCCTAACCTTTTGCCTGATGCTGACGACTATGGAACGGTACAGTGGCCTTTCTTTGATAACTTCGTAATCTTTCACAATAGCCTCCGCTCTCCCCATCCATGAGTCATAGCTACCTGCCTCGCCCTCGAAAACCTGCAGCTCCTTCACGCTATCGGGCAACCTAGCGACTTCCTTTAGCTCATACTCGGTACGGGGGCCGATTAAAGGC
Organism: Drosophila bocqueti; assembly: GCA_018151655.1. Taxonomy (NCBI): domain Eukaryota; kingdom Metazoa; phylum Arthropoda; class Insecta; order Diptera; family Drosophilidae; genus Drosophila; species Drosophila bocqueti. Next base: position 175,945 of record JAECXF010000294.1, on the reverse strand, counting down.
GCTGCCCGGGGAGCGACCTCGTTGGCTGCTTCCCGGCTTTTTTCTAGCCCGATCACCCTGTCATCTATTTTCTTAATGTCCTCCTTAACCTCCGTTATCTGTCCGACCAACAGCGCCAGGGTGGCTTCAAACTTGGTAAGGGTTGCCTTAATCTCAAACATAGTTGGGTATTAACCGGCAGAGTAACGGTCTTGATTCAATGCTTCAATTCGATTTGACTTATTTAATTTTATTAATTAATGAATTAATTAATTAATTTAATTGTTTCTTTTGCTAACCGAAAACGTCTCACTCACCCGTGTTCTTCGTCTGTTGTGTGTGTGTCTCTTTACAATGGGTTGTTCTTCGTGTCTCGGGTTGGCCACTTACGCCGTGATAATTCTAAGGGAAGAGGTGTGTTAATATGATATGTCGTAACTTAAGTCTATATTGGTGGCCAGGTGACAAGTGAATTTTTCGTGTGTGTTTCTTTTTTCTTTCTTTTGTTTTTTGTTTTGCCATTCGTTATTTTTTCCTCTTTTTTGTACTCATTTTTTATATTCTTTTGTTTTTTGTTTTGCCATTCGTTATTTTTTCCTCTTTTTTGTACTCATTTTTTATATTCTTTTGTATATTCTTATTGCCAATTTTACTCTCGCACTCATCTTTTTTCTTTTTTTTTTTGCGGAGTTAATATAGTTTAATTTGCCATTTTATTCCGGCGTCTTTTTTCCTTTTTATATCCTATATATTTAATAGGTACATTATTTTTATTCGACGTTGAGCGCGGTGGGCCGTATTATTCCGGTTTGGCTTATTGCCTACTAAGGTACGGGGTGTCACACAATTCACTGGGCAACCCTTTTTGTGCAGGTAACACAGGGTATTCCCAGTAAACTACTCACGCCACTTTTTTTGTCATATTTAGGTTTTTTTTATCTTTTAGGGGCCGCTCGTAGACTAGCTACCGCAGCGGTTATCGAATTTTGTTTTTATTTTGTGACCTTATTATGCCCGTGATCCGGAATCACCGCGGCGGATTTGTCACTTCTTTTATTTCACTTTAGCCCTTTTGCGCTCGTGCACAGCCTGGGGCAGGTCACCGCAGCGGGTTGGCTAATTCTAGTTTCACATCACACGAATTCACTTCTCACCTTACCCCAATTTTTACGGGTCCCTCATCGCTTATTTGGATGAGCTGCTCGGGCGCCAGTTAAGGTCCCTCCGTAAGGACCTGCCCAGGTCCTTACTGGGACTCGCCATACCTAGCCATATAGGTAGCCGCAAATAATAAGATTCGTCAATCTACGTTATAAACTTTATTGTTTGGAGTTTTAAATCTACACAAATGATAGTGATTATGATCGGTTCTCAGTCCAACTCGAACTACCTGGCCTCTCGTTTCGTTATTTCCATCAAAACTCGGTAGCCGGTGTTATTGCAGTCGCCATCAGTTTGTAGTTGCAAACCTTGCAGTGCCGTAGTCAGCGATCGTTGGTCGTATTACCAACCTTGCACTTTCCGCCGTGCTTCCGCTATACGGCGAGTGGTCAGCGTTCTACTTATTAGCACGGCGGATGTCGCTATGCTGAGCTGGTTCGGGGTGCGGGGGAAAGGTGAAGTCGGCTGGTCAACGCTCTGTCGTGCCGTTGCTCTTGTTGAGCTGGCCCGGGGTGCGGGGGAAAGGGTGGAGCCCGATGATTAACGCTCCAATATTTAACTTATATCATATAGTTTTTTGTAATCATTATGAAGTTCATGTAATGGATTAGTTATAGGTTTAAATGTTTCTTCAAGACCCATAATATTTCGAGTTTGATATTGTTTTAATTCTGAAAATGTTTTCTTTAGAGCATTTCGAATTTTTGTCAATTGATTTAAAATTTGTTCATTCATTGTGTTAAATTTTTGAAGCTAAATTTTGGAAGGAAGTGGATATTACTCCTTTTCGATTGAAAATGTACTGAACATTAAATCATAATTCCATTACATTTATAGCTTATATCAGCTTATATCAAATCAGACCTGGTAACCTGATCAGTTAATCAGACCTGGTAACCTGTTCGGTTAAACAGAGTTGCTAGTAACCATTCATTAAAAGAAAAAAAAAATACCAAGCTGAAAACAAATTTACCCATTTCCCAAATCATAAATAATAAAATTTTAAAATTTTGAAAAATGCTGAAAAGAAATTTTTCCCATATCCCAAATAAAAAAGTTTAAAATTTAATGTTTATCATTTATTTATTTTTTCATTTTTATTAAATTAAATTAAAGTAAATAAACTGGAAGAAAAAATGCTGAAAAGAAATTTTTCCCATATCCCAAATAAAAAAGTTTAAAATTTAATGTTTATCATTTATTTATTTTTTTATTTTTATTAAATTAAATTAAAGTAAAAAACTGAAAGAAAAATGCTGAAAAGAAATTTTTCCCATTCCCAAATAAAAAATCTTTAAAAATGTAATGTTCATATTATTTATTTAATTATTTATTGTTTTTTTGTTTACATTTTAACTACGAAATCAACGTTTCCATCTGGCAACTAATACATAATATATCTTTATTCACTGAAAAACGCTTAAATGCAATCTTCGACTGCATTATAGCGTTCTGGCAGATAAACATAATGAGCCTCCAACTCAATCCTAATATTTTCGCCAAATTTTCCCTTGACGCGGGAAGCTGACAAAATTTCAAACCCCGTATTAATCGGGAGCTGATTAAAGTTAAGCTCGCCTTTAACTCTACACGCGTTAAAGGCAAGCATAAGGGGATCCATTTGAATATCCTCAATTAAGGCATCCAAATCCACTTGTGTCACACCACAAGGTAATTTGGATGCTGAAGTGAGGATGTTCGTATTAACCTTGTTGGAGGTGGAGGTTGAGGTGGAGGTGTTCATGTTGTGTTCATGTTGTTCATAGTGGATGTGGTGGATGTGGTAGAGCTGGTGGACGTGGTAGAGCTGGTGGAGCTGGAGCTGGTGCTGGTGCTGATGCTGATGGAGCTGGTGCTGGCGGTGCGGTGCGGGCGGTGCTGTGCGGTGCTGGTGCTGGTGCTGGTGCTGGCTGCTGGTGCTGGTGCTGGTGCTGGTGCTGGTGCTGGTGCTGGTGCTGGTGCTGGTGCTGGTCTGGTGCTGGTGCTGGTGCTGCTGGTGCTGGTGCTGGTGCTGGTGCTGGTGCTGGTGCTGGTGCTGGTGCTGGTGCTGGTGCTGGTGCTGGTGCTGGTGCTGGTGCTGGTGCTGGTGCTGGTGCTGGTGCTGGTGCTGGTGCTGGTGCTGGTGCTGGTGCTGGTGCTGGTGCTGGTGCTGGTGCTGGTGCTGGTGCTGGTGCTGGTGCTGGTGCTGGTGCTGGTGCTGGTGCTGGTGCTGGTGCTGGTGCTGGTGCTGGTGCTGGTGCTGGTGCTGTGCTGGTGCTGGTGCTGGTGCTGGTGCTGGTGCTGGTGCTGGGCTGGGCTGGTGCTGGTGCTGGTGCTGGTGCTGGTGCTGGTGCTGGTGCTGGGCGGCGGGCGGCGGCGGGCGGCGCGCGGCGGCTGGCGGCGCGCGGCGGCGCGGGCGGCGGCGGCGCCTGTCTGGTGCTGGTGCTGGTGCTGGCTGGGCTGGTGCTGGGCTGGTGCTGGGCTGGTGCTGGCTGGTGCTGGTGCTGGTGCTGGTGCTGGTGCTGGTGCTGGTGCTGGTGCTGGTGCTGGTGCTGGTGCTGGTGCTGGTGCTCGGTGCTGGGCGGCTGCTGTGCTGGTGCTGGTGCTGGTGCTGGGCTGGCTGGTGCTGGGCTGGTGCTGGTGCTGGTGCTGGTGCTGGTGCTGGTGCTGGTGCTGGTGCTGGTGCTGGTGCTGGTGCTGGTGCTGGTGCTGGTGCTGGTGCTGGTGCTGGTGCTGGTGCTGGTGCTGGTGCTGGTGCTGGTGCTGGTGCTGGTGCTGGTGCTGGTGCTGGTGCTGGTGCTGGTGCTGGTGCTGGTGCTGGTGCTGGTGCTGGTGCTGGTGCTGGTGCTGGTGCTGGTGCTGGTGCTGGTGCTGGTGCTGGTGCTGGTGCTGGTGTTGGTGCTGGTGCTGGTGCTGGTGCTGGTGTTGGTGCTGGTGCTGGTGGTGCTGCTGACTGCTTGTCACTGAATGATATTTTTCCTCCAGGAACCGGCTGAATTTATACCCAGCCCAGGACCGAATTTCTTCTTCTTCTTCTTCTTCTTTTTCTTCTTCTTCTTCTTCTTCTTCTCCTACCACTACACATAGTTCAATGGAATGGTGTGAGAAGAAGGGTCAGTTCGCCCAAAAGGTTGTCGTAGCGTAGCAAACATATAACCACATTAGCAAGACGAAGCGCAGTCTAGCAAGAATTTTATACACAAGTGTCCACAGTTAAAGGTCCCAAATTTTTGGAATCGTTGATAATTATACCTGAGGTTTTTTTCCAAATATAAAACTACTTCTAATGGTGGTTGTAAATTTCCAAAACTGTCGAAATAAAATGAATCTAATCCTTTCTTAAAATATGCCACCCAATGCGTTCCATTTGATGAAGAGTCTGCTAAATTTATTATTTCACACTCATGATAAAGAGGAAATTTAGGTAACTCATTTTTCATAAACAGGGGTGCCATGCAAAACACAGTGATTTTGATTTCCACAAAAAGGCATTTCCGCTAAACAAATTTCTCGGTGCCATACAACATCGAATAAGTTTTGTGTTTTTAGTTTTTTCAAAAACCATTCGAAATGGCTTGCAGGGTTGCCATGATGAAATCACCCATGTGTTTTAGCAAACATTTTTTTGAAATGACTGTAAAATGGTAGGTTTTGGGTTGATTTATTCTTTAAATAATGTTATTTAACCTGTTTTGTTAATTAATTTAGTTTTTTTACTTTTATTTTAAAAAAAAGTTTAAAATATTGGCGCGAAAATAAATAAAAGTAGCTCGACAGCTCTACTAAACCCAACTTCAAAATTTCGAATCTATCGATGTGGTAGGCATCGAAATTGACGTCAAGTTCAAAAACCCGAAAAATATTTGAGTGGAAGTGCTGTGGCACCGAGAAATCATTTTTTAGGGTTTTTGCAGCGGAAGTGGTTTCTGTGGCACCCCTGATAAACTCCTCGAAAGTGTGGAATATTTATAAAGCCAAACCTCTTTATATCAAAGTTGGATAATGCCCTTTTGGGTAGCACATTTAATAGTTTTTTGACTACGTTTTTGTTTTTGTTTATTTTTTGAAAATAAAATCCCAAAACCCTTCTTATATGGCTGCAAGTACAAGCCTTTACCCATTGCAACTGATTCAAGCTTTCTATTATGTCTCTGGTTTTCCTCCAGCTGTGCTTTAGCAATGCGTGCACTGTTTATAGTCTTTGATATTGCTGCGCTACCTGAAGCCAAACTCCCAACAGCACTTAGAGCTGTTAAAATTGGAACGAGTGGCAGGAAGCCTCCTATTTTGGGTACATTGATAATGCGAGGAATTTATATATTTTTCTTACATCCCATTGTGTTTTTTACTGCTTTACGTGCTACTTTTATTGCATTCAATATGTCAAGCGGCTTATTCTTTTTCAATTCCTTGGTGGCATGCGTGATTATTGAAGCAAGGGATTTTTTTTAATGTCTTCTTTTTCACTTGCTTTGTACCCATTCCAAACTTTTTCCTAGCCTTTATTATGTTTGTTACAAAATAAGCTGCAGCTCTCTCCCCGATACAACTATCCTTTGCTTTTACCCGATCCCAAGCCCTATCAATTAAAACAGAGTCCGCTTTATGGCGATCACTTAAGTCCTTACTGTTTGAGTACTCTATATCATGAATTCTACACGCTTCGTCTAACCCGTTAATTCCACGATCGCCTCTAGCTAATCGTTTCTCTAGCTTTGTACCAGTTCCACAGAAGTTATAACCAGGTAAATGAGCCTCAAAGGGTAGAGCATCAATAATATTGTTTATGATACCAGTGCCCCGCTTGACATTTGCTTTATGACTGTTTATATTATACAGACGTTTAACCATTTTATAAGAACCTCAATTATCAAAAGATTGTCATTGAATGAAGTACTTATCACAATAACATGCGTTTATTAAAGCAAAATAAAAACATCATAGTTCGAAATATTGAGGGTGGTGGGGGAGGAGAGAACAAACCTCCACGCCACAGCACTTTGTTACCGAATACAATTAGAGCCTTAATTGTCGGCCCATCAAATTGTGGGAAAACTAATGTGATGTTAAGTCTGATTGAAAGTCCAAATGGTCTCAAATTTGAAAATATTTATGTATTTTCGAAAAGCTTATTTCAACCTAAATATGAGTATTTGGAAAAACTTATCAAGCCAATACGAGGAATGGGATATTACACATTTCCATCAAATGACAGCATTATATCACTAGAAGAAGCAAAAAAGAATTATATTATGATCTTCGATGATATTCCTGCTTCGACAAAGCAGGACAATATTAAAAGCTTTTTCTCTTTCGGAAGACTTATGAACATATTTCATTCTACTTATCTCAAACGTATTCACATGTTCCCAAACATTTAGTACGAGATAACTGCAACTTTATAGTAGTTTTCAATCAGGATTTACTAAACATGCGAAACATTTATAGAGATCATGTGTGTGGTGATATGACATTTGATACATTTATGGATATTACAAGAAAGTGTTGAAAGACCAAGTTTGGATTTCTCTTAATTTCTAAAGATTATGAAATTAATTCTGGACGTTATCGAAAAGCATTTGATCAATTTATTCTATTATAATATTTATATTTATATAACTATGCTATGATAATGATTATTAGAACAGTTCAAAATTAAGCTTCATAATGAGTACATCGTTAACAATTGCATTAACACAGATTGAACTAAAACGGAATTATGAATGTGCTCTTATTGATTTCTATACTTTCAATTCAATCCCAAATGTTGATACGAAAAACAATCTATTTCATATTGGGAATAAAGTTATTGAAATACCAGTAGGCTCATATGAGTTTGATGATATTATTAAATATATATTTAATAAGCTTAAAGAGTTTCAACTTCATGACAGTGTCAAAATTGAATGTAATAATAATACATTTGAAGTTCACGTTATTACAAAAAATGAAACTATAAATTTTAATCATGATCGATCAATTGGTCAGCTATTTGGATTTAATAAACGACCACATAATGATGAAATTTACAAATCGGATAATCCTATAAATATTTCAAATGTAAATTCCATTAGATTGGAATGCAACATTATTAGCGGATCATATGTCGGTAATAGATCGAATCATGTATTACATGAGTTTGGAATAAGCGTCCCTTGCGGGTATAAAATCAATGAGACGCCGACTAATTTAATCTATTTAGCAGTGCACACCAGACAAATAAGTACTATCGAATTACGCATTACAGATCAGAACGGAGATTTAATTAATTTGCAAGGGGAAACTGTAACAATTCGTTTACACTTACGATCAGTAGAATGATAATCTATAATAAAAAGCCTGTCCTTCGCCCCCTTATCAGCATTACAAAATCAAAAGCTGAAGTGAAAACATCATTACCGTCATCATTATCATCTGAAGGAGCTTCTCAAAAGCGAACTCCTCTCACATTAAAAAATATATTGATTTTAAAATCACTTGGATTTAATATAAAAAAGTAGTTTCAAATGAATGAAATTTTTCACGTTCTTGATAAACCAATTAATGATGAAACTATCATTAAAAAGGAATACCACACTTATTATCCATATCAACGAAACTTCAAGACAAATGATGAAGTTCGTATCACAATACAAAACCAAGATTAATATGTCCTTCCATGTGAAAGCTTTCTCCACTTTGAAGGAACGCTTAGCAAAATTATTGATAAAAATACAGGAGCAAGCAGTACAAATGGTGTTGATGGTTTGCTCAAAAATAATTGTATGGCCAATTTTTTGGATGAAATAAGATATGAATTAAATGGATGTGAACTTGATAGGACACGCTTCACTGGTATTACATCAACACTCAAGTACTATCTCTCAATCGGACAGCATGAGGGTCATCATTATCTCAATGCTGGGTGGGGTGGAGGAGAGAACATCATTTCACCTTTTCAGTACCACTGAAAATGTTGATTGGATTTGCTGAAGACTATAAGAAAGTTGTATTAAATTGTAAACATGAAATTATCCTCCTACTAGCTAAAAATACTGATGATATGTATATTAAAACGGTTGATGGAAAAACGCATAATATCGCCATACATAACATTAGTTGAAAAGTACCTCATATTGTTCCAAGCGATGCCGCAAAAATTAAAATGTATAATGTTGTTAAAAGCGGTGATAGTCTTCCACTATCATATCGTAGTTGGGAAATGCATATTAATCCTACACTAGTACAAGGAACGCAACACGTATGGAATGTGAAACTGGCTGGAAATAGGGAACGACCACGCTTTGCTATCATAGCATTTACATTAAATGGAGAATTTATTTCAAATAATTTGAGAAATTTAAAGGTTCATTTAAACTCTGACGTTTTCCACTATGAGGATTTGAATATTAAATATGATGAAAATCGATTTGCTGTTTTGTATGACATGTATGCAAGATTTCAAGAAAGTTACTACAATAGAGAATCTCGTCCACTTCTATCACCAACGGAATTTAAGACCAAAGCATCAATTGTTGTTGTTTACCTATCCTATCAAAATGAGTCTGTCAAGTCGGGACCAATTGATGTTAAAATTTCAACTGAACTAACTAGTCCAAGTGGATGAATACAAAGGTATATTGCCTTCTCATTCATGATCGTCTAGTCGAATACACACCTTTGACTGGCTTAACTCAACGTATCGTCTAAGAAGTTGTAGGACATTTCTTCAATCAATTTTTGGAAATCGTTGCAAGCAGACGTCTACGGAATAAAAATATAAAACAAACAAAAAATGTTTGCGGACAACGGAGGGAATATTACATCAAATATGGAAATCATTCAACTTATATTAAAAATAAACAATTTCTTGAAAATTTACAAGGAACAAATTTTTCCCCGAACACACAAAATATTTTGAAGAGTCCTTAAAATATTTTTGTAATAGGCTGAGTGATTTTCCACTGGTTTCTAATATATATGGCGAACATTTCTCATCTTGTTGCTGGGCTCAAAATGATGTTAACGAAGGCGTTGATACCTGCGCATGTCATTTCTATACTGTACGCTCAAACAAATGTCTTAAAATTATTAAAATGTATTTAAATTTAGAACATCGTTTTTGATCATTGTACTTGAGAAAATAAAATTATACTTTTTCTAAAATAAAGTAACTACTCTTTTTATTTGGGATTGGGAAAATTTTCTTTTCAGCATTATCTTAATTTTTAGGTTTTGTTTACCTGGAAGGAACTGAAATTTAGCCCTCTAAGAGATAGAGAGGGGGAAGCGGCGACTCATCCCTTTGTTGATTCCTTAAGCGGTTGGGTGCGGCGCCTGGCTTTATTGACTTTCCTTTTAATCGTCCCCTTTTTTCATAATTTCGAAAGAATTTCCGAAGATATCCTTTTTATCCCACCACACATCCCTCCCATTGTTTGTAAGCTGTAACCTTCCTAAGAACTCTTCAATTAGCTGTCTGCACATACCTTTTTTTATGATGAGGTGTGTGGCGGCTGGCTTGATTGACTTTTCCTTTTGTTCACTTTCGAAAGAATTTTCCTAGGATCCTATTTTTTATCCTACCAACCTTCCTAAGAACTCTTCAATTAGCTGTCTACACATAACTTTTTTTATTATGAGGTGTGTGGCGCCTGGCTTGATTGACTTTTCCTTTTGTTCACTTTCGAAAGAACTTTGCTAGGATCCTATTTTTTATCCTAGCAACCTTTTTTAGAACTCTTCAATTAGCTGTCTACACCTTTTTTTATTATGAGGTGGGTGTGCTGATGACATTCATAGGGGGGTTGTGTGGGTTGTGATCTAAACCCTTGACTTTGATGCTTTCCATTCTTTAGAATACATGCAGTCTTTGAGACTGTCCCTTCCTTTTAGAGTTCAAGAAATGCAGGTAAGCGTCGGTGAGCCCTGATCGCACGTGCACAGGTGCTACCCTCCATCCCTTTTTGGGTCTGATTCGATCGTGGGAAAACGCGGATCAAACGCGTTTCGATATCGCTCGATCGCATTCGCACTCGTTGTCGTATCGAGTGCGTCTTCGTGGCGGTACAGCTTCCACACACGTTTCTCACGTGTCCTCACACCATTCAATCAGTGACCCTAATCAATTTTTATAACCCTACCCTTTTAAGGGGGTGACATGTGACAGATGACCCTTTTTTTATCTAATTAATGACCCTATCAATTAGCGGCATATCAAAGGTGGCGCAGATGTCAGGTTTTCTATCTACTCACATTGAGGCATACTTGTCGGATCTGCCGCCGCAAGCAGCACACTTTGGTTCATGGCTCGTCGCAGCCAACTCAAAATGAAAACCACAATACAATACTAGAATACTAGAACCTGCAGGCTGCTCCTGGACACTGGATCCACAATAACCTTGGCATCGGAATCATTTGTTCAGCTAATAGGCGTGCGTCGAACGCACGCACGGATTTTTATTCTCGCGCCAATAGCGCGGGCGTTACCCGAGGACGCGCACATATCAAGCTGCGCTCTCGTCATTCGGGCCAATCTGTCGAATTGGTCTCGTTTATTCTCAACTCGTTGACGTCATCACTCCCAAGCCAAGTTATTGACACCTTGCGACGCGTACCGCGCACAATTAAAGAATATTCAAATTCGAACGAGGCGCGCGCGCGCTCCCAAACAAACCAAGGGTCACTCTAGACCCAAGATCCGGCCACACTAAGTCGGGCAAATCCCGAACACCGGCCACACTAATTCGGGCAAACCCACAGCCCGAGCGGGCACACCAAAACCAGCCAAGCGCTATTTAAAGCGGGCCGCTGGCCTCAGATTGAGCATTCAGCGGTCGGAGTCGACCAAGGTGGAAGTCACCAGCGAGCAGCAACCGAGCAGCACACCAGGACCAGGAGTCAACGGTAACAAGGAGTAAGATCTAACCTACTACGTATCCTTGAGACGGCTTCGTCCTCGTATTTACCAAACTACGTATCCTTGAGACGGCTTCGTCCTCGTATTCATACTACGTATCCTTGAGACGGCTTCGTCCTCGTATTGACACACACGAGACGGCTTCGTCCTCGTATTGACCGAACTACGTATCCTTGAGACGGCTTCGTCCTCGTATCCATACTACGTATCCTTGAGACGGCTTCGTCCTCGTATTCATACTACGTATCCTTGAGACGGCTTCGTCCTCGTATTCACACTACGTATCCTTGTGACGGCTTCGTCCTCGTATTTACCAAACTACGGATCCTGGAGACGGCTTCGTCCTCGTATTCGTACTACGTATCCTTGTGACGGCTTCGTCCTCGTATTTACCACACTACGTATCCTGGCTGACGGCGTCGTCCTGCGATATCAGCATCTATCCCAGACAGGCGCACGGGACCCCCCTAGACGGACCCTAGACAGGAGGAGCGTGACCCGGACCGGGGACTCTACTTGCCGCGAATAATAATTTTGTAACATTGTAACCGATCTGAGAAAACCAATAAACTTCGAATCTATCTATATAAGCCTAGTCAGGTTAACCCTACGCGTTCTCACTGGGACTCGGGTCGGGGATTCCTTTTCTAGCACCACTTTCCTAAACAAATAAATGTCCTGGATGATCCTGGCCAGCCCTGACTACCCGCGGCCAGACAGAACGTCACAGGTGGCGCCCGAGCAGGTTTAAGTGGTGACTAATGGGAAACCGACGCCGAGAAGTGATGACGAATAGGGTACATGTAACGACAAAGAGGATGAAGGAAGACAGGAAGTAGGAAAACGTCGACTGAAGGAAACGGTCAGAGGAAAATCGTTTGGAGAGAGACTGGATACGAAACGAAGATGGAGCGGAAGATAAACATCCAAGATCTCGATCGGATACGAAGCTGGGGAATGCGGAATGATGGGACAACCAATCCTCTGGAGTTCATACAGAATATGGAGAATTGGGCGACCGGATTCGGCATTCAGCACGACGAATTGGTACGAACAATGCCATTCGTGTTAGTAGACGCCGCGATGGATTGGTGGACCTGCACACCAAGCCAAATAAACAATTGGGCGATGCTGACAGAAGAGATGATGGAGTACTTCTGGCCAAGAAAGTTCCAGAAGCAACTCAAGGAGCAAGTTGTGCAGCGTAGACAGGGAGAAGCGGAATCTACGAGAGCATACGCAATGAATCTCATGAACTTGATGAGGTTTGCAGGGAATACGGACAAGGAAAAACTGGACCGGATATACTATAACTGCAAGAGCGAAATAAAGCTATTTACACGAAGAACAGGGTTTAAAACACTGCCGGAGTTCTTAAAGATAGCAGAAGTGGTCGACATGATTGAATCAGGGAGTCTCGAACACACACAGCACACACTCAACCCAGAGGTCTGCGTGGGAGCCGACGGTACGGGGCAGAATACAGCCACCAAAACCGTCGGGCGCTGTGAAACGACGGCGAACCAACCGGAGCAGTCATGCCAGGTTGTGCCAGATCCATGGAGCACTCTAGACGGTAAAGAGACCAAGAAGTACATGAGGTCAGCCGTAGGGAAAGAGGCTTTGCAGGAGGCCGACGTAGAGGAAAAGGAAGAGGTTGCCGCAGAACCGGCGGACGAGGTGGAGAAGAGCGCAGAGCAACGTGGAGAAGTTGCCGCAGAACAGGCGTACGAGGCGGAGAGGAGCGCAAAGGAAAGTGGAGAAGACGAGGAGCGTGGAATCGAATATGGGGAGCACAGGAGTGATGAGCGGAAGACGACAGGAAGAAAGAAGAAGAACAAAGAGCGAGCAGGAGAAGGCAAGATGCCGAAGTTCACGGCGAGGGCCAAAAAGTCCCGAGCAAGGCTGATCGAGCCAGGGGCACCGGGGACGGTCCGGAAAAGGACAGCGCCACCGAAGATGGCAAGTCGACGAGAGGGAGATAGGCACGACGCGATGGCCTCGACGATGACGGATATCGTCCAACAGGGCCGGAGGGGGGCGGCCAAACCCCCAACGAAAGTCACTGGCGGAGCAAGCCCGATGGGGGGAAAGCCGCGACGGGAAGGCCCAACCGCAGACGGAACCGTCCGAATGGGCCGGACCAGAAGGGCTCACCTCCCTAGGACTGGCGGAGGACAGCAGCGACGGAACCGGGAGCCGGGAAAACAACGAGTAAGGACACAGTGGCGGCCACCATATGGCGCCACTATCGAAAGGAGGGGGGAGTGTGACGCGTACCGCGCACAATTAAAGAATATTCAAATTCGAACGAGGCGCGCGCGCGCGCCCAAACAAACCAAGGGTCACTCTAGACCCAAGATCCGGCCACACTAAGTCGGGCAAATCCCGAACACCGGCCACACTAATTCGGGCAAACCCACAGCCCGAGCGGGCACACCAAAACCAGCCAAGCGCTATATAAAGCGGGCCGCTGGCCTCAGATTGAGCATTCAGCGGTCGGAGTCGACCAAGGTGGAAGTCACCAGCGAGCAGCAACCGAGCAGCACACCAGGACCAGGAGTCAACGGCAACAAGGAGTAAGATCTAACCTACTACGTATCCTTGAGACGGCTTCGTCCTCGTATTTACCCAAACCACGTATCCTTGAGACGGCTTCGTCCTCGTATTCATACTACGTATCCTTGAGACAGCTTCGTCCTCGTATTGACCGAACTACGTATCCTTGAGACGGCTTCGTCCTCGTATCCATACTACGTATCCTTGAGACGGCTTCGTCCTCGTATTCATACTACGTATCCTTGAGACGGCTTCGTCCTCGTATTCACACTACGTATCCTTGTGACGGCTTCATCCTCGTATTTACCAAACTACGGATCCTGGAGACGGCTTCGTCCTCGTATTCGTACTACGTATCCTTGTGACGGCTTCGTCCACGTATTTACCACACTACGTATCCTGGCTGACGGCGTCGTCCTGCGATATCAGCATCTATCCCAGAGAGGCGCACGGGACCCCCTAGACGGACCCTAGACAGGAGGAGCGTGACCCGGACCGGGGACTCTACTTGCCGCGAATAATAATTTTGTAACATTGTAACCGATCTGAGAAAACCAATAAACTTCGAATCTATCTATATAAGCCTAGTCAGGTTAACCCTACGCGTTCTCACTGGGACTCGGGTCGGGGATTCCTTTTCTAGCACCACTTTCCTAAACAAATAAATGTCCTGGATGATCCTGGCCAGCCCTGACTACCCGCGGCTAGACTGAACGTCACAACCTCATCTTCTACGTGGAGGCAAATCTGCGAGCTTCCTTTGGCAGACCCAACGTTCTGCACACCAGGGGCAATCGATGTCATTGTTGGATCGGATCAGACCTGGGAAAGTCTTTAAAAGGCCTCCGATGAGTTATTGCTCTCGGATGACGAGACATTAACTCCGTCGACTTCGGTGAGGACTGCTAAGTCGAGCACTCCCCAAGCGACACAACCGACCATTACAACCACTAAGGCGAGCCACGGAAAGGTGAACGGGGGTAACGAACAGCCAAAGTCGTTCACCCATCAGCAGAGCAAGGCGCAGGCCAGAAAGGCCCGTTTCATTCTGGCAAAGATCGCTAAGAATGAGAAGGAGGGCAAAACTGACCAAAGAGACCAACAGGACAAAGCACGGTTTAAGGCAGTGGTCGATGATTTCGAGCGATACGAAAGGGAGCTCCCGGAGGCGTTCATACAGCCCCAATCGAAGCGCAATCGCTCACACGAAGTGAGTGAGAGCGCTCCGAAAAGAGCAAAGGACGCCAAGGGAGCCCCTAGAGCGACGTCCTTCGTTAAGCCGGCGAAAAAATTCAGTGAGGTGGCAAGAGACAGCCTGGCCATGGCACTGGTGGATGAGATCAACGACGATGGCGCCTGCCGTCGGAGAAGTGGGATGAGGTCGAGACCAGACTGTCTGAGATGGTATCAGACAAAATACTAGCTGAGCCAGCTGGTCCGACACCATTCTTTGACTTCTCTTACATGGTTCGAGGGCACCGGGTGATCAAGTGCGACGATGAGCCTTCGAAGGACTTCCTGGCGGAGTGCGTCGCTAAGATAAGCGGCGCATGGAATGGGCTTAGCCTAAAGCTCGTAACCACCATGAATATCCCGAGAAGGCCCAGGGCTCGTATATGGTTGCCAAAGGGGCTCTCGAACCATGATAGGGTGCTCAAGACTCTGAGGGCTCAAACCGAGATGTTGACATGGTAGACTGGGCCATCCTGAAGGCAGAGCGGGAGATGAGAACAAGCCAGCTTTTCTTGTTCCTCATCAACAAGCAGTGCCTGTCGCAGCTCGAAAAAACGGACTACAAAGTGCGTTACGGCATCAGGAAGGCTAAGATAAAAGCCTTCCTAGCCGAGCCAGACGACAATCTAGAAGACGAAGTCGATGACACCAAGCAGATGCTCGATTACTTGGTGATCGACGATGACACTCCCACTACCACACCGAAATAATGCCGAAGGTCGTGCAGATAAACCTGAAGCGTAGCTCGCTCGCTTCAGCCGAGAGGCCGACATCGGCCTCTTACAAGAGCCATGGACCAGGGACGGCCAAACCTCTGGCGAGGCTATAAAAGGATATACAACACTATACACAAACTCGACAGGTAGGCCGAGGGCGTGTATAATCATTAAAAACAACCTTAACGCTCTTCTACATCCCAATCTTAGCAACTCAGACCTAGCAGTGGCCAAGGTTGAAGCAGCGGATGGGACAGCCATGCTGATAGCATCCGGATACATGGCCCACGATGAACCGGCACCCCCTGAAGCGTTTGTCAGGGTGATGCAATGGGCCGAGGACTCCAAGACGACACTCATCCTCGGGTGTGACGCCAATGCCAGGCACACACTGTGGGGAAGCAAGGAAACAAACGAAAGGGGTGAGTCTCTTTTTGAACATATTATATGTCGTGACGTCACTATGTGTAACAAAGGGGAAACACCCACCTTTATCTTTCCGAGTACGGATGGGAGGAGGTCCTAGATATAACGCTCCAAATGAAGCACAGTAACCACAGGGTAGAAATATGGAGGGTTTCGCCAAAAAACTCTTTTTTCAGACCATAGATACATATTTTTTGAGATTTCGATGCCGAACTGCGAGACGGCACCGAAGCGCAATCCCCGCAACACAGACTGGAACAAATATGAAAAGATTGTACAGTCAAAGGTGAAGAACAGGAAGGTCAAGGTCAGACCCACCCCGGAAGGAATAGACAAGGAAGTCGAGAACTTCACGAATATTCTCAACAACGCATACGAAGAGTCGTGTACACTAACGTATTCTAAGAAGACATACCCGCAATGGTGGAACAAAGAGCTAAGCGAGCTCAGAAAAAAGGCTAGGAACGCCATTAATACAAGTTACGGCACCAAAAACTGGCAGCCGTATAAGGAAATACAAAAAGAATACAAGAAAGCGATATACGCAGTCAAGAAAGACTCCTGGAGCAGGTATTGCGAATCGCTAGAAGGAATCAAAGACACGGTTAGGTTGAGCAAAATTCTAGCCAAGGGGCATACAAGACCCACTCTTATAAACAGGTCTGACGGTATAGGAAGTACGTCAGCAGAAAAGACACTGGAGATAATGCTGGACACACATTTCCCAGGTAACCAGAAAGATGAAACTCGAGCAGAGGAAAGCCAAATGGCGGAACACCAAAACCTTTTCCGAAGCACAGCATGCATACAGGAAAGGTAAGCCCACTGAAACAGCACTACACGAAGTAGTGGGATACATAGAAGAGGCATTGGTCTACAAAAACTACACATTGGCCACCTTCTTAGACATAGAAGGCGCCTTCAATAACGTAATCGCAGATTCCATCCGAAGCTCCCTCAACAGGATTGGAGTTGAAGCAGGCATTAGAAAATGGATCGGCGCAATGCCAACGATCAGAAGGATAACAGCCGAACTGAGTGGCACTCATCACACGAGATACGTGAGGAGGGGCACACCTCAGGGAGGAGTTCTGTTTTCAGTGCTGTGGCTGATTAACATGGACGATATATTGAGAGAACTCAATAGCGATGGAGTTAAAGTGGTAGCATACGCAGACGACGTAGTTCTACTCACTTCAGGACCATTCCCAAACGTCATCAGCGAACTAATAACAAGGGAGCTGAGCCAATGAGCAAAAGCCTTTGGGTTGGGCATAAACCCAAGCAAAACGGAAATTATGCTCTTTACAAAGAGAATATAGATCGCCAGATTCAGTAAACCGAAGATAGACAGTACAGAGCTAGACCTGTCACAACAAGCCAAGTATCTGGGAGTGATACTGGATACGAAGCTTCTATGGAAACAAAACATCAACGAAAGAGTAAAGAAAGCAAGCATAGCATTCTACTCCTGTAGTAAGATGTTCGGGAAAAACTGGGGCATCAACCCAAGACAATAATATGGCTCTACACAGCGGTTTAAGACCCATACTCACATACGGAGCACTAGTTTGGTGGCCAGCACTAACTTGGGCATACAACATCCAGAAACTTACCAGGATACAGTGATCGCCATGCGCAGGTGCAACGGGAGCACTTAGATCATGCCCCGCAGCAGCGTTGAATGCCATTCTAAACAAATTACCGATAAAACATTTCATAAGGAACACTGAAGCCCAAAGCGCGGTACGACTGAAGGCAAGTCAGAGCTGGAAGAACTACCGGGCACTGTAAGATCCTGAACGAAATAAACGATCGGTTTACAGTAAATACCGACTACATGACAACCGAGATGCGGTTCGGTTCGGTATACTACAAAATACCCAACAAGAGAAGAGTGGAGAACCGAGCCAGATGAGGTATCACTCTACACCGATGGCTCAAAGATGAGCGGCCGGAATATTTGCCGAAACCTGGGGATAGAAGAGTCCTTCCACCTCCCAGGGTCAGCAACAGTGTTCCAGGCGGAGGTCCTTGGGATATTGACAGCAGCTGAACTTTCATTGGGCCGAGACCTCCAGAATACCAAAGTAAGGATACACTTGGATAGCCAAGCGGCCATCAAATCTCTAGCAACGGCAATGACTTCATCTACACTAGAGAGAGAGAGCGGATGTTGTTTAGCAAAGGCAGAGTACGCGCTTGCTTTTCCGGCAGTATGGGTGAGAGTTTAAGTTCTGCCTAGCTAGGCTCTCCGGCGATAACAATAATTATTCATAATAAATTCGCGTACTAGTAACATTGGGGGGAAAAATGGACAGATTTCGGCACTACTATTCTCATCAGCGCAACGAAGAAGTTGGTTATAAGGAAACGCAGAAAAAATGGACAACAGGAACCTTTCTACTGTTTACGCATAACTGCGAAAAACGCCCACCCTTCCTAGATCTCTGTTTCACCCGAAAATAAACAGAAATCCCTCAAAAGGTTACCCTTGATTGGGCCACGGCATTCTAATACTTCAGGATTCAAACAATTTTAACTGATTATTCCATTTTTAAATTTCTTAATTTATTGTACAAATAAGTTTTGACTTCACAACTCATGTTAAAGAAATAACCTCAAGTAGGGTTTTTTTAATTCATTTAAAGTTTCATATTATTCACAGCTCTCGGTAACACGTGCGTAGAAAATTCTATTAAATAATTAACAGGTGGCTAACGAAAAGTATAATAATTATTTCGGCATTTTGTTTTATAATTTTTTTGCCGTTTAGATTTTTAGCCGTAACTTCTCAATTGACTGTTATTTTGATTTCACCTTTTTTCAGTTTTCTTTTTTTTTGTTTTACACAACATGAATTAGAATTGGCACGGCTGAGGTTAGGTCGAACTTTTTCTCAGTGCATTTGCATTTTGGCACTACTTTCCTGAGTCACAACAAGTACACTCTGCGACTGCAATTACAGATTATAACAAAACATTATCTGCTGCGGCTGATGGTGTTGGTTCTGCTAATGTTACTGCCTCCGATGTTGCTGCTGCCGATGTTTCTGCTGCTGAAGGTTCAGCTGCTGGAACTACTGCTGCATGTGGGGGGCGGCTGCCGATGGGGCAGCTGCCAACGGGGCTGGATGCTGGAGCTTGGCGATGAGGCTGCTTCCGGTATGGCTGCTGCGGGTGGAGGTGCCGGTAGGGCTGCTGACGCTGGCGCTGCAGATACTGCTGCTGCTGCTGGAGCTGCCGATAGGGCTGCTGCTGCTGGAGCTGCCGATAGGGCTGCTTCTGCTGGAGCTGCGATGAGATGAGGCTGCTGACGGTATGGCTGCTGCCAATCGAGCTGCTTGTAGAGCTGCTGGACTACACTGCGGTGTCTGCGCTGTTGCTCGGACTGCTGGGGCAACTGCTATGGATGCAGCTGGTGGTGCTGCCGGTGTGCACCGGTGGCTCCTGGGGCGGCTTCGCCGGATGATGATGATGAAGCTCTCAGTGGTCGAGGCTTTCCTTGGCTCACGTGGAGGAGCTCACTCGACGGTGCGACCAATTGGAGAAAATTTCGGCGAAAAAAGAGATGGCCGCATGCGGCGGTGGGTCTTATATACCTCTGGAAGAGTGGTTTTTCTCTTTCGGTTCTTTTTGGACCTCTGTGCGCTATTTTGACAGCGATCAGATGTTGTGGTTTTCTTGCTATTTGCAGCTACTAATTAATCGTACCTAACGTTTTTTTTCGAATACGCGTGGGCAGTTCCTTAAAGGGACAAGCGCAATTATTAGATTTCCAAATGTAAAGAGGCACTAAACAGACTCGCGGAACACTACACGGTGCAGATAGCCTGGGTACCCGGGCACAATGACATCCCCGGCAACGAAAAAATTGACGAACTGGCCAGGAAAGGGTCCGAAGAAATCGCAGTAACAACAGATATTCAAGTATCTCTGAACACGGTTCAGGCCGAGATGCACGACCACTACAAAGTACTAGCCAGCAAAGAATGTTCGATGAAGGCGGAACACAGGAGATCGAAACTATGCTGGCCTGAATACAATAGGAGACGGACTGCAGAGCTGATCTCCAAGAGTAAAGCGGACATCAGAAGGGTAACGACAGCCATCACCGGCCATTGGCCAATAGGCACGCATGTCTGTAAGATGGGCCTACCCTATAACCCACACTGCAGAAGCTGCAAGGAACTAATCGAGCAGGAGACACCGGAGCATTTACTGTGTCACTGCCCGGTATTCAACCATCCGGTGAGCGCGTCACTTCAGAGCATACCAATTTGGGTCACTAGGGGAAGTGGGAAGGCAGACAGTGAATGCCATCCTGGCTTACCTGAATGACACGGGCTGGTACTGAAGGGAAGCGCGGACTACAACCAAAACGAGGGTGTGGATCAAAACAGAGCATAGCTCTAATTGGAGGTTACTCAGATGAGAGTAGCCTCACCACTTACACCTACCTACCTGGATCGGATCAGCTCTGGTCTCTATACACCGGAGAACGGAAATACTTTGGTATCGCTCTAAATACTGTTTTTGGTTGGATTATTGCAGGTTCTTACTCTGGAATGGAAATTCCGTCGATCTCCAGAATTGAAGCAGCACACTATGGTTCAGACGACCACTTTTGTTGGCCAAAATTAATAACTCCGTTAATATTAAAGATATCAAATTGAAACTTTACCAATCGTGTTTTTGTAATTATAAGATGATACTGAATAAAAATAATCCGTATCAGAAAACTATATCCTATAGCTTTCATAGGAACGATTGAATAAACTTTGAGATAAATTCACAAAACTTCGGTTACTTGAAGATTATGTCATTTTAACTCAACTTTAAAAATTTCATCGAAATCAGATGAAGAATTATATAGTTTTTATAAGAAGAATCGGAAAATAGTATTATTTTGCCTTTAATTGTACAAAAAATTGATTATAAAAACTCTACACGGTTTTAAATTTTATGTTGAGATTGTATCTTACCCAAATAACTATATTTAATTAATTTTATTTGATATTTATCAGTTAGCATGAGTATACAGACATTATTAAAGCTTTTCAGGAGGTATTTTCATACAAAATGCGGTAATTCTTTAATTCAAATATTGCGAAATGTGGTCAAATGTGGCATTACTCACTATAGGTTAGGTTAGGTTAGGTTAGGTCGTGTAGTAGTGATTCTGCTGGGGGTTGGTGCGGCTGAGAACGGGATTGTTCGGAGTAAAAACGCAGAAGCGAGGGGTTAGGTTTCTCCGAAAGGTAGTCTTTATTCAGTGGGGGTATATATATGTGTATAAAGAATGTTCCAAAAGTTGACTTCAAAAATGCTCCAAGATCGTGTCGTTTTCGTGGTGTAGAAAAAAGGTAAGTAACTAAAAGTGTGGCCAGCGGTCCCTAATGGAAGAAATCCTCCCTTTTTCAAAAGGGAGTGGGTGGATCCCCTTCTCCATTTAGGGACGCGTGGAACTGGCACACGGGAGCTGGTGTAAACATCCCGCCCGCCTTGCAATGCCACAGATTGCAAAAGACTCCGCGATGCATCAGTGGGTGTATGTTCCGGAGAGCATCCATCCTAGCACCGTGCTCTGTGCCACGATGCGCCCGTTCTGGCTGTGCATGACACCAGGCTGGATTAGCGTGGGATACACATCCGCACCCAGCACGACGGAGGTACCAGCCGGCCTGTGAAAACTGGGGTCCGACAGGATGAGGTTGGTGAACACTGCTTTGGCGGCGTCAGGCAGCTCTCGGGCAGGAGTCCGCATTCGCAGCTGCTCCTCGACGTGGAACACCACCTCAATCCGCGGCGTCTCTGTATGAATCGGGATGAGAGTGGCTCTGCACACCCTCTCATCACCGACTCCCAGGATAGGGAGGGCCATGGCCTCGGCCAGTGATCCGTCAATGCGGCTCAAGGTAGAGCACGCATCGACCATGGCCCGCACATCGAAGCGCTTGTCCCCGATGTCGAACCGAAGATTGACGGTGGGCAGGATAGCCGTTGCAGTGTGGGAGAGCACTGCCGAGAGGCGGGGTTGCTCGATGTTGGCCTTCGGCTCTGGCGTCTCGATGGGCCTGTCCGCGCTAGCAGACCGCTCTCGCTTTTCCCGCCGATGGAGATGTAGCAAGGTGTGATGAGCGTCCCCACATACTCGGCAGCGACACTCACTCCGGCACGAGCCTCCGGAATGCTGGTGCGCCAAGCAGTTCGGGCAGTATTTATTGATGAGGACCGCACGGAGCCGCCGTTCTGCATCTAGCCGGAGAAACCGCGAACACGTCCGAAGCGGATGAATCCCCTGACAGACTCGGCATCGGAACGATCGAGTTCCTCGAGAACATCTGTCGATGAGCTGGCGACGTTGGTGGCGATGGGATGGCATGGCTGGCGCAAAGAGATGAGAGAAGCAGAGCAAAAAAGAACGACTGGAGGATAGAACAAAAAAATAATAATTAGTGGATACGCTTTACTCTCACAGTTGTGGACATTGAACGCATAGACTTTGGACATGTTTGTCTACGGGAAGAAAAACTAGTTTGGAAATAGGCCGTTTGAGGATACCACGGGCCGTGCGGACGTCTACGACGCGAACTTTGAACACGCCCTAACCTCCATCCATACGATGGAACGTGGTCTTCCTTGATAATTACCATGTCGCCTTCGGACATATTCCTGGTTGGAATTTGCCACTTGGTCCTCTTATGGAACTCTTTCAGGTATTCAGCTTTCCATCTCGATGCGAAAAGCTGGCCAAGGGCTTTGAGTCGCTGCCATCGGTTCAGGATAGAACTGGCTTCGCCGACGCTGGGAGGTTCGGCGGGGACGTGTAGCGGTCCGCCTATCAGAAAATGTCCCGGAGTGAGAGCGAGGATATCCGACGGATCTTCTGACATCGCGGAAATTGGTCTGGAGTTGAGGCATGCCTCTATCCGACACAGCAGAGTGGATAACTCTTCAAGAGTATACTTAAAGTTACCTGTCGTCTTGTAGAAGTGAGTCTTGAAACTCTTGACTCCTGCTTCCCACAGGCCTCCCATATGGGGGGCGCCTGGAGGGTTGAAATGCCAGGATAGGCTCTGGTGACTAAATGACGAGGTAACCTTTTCTTTAACCGCAGCGATGAAATCTTCTGTGAGGGCCTTCTCCGCGCCTACAAAGGTCTTTCCGTTGTCCGAGTAAAGATGGAGAGGGCACCCTCTTCTGGCCGCGAACCTTGAGAAGGCTCCGAGGAATTTCTCCGTGGTCAAGTCTGAAGTGGCTTCCAAATGGATGGCCTTCGTACTGAAGCACACGAAGACGCAGACATAGCCTTTCGTGATTCGGCAGGCACGACCCGAATAGCTCTTGACATCAAATGGTCCCGCGAAGTCGAGTCCTGTGTGTGTAAAGGGTCGCGAATAGGTCGCTCTGGACTGAGGTAGTTTACCCATTAGCTGAGACTGCCCCTTCTTCCGGTGAATGACACACACCTTGCAGGTCGTGGTCACACGTTTGATCAGGTTCTCCAGTATCCAGTATCTCGTCCGGATGAGACGAACCATCAGCTGATTTCCCCCGTGTATGGAGATACGGTGAGTAAATGTGACCAGAAGCTCAGCTAGTTTGGAATGGTACGCCAAAAGGATAGGATGACGTTCGTCGTAGGATAACGAGTCAGATGCAGTCAAACGACCGCATGACCTCATGATGCCGTCAGCATCCAGGAACGGATTAAGGTTGAGGATACAACTGGACGAGGGAAGCTGTCCTTTGGATTGCAGGATGTTGTATTCCTCTGGATAGTCGGCTCGCTGAGTTTGCCTAATAAGCACGAGTTGTATATGGGCGAGTTCTTTACTGCTTAAGTCTGTAGAAGAAGGCGTAGGAATGCGTCTGCAGCGGTTGATGAACCGCTGCACAAAAGCCATGACTCGCAGCATGCGATTGAAATTTGAAAAACGCTCTAGGAGATCCCATGCTGGACACGCTAAATGGCACCGTACGGATCGTCTTTCGAGTTCAAGGTCCGATACCGTTTCGTGCGACGTGGGCCAGGAGACTTGCGGCTGAATCAGCCACGACGGGCCATGCCACCAGAGGTCACTACTTGCCAGCTCTTCAGCCGTGACACCACGACTGGCTAGATCTGCTGGATTGTGCTCGGAACGCACATGTGACCATTGGCTGGCATCTGTATTTAGAGCAATCTTAGTCACTCGATTCGCTACGAAGGTGGTCCATTGACATGGTGGCTTGTTCAACCATGCCAACACAATGGTGGAATCAGTCCAGAAAAACGTCTCTATTCGACCGAACGGGATGTGAGGAAGAATTGCGGCCCATAGGTCAGCAAGAAGAACTGCACCACACAACTCTAAGCGCGGGAGTGAAACGGTTTTGACAGGGGCGACCTTAGTCTTTGACGTGAGCAGACTCGACGAAATGCCTCCGTCGTATTGGATGCGAACATAAATCGCTGCCCCATAGGCCTTCTGAGATGCATCACAGAAGCCGTGGATCTGCACTTGTG
Source organism: Drosophila bocqueti (assembly GCA_018151655.1). Taxonomy (NCBI): domain Eukaryota; kingdom Metazoa; phylum Arthropoda; class Insecta; order Diptera; family Drosophilidae; genus Drosophila; species Drosophila bocqueti. The sequence continues at coordinate 151,483 of JAECXF010000294.1, read as the reverse complement.
CTCCCGGTCGGAATTGTACCCAACGCGGGACGCGAACCTTGTGGAGGGAACTATGGCTGCGAAGGAAATCATGCCAGCGTTGCCGTAGCTCTGCAGGGAGAAACTCGTCCCATCCAATGCCGGCTAACCATATATCCTGCATTAGGATCTTGGCCTGGACTACAAATGGGGACAACCATCCAGCGGGATCGAACAGTTTTGCGATTTGCGATAGGACGTCGGGCTTGGAATAATTCGCATTGACAACAAGCTCAGTCGGGACAAAATAGAACTCATCCGCCTTGGCGTTCCACCGTATTCCCAACGTTTTAGTGGTGCTCACCTCTTCGATGTCGAGAAAGTCACCTGAGAGCAGGTGGTCTGAAGGAAGTGCCTTTAGAAGAGTTCGCTCATTTGCTGTCCACTTGCGGAGAGGAAAACCTGCGGAGCTCAGAGCTGTCCTCAACTCCTGAATGGCTAAAGTAGCCTCGACCTTCGTGTGCGCTCCTGCAAGCACATCGTCCACGTACATATAATCTGAAATTATTCGAGACGCCCGTGGATATAGGGCGTGGACATCCTCGGACAGCTGCCGCAACGTTCGTAAAGCTAGAAACGGGGCACAATTAACTCCAAACGTGACAGTCTGAAGCTCATAGTCTCTGATGTCCCCACGATCATCTCGAAAGAGAATTCTCTGGAAAGCGGTGTGTGCAGGGTTTAGGAGAATCTGCCTATACATCTTGGTGATATCGGCATTAAAGACATATTGGAATGTTCGCCACTTTAGGATCTGGAGGGTGAGATCGGACTGAAGTACTGGCCCTGGATGCAGGATGTCATTCAGGCTGTTCCCATTTGACGAAGGACTGGATGCGTTGAATACCACACGGACCTTTGTGGTAGTACTTTCGGGCTTGAACACCGCGTGGTGGGGAAGATAAAAATTCACCGTGTCCGTATTCGGAGGCACAGGCTTCATGTGGCCAAGATCTATGTACTCTTTGATCACTGAGTCATAGGTATCTTTGAGAATAGGATCCCTTTTCAGGCGAGTCTCATTCCTTAGGAATTGTGCGAGAGCGAATGATCTGGAATGCCCCAAGTTGATGTGCTCAGCATCCTTGAAGGGTAGCGATACTACATATTTCCCGTCCCGAGACCTGATAGTCGTTCGAGCGAAGTTTTCTTCGCACAAGTTATCCGACTCCTTTACCACTTTACATGGAAGATCCTCCACCTCCCAAAATTTTGTGAGCAGTGTCTCCATGGTAGGTTCCGATTCTATGGATATCTTTGTCGTGAAGGACGAAACCCTACTAGTGGCTGTAGAAACTGGGCCGGTTAAAATCCACCCGAAAATGGTCTCTTGCCCTAGCAGTGTCCCACATAAGTTTGGCTTCAAGCCTGAGAGGAGTACAGACGGAAGAATATCCGCCCCTATTAGAAGGTCGATCTGGGAGGGCTGGAAAAACAGTGGATCAGCCAACGGAATATTGGGAAGTCTTCCGAGAATGCTGCGATCGATCGAACTCGTCGGCAGATTCCCGGCCAGATTGGGCAACACCAACGCAGTCGTGTCTATCTTGAGCATCGGCTTCGCCGCCGTGCCCATCTGGAAATGACACATCCTTTGTGAGACACCTGTGCTGGTTTGGTTCAGCCCCGTGATTCTAGTTCTCACGGCCTGACAAGGAAGCTTGATTCGAGTTGCAAGCTTCTCGGAGATGAAGGTGCCCTCGGAGCCTGAGTCTATCAAAGCCCGTGCGGGAAAGTTTTCTCCCTGGTGACAGACTTGGACAATGGCCGTTCCTAAAAGGATGCCCTGCCGATTGGAGGCGAAATGAACGAAAGTGTTCGCGATGGGCTGATCTGGATTATGAGCCTGCGCTGCGCTGGTGGAAGTAGTAGGACTTTCCTTATGAAGCAGCGTGTTGTGGCGGCCCTTGCACGTAAAACAATTGTGTCTACTTGTGCACTCCCGAAGATTGTGTCCTTTGGCGAAGCAATTAAGGCATAATCGCTTCTGCTTGATGTACGATACTCTTTGTGGTTGAGTCATCTGGAGGAAACGAGGACACTGCCGAACTGGATGTGACTCTCTGGAGCAGAGATCACAGGACCGTACACGTGGGGCGACTTGCGTTTCAAAGGAGTTTACCCTTTTAGGCTGTGGGTTCCTGGGCTCCCTAGTATGTTGTGAGTTGGAAGTATGAAGTCGAACCTCTTCAATCGCTTCTAGCGTGCGATATCTCTCTTCGAGAAACGAATTCATCTCGTCCCAGGTAGGAATTTCGGACTTGTTGTTCAACGACTGCTCCCATAATGAGAGAGTGACTGTTGGCAACTTGGAAGAGCAGAAGAAAATCAGGATGCAATCCCAATTTTCTGTGGAGACATTGGAGTGTTCCATGGCAATCAAACACCCTTGAATTGTGCTCTGAAGATCCTTCAAGGCCGTTCCTGATTCGGTGCCTATTTTCGGGAGATTGAAAAGAACCTTCAACTGGCTGTTTACTAAGAGTCGCTTGTTTTCAAAACGCTCTTGAAGTGCAGACCATGCGGATTGGAACCCAGAATTTGTAAGGGGGGACTTGCTAACAATGGCGTGAGCTTCGCCGCTAGTTTTGGCGTTTAAGTGGAATAATTTTTCCACTGGAGTCAGCCTGGAATTATCGATGTAGATCGCTGTGAATAGGTCCCGGAAGGTGGGCCACCGCAGATAATCTCCAGTGAAGATTTCTGTGTCACATGGCGGAAGCCTGCAACCCTTCGAGAACGTCTCAACGGACGGATTTGAACTCCCCTGAGAACTGGGGGCGGACAAACGGGCCATCTGTTCGTTTAATTGGGAAGCACACCTCTCATAAACCAAGTAGCAATTCTCATATTTGCTCTGAAGCTGCCGAACGCTTTCGCCACTGCCTTCGTGAAGGGCTAGTCGGGAGACTGCTTCGTATTCCCGCTCAACCTTGTCCCAGAGGGACTGGGTTTGGTCTAGGCGGATCTTTAGTGTAAAAGCATTGGGCTCGGCAGAGGACGAGGATGCCGCACAAATCTGGCTTTCAAATTGGCTAAGCCGGTCGCTGGTGGCTATAAAATCAAGCACCGCAGCGTTTAAGGGGGTTCTAGTTTTTGACCTCAAATTCCCAGCGGGTCCGGCCCCTGCGTCCCTTGGGCTAGGGTCCCGCTTCTGGCCTGCTTCAGACATCATAATAGTTGTTTGAGAAAAAGCGCAAAATTAACACCAAAAAAGAAATAGAGGACAACCGTGTAAACTGGTGACTTGATTCTTCCGAATAAAGTGGCTGGAAAATGATGCTTGTAATTATTTTATTATTTATTGTTTATATACAAGGTTCAAGGATTTGCTGTAGGAATGGAATAGTAGACGTGTTACTCTCCGTACTCAAGCCAGTAAACTAACGTCGAGATGCAAGTATACGAAACGGTCGTTTGATCTGACGCAAAGTTTACTTTGCGGAAACCGTAAAACAAATATGCAGACCTGAGTACCGTCCGAAAAAATCCAGAATGTAGAAGTACCGTCCACCAGAAATGCGGAATGGAGAAAAGCGGAATGGTACTGATGTGAACTGACGGAAAACCGAAACAATACGGTGATTTGAGTACCGTCCGAAGCAATTCAGAATGTAGTAGTACCATCCACCAGAAATGCGGAATGTAGGAAATGCGGGATGGTACTGATATGAACTGACGGAAAACCGAAACAATACGGTGATTTGAGTACCGTCCGAAGAAATTCAGAATGTAGTAGTACCATCCACCAGAAATGCGGAATGTAGGAAATGCGGGATGGTACCATCCACCAGAAATGCGGAATGTAGAAATGTAACGCAGTGTGAAGACACTGTTACTGTGGCCGAAGTAAATGTAGGAATATGCAAATGTGTATGTGTATATGTTTATGTATGTTTATATGTTTATATGGACAATTGGGAAATATTAATTGCACAAAATTAATATTTGTTTATGCAAAAAAATAAATGAATGTAGAAAATGTGTAATGTATGTATGTATGTAGGGTTTTGCAAAAAATACCGATCACTTGCAAAGAATAGAAGAATGTAGAAAAACGATGACACTTGGAATTTTGGAACCAAATGTGTAATGTATGTATGTATGTAGGGTTTTGCAAAAAATACCGATCACTTGCAAAGAATAGAAGAATGAGAAAAACGATGACACTTGGAATTTTGGAACCAAATGTGTAATGTATGTATGTAGGGTTATGCAAAAAAATGCCGATCACTTGCAAAGAATAGCAGAATGTAGAAAAACGATGACACTTGGAATTTTGGAACCAAATGTAGAATTAGAACTTGTTTTCTTCCAAGTGAACGGTCGTGTTTTTTTCTTGCGCTCTCGTTTTGTGTTAATTTTTGCATTAAAACAACCGGGGTTTTATTTAAATCTTCTACCTTGTGATTAATAAAGTTCCCGTTCACTTCGTGTGCATGCAGCTATTCTGTTTTGTGTATTTAATTGTTATTATTTTCACAATTTAGTTTGTGCTGTCGGTGTTTTCTTTGCATTTTTTGCATTCCTCTTTGTGCCTTCTCCGTTTAGTTTGCGCCGTCGCGACAGCTAAACGTTAAGCTCGCTCCCACGCTCACCCGTTTACCCGCTCTCTCGTTCTCCCACTCTCTCGGTGCAGCTGCACTCTTATCTCTTCTACGTAAAGGTACAGTGGTAAGTCTTTATAATGTCCGCAATTGTCTGCTTCGCCAAGACCTGTAAAAAGGCAATTACTACTAATGATCTTACAGTCGGCTGCTGGCTGTGTGACAACATTGTGCATGCCAAGTGCATTGGTGTTGTTGCTCGGACGGTGGACGATGTAAGAAGAAACATCGGTCTGCGTTACTGCTGCGAGGCCTGCCGCGAGGTTGAAAGAGAAATGATGTCTTTTATGCGGCAGACCAAGGGCGGTTTTAAAGACATATTATCGAGTTTTCGTAAAACTCATGATATGCTCTTGGCGCTGGACACTCAATTTAATAGCCTTAAACTATTAAATGAGTCTCCTAGGCGCAAAAAAACCGCACCTGGTCTGCAGCATATAGGCGGATCTCGACAACCAGCGGCGGACTCCCAACAGCAGCCTCTCTCAACACAGCCCTCCACCTCTGAATTCAGTCAAAGAGTTCTGAGATCGAGTGGCAAAAAAGATTCGGCATCCAAATGTGTTGCGGGAGGGATCGCTCCCCCGATAATTTCCGTTTTGTCCCCTGGGGGGTCTCAAATACTGACCCCTCAAAGCCCCGTAAATTTACCTGCTCAGGGTATCAGGCCCGGACTACCGGCCGATATCGGCAATGCAGACAATCAGTCTGCAGCGCCGAAAGCCCTTGTAGTAGTACCACCTACGAAACAGATATTTGTTTCGCGGCTCTCCCCTGGTCAGACATCGGAAGATGTCATCGCCTTTATCCAAGGCAAAACTAGAGCCGAAAAAATACAAATAAAGGTGGAAAAATTTAAATTTTCTTATGCTAGGAATATTTCATCTTTCAAAATAAATGTCCCGAATGAACTCTTTGAAACAATATGCGCTACCAACTTCTGGCCGGAGTATATTGTCGTCAAAGAGTTTGAAGCTAAGAAAAAGAAACGGCGGCCTGTAGGAATAAGTCTTCCCAGGCCCGACCAGACCACTGCGCCCTCTACGACATCCGCTCCAAAAAACTAATCAATTCCCTCTCTATCTCCTATCAGAATGCAAGAGGCCTACGTAGTAAGCTTCCCAAATTGTATTCTGATAGTCTCTCGTTGCATCCCAGGTTATTGTGTTCACAGAAACCTGGTTAAAGCCGGAGATTCTGAGCTCCGAAGTTTTCCCAGCTGTGTTCACAATATATCGGCTGGATCGGCCTATCAGACGTGGGGGTGGTGTCCTCATAGCGGTTGACTCCACTCTCGCGTCGGAATTAATAACTTTCGAGGAGTTTGATGTTGAATTCCTCTGTGTGAAGCTAACCATCAATGGTAGCTCTATTTTCATTACCTGTTCTTACATTCCTCCTTTGTCCGAACTTCCTATTTATTGGAACCACCTTTCCGCTATCTAAACGGTTTTCAACCGACTTTCTAATAAGGATCATTTAATAGTTCTTGGTGATTTTAATATCCCAGGGTCCTCAAATACTTCCTCTAATGTACTTTTCACCTCCACACAGCATGATTTTATTGCTGGCTTGCTCGACATTTCGCTGTCTCAAGTCAACCATGTACGAAATTCCCTACAGCGCTTGCTTGATCTCTGTTTTGTCTCAGACCCGGCAAGAGTCAGTTTAGCCAGGGTGGCGCCGTTGACGCTTCCCGAAGATCCCTATCATCCGACTTTCGACGTGACTCTCGACATTGGGACGGACTTACAGAATATATCTGACTGTCCAGCCAGGAAAGTCCTTTGTTTTCGCAAAACGGACTTCGAACGGCTGAATAACTTTATTTTAGATTTTAATTGGTCCGATTTATACATGTGCACTGACATTTCAGCAGCCGTGGATATTTTTTACAGTGCCATAAATTCCTTTTTTACTGAATGTGTTCCGTTATACTATCCATCAACATCGAATAAGCCTCCTTGGTTTACTAAAGAGTTGAGTCATCTTAAAAACAAAAAATCTAGGCTGTATACTAAATATAAATGTACCGGTTCTAACTCTGCCCTATCTCTTTATTTATCTGCTCGGTCAAGATTTACCGTGTTGAACGCGCAGTGTTACAACAATTATTTGACTCGTTGTAGTGTCCAGATCTCTCAGGACCCAAAACAGTTTTATAATTTTGTTAACACTAAACGTAAGCCAGTTACGCATCCTTCCTCGCTTTCGTTTGAAAATACAACCGTAAAAAATGATCGGGCTATTGCCGATCTGTTTGCGCAGTTTTTTCAAACCACTTACTCAACTTCAACTGACTGTAATCAGACTTATTCCTACATCATGCCCAAATCGAACCTTATTTTCAGTCCTACTTTAGACGAAAGCACTATTCTTTCTGATCTTCATCGCGTTAAGCCCATTTATTCGCCAGGTCCCGACGGTATACCTGGCTGTGTGCTTAGGTATTGTGCCGACGCCCTGTGCAATCCCCTTCTAAAATTGTTTACCTTGTCCCTAGAAACCTCCCACTTTCCCCTTATTTGGAAGGAATCATTTGTTATTCCTCTCCACAAAAAAGGTAGCAAATCGGTTGCCAGCAACTATAGAGGAATCTCTAAGTTGTCGGCCATTCCAAAACTTTTCGAGAAAATCATTACTCCACATTTGCAACACCTGTGTAGATCAATTATTTCTCCATGTCAGCATGGTTTTTTAAAGCGTAGATCAACGACAACCAATCTTTTAGAGTTCACTTCCTTCTTAGTTAGGGGCTTCCATAAGGGCTTTCAGACAGACGTAATCTATACTGATTTCAGTAAAGCATTTGATTCTGTCAACCATTCTCTTCTTGTTCGGAAACTCGATCTAATGGGATTTCCGGTTGATCTTCTTAGTTGGATCTCAAGTTATCTGAATGGCAGAACGCAAAAGGTCCTCTTTAAAAATTCTTTATCTAATGTTCTCAGGGTTACTTCTGGCGTCCCGCAAGGGAGCCATTTGGGTCCCCCTGTTGTTTACATTATTTATCAACGACCTGCCGAAAGTTCTGACTAACTCCAGAGTACTTATGTACGCGGACGACGTCAAACTTTGCGTGCAATATAAGGACGCTTCCTGCCAGTCTGATTTACAAACAGATCTCAATAACTTCCAAACATGGTGCCGCATAAACTTATTGAACCTAAACGGCTCTAAATGCAAGCTAATGATTTTCTCTCGTGTCACTCCCAAGCTCGCGACTTACACGCTTAACTGCTGCTCTTTGGAAAGAATTAATATAGTCGATGATTTGGGTGTCCGACTGGACCCAAAACTTGACTTTATCGATCATATTTCGTGCATGGTGAATAAAGCCAGAGGTGTGCTTGGTTTCATTAAACGGTGGTCGAAAGAATTCAATGACCCCTATGTTACAAAATCCTTATATATTTCGTTAGTTTGTCCTATCTTAGAATATGGAGCTTGCGTCTGGAGCCCTCAGTATGGGGTTCACAGTACACGCATTGAGTCAGTTCAGAAGAACTTTCTGCTTTTCGCTTTACGCGGTTTGAACTGGGATCCAAACCAGAGGTTACCCTCGTACTCTAGTAGACTTCTCCTAATTAACTTACCTTCTTTAGCTAACCGTAGAACCATGCTTGGCATTACGTTCATTTTCAATCTTATCCACGGTGACGTGGAAAGTGCTGACTTGCTGGGTCAGCTTAACTTTCACGTACCGAGTAGAAATACTAGATCCTATATTCCTTTAGTTTTGAGTCAATGTAGAACGTCTTTTGAATTGCATGAACCCTTTAGAGTCTTATGTGCAAATTATAATGATTTGTACATGATAACATCAAACGTAGATAGCCTTCCCCAACTAAAAACCTTAATATTAACCGACTTAGTACGCATGCAGGCAAACAGTCTGGCAGCACGCCAGTAGTCACTTCCTCGTATTCCTGTTCTATACTTTCATTTGTCGCGCCTACTAACACCTAACACGAACAGGCACGTGCTTGGTGTCAGATGGGCCACTTGAATGTACTGATCGTAGTGCATCAACGTCCAATTAAATCACACATATGTACATACATGCAGGGAACGATGTAAAATCTTCTGCCGGCCAAATGGAAAATTGAAATTGAATGGAAGCGATATGGCGGTCGGCAAAAGGCTTACAATTGGACAAAAAAAATGGCGTGCAGTACTTAGCTGACTATCCCTCGAAGAATCCGGCTGCCGAAGGACCAAAAAATGTAGTAGTGATTCTGCTGGGGGTTGGTGCGGCTGAGAACGGGATTGTTCGGAGTAAAAACGCAGAAGCGAGGGGTTAGGTTTCTCCGAAAGGTAGTCTTTATTCAGTGGGGGTATATATATGTCTATAAAGAATGTTCCAAAAGTTGACTTCAAAAATGCTCCAAGATCGTGTCGTTTTCGTGGTGTAGAAAAAAGGTAAGTAACTAAAAGTGTGGCCAGCGGTCCCTAATGGAAGAAATACTCCCTTTTTCAAAAGGGAGTGGGTGGATCCCCTTCTCCATTTAGGGACGCGTGGAACTGGCACACGGGAGCTGGTGTAAACAGGTCGGAAGGCCCTCACGAGGCCACGCATAGGCCAATATGGCCCTTAGCTGTCCGAAAGATTGTTCTGATTGGACCTAGAGTGTGTTTACGCGATTTTCGAAATCATTAAGGATCGAGGTGTCTTTCGCGAAGGCAAGTAATTCGCCTGGCTTCTTCCTGGAGGCATCTTCTAGCGATGCCAGAGCCGGAGCGCCTAGGTATTTTATTCTTGCCCTTGCTAGGGCCGGACATTTGCAAATGAGATGCTCCAAGGTTTCAGTTGCCTCGGATTCACCACATTTCCGGCATTTGGCGTTTTCGGTGATGCCCAGCTTGACTGCATGTGCCGCAGCTAGGTAGTGACCTGTGAGAATTCCCACTAGCAGTCTGCAATCTTTCCTAGGAAGATGCAGCATGTAGTGACTAAGTTTTGCGTTGCGCTCTTTGCACATGATTTTTGATATTTTGCAGGTTGTGGAATTACTCCTCCACCTGCTGTTGGCTCGTATGTCGGCCCGTCTCTCTAGCTCGCTTTGGACCGTCCTTGGGGAGACCGGAACGTTTTCTATTCTTTCATTCGGCAGTCCTACGCCTTCCTTTGCAAGTTCGTCGGCCGTCTCGTTACCATCGATGCCCTGGTGGCTGGGAACCCAGTAGATCCGCACTGACGTAGTCGTGCTGAGGATATCTAGTGCCTTCCTGCTTGCCAGTACATTTTTGGAACTGACCGCCGACGATTGGATGGATCTTATCGCCGCTTGACTGTCTACGAACAAGTTGACCGCTTCGTATGGGCGATCTGTGCTCTGCGCAAGCTCTGCCGCTTTCCCTATGGCGAATACTTCCGCCTGGAAAATGCTGCATTGGCTTGGTAGCTTATACGACAGCCTCATTTCAGGGTCTGTGCAGTATATGCCCGCTCCAACTCCTCCTTCCATCTTGGAGCCGTGTATATGTTGAGGTGTTGAGCATGGTCCTGACCTGTTCTCCAGTCGTCTGGTCCCATGAATGCAGTTGTTTTTACATCCGGGCACGTTCTGGTGACCATGTTGTCAGATATACTGCTCATGTCTCGACCAATTGAACTATGCCCGAATTCCTGTAGGGACATATTCCCTGATGCAACTAGGCGTTGTGCCGCCTTTCCTGCAATCAGTTGCGCGTGGATGTCTAGGGGATCGACTCCTATTATAGTTTCGAGTGCTTTTGTGGGGGTTGATCTCAGCGCCCCTGTTATGCAGAGCAGTGCCTGCCGCTGAGTCCGCTCCATGAGCTTGTTATACGTCTTCTTTTCCATGGCCTGCCACCACACTAAGACTCCATACATCAGAGTTGGACGCACCACCGAGATGTAAATCCAGTGCATTAGAGCGGGTGAGAGGCCCCATGTGCTGCTAAGCATCTTCTTGGATGCATAAAGCGCTATTGTGGTCTTCTTTATCCTCTCTAGTACATTAGGCCTCCATGCCAGCTTGCTGTCTAATACAACTCTGAGGTACTTGACTTGTGTCTTCGGGGTTAGCCTGGTCGAGTTAATTTTCGGGGGGACCCACAGCGGCACCTTGTATCTCTTGGTGAAGAGAATGAGGTCCGTCTTGTCAGCGTTGATACTGAGTCCTACCTTGTTCGCCCACTCACATATCTCCCTGAGTGTTGATTCCATAATCGAGCTGAGGGTCGTTGGGCAGACTCCCGTGATAATTAAGCCTATGTCGTCAGCATAGGCTATTATCTTTAGGGCCTTTCTCTCGAATCTCTTGATCAGGTCGTCCACCACCAGATTCCACAGAAGAGGCGACAGGACCCCGCCTTGCGGCGTGCCCCTGTGTGCTCCTTTCACCGTGGAGGCGGTGCCCCAATCGGATTGTACCCGCCTGCAGCTTAGTAGATTTCTTATCCACATACTGATGGCGGGGGGCGTGTTGGCCGCTTCTAGGCGGTCCATTATAGCGTCTGTGGTCACGTTGTTGAATGCTCCGGATATATCCACAAACACTCCTAGAGCATATTCTTTGTTATACAGGGCTCTCTCAATGGTGGCTACTAACGAGTGTAGCGCCGTTTCCACTGATTTCCCTTTCGTGTAAGCGTGCTGGTTGGATGACAGCAGTCGTCCCACATCGTTTCTGATGTATATGTCCAGCAGCTTTTCTAGCGTCTTAAGTAAGAATGAGGTGAGGCTAATCGGCCTGTAATCCTTGGGGCTCACATGGCTGCACTTGCCTGCTTTTGGCAGGAAGACAATCCTAGAGGTCCTTCATTGGATAGGGATATAGCCCGTGCTTAGGCAAGCTGTGAATATAGCGTGTAGCCATGGGGTGATCACTTCTTTGGTCACCTGTAGCATGGTTGGGAATATTCCATCTAGTCCTGGTGCTTTTATTCCCGCGAAGGAATCTATAGCCCATTGGATTCTTCTAGAGGATATTAGGTTTGTTGGGAGACTCTCTTCTCCAAGTGCGAGGTCCTGATGCTTGCTGGCATCGGATATCTCAGTGCATCCTGGGAAGTGAGCATGCATTAGTGCTGTTAGGGCCTCCTCGCTGCCCTCAGTCCACTGTCCGTCGTCGCGTTTGAGCTGACTCTGTATGGTGGGTTGCTTCGATAGCAACTTCCGGAGTCTAGCCGTTTCTGGGGCCGTCTCGATATTGGAGCAGAAGTTTCTCCACGAGCTTCTTTGTGCCCTGCGTATTTCCTTCTTGTAATCCCTAAGTAGGAATTTGTATTCCTCATCTATCAAATCCTCTTTCGCCTCTCTGGCGATTTTGAAGAATTCTCTGAGGTTATTGCGTAGGAGCGAAAGATTACTGTTCCACCAGGGTGGCTTGGTCCTCTTTCTAGCTCTAGAAATTGGGCATGCTGCGCGTTGCGCATCTAGTAATTCCCTGGAGAGGGTCTCTAGGGACTTTTCTATGTCTTCAGCGGATTTTACTAGGCCCGGGCCAGTCGCGAGTCGTGTTGAGATTGTCTTCCTAAACTTTCCCCAGTTGGTGTTCCGGGGGTTCCTAAAGACGGTTGGTTTGGGAGAATGGTCGAAATCGTATTGGAATTGAATGTACTTATGATCTGAGAAGGATGGTCTCTCAAGGACTCTCCATTCTGATACCATTGTACATTGTCCCCTTACGAGTGTTATGTCTAGCACGTTTGAGGAGGTGGGACCTACGAAGGTATGTTCTTCTCCTACGTTAGCTATGCATAGGTTAGTGGGTAATAAAAAGTCTAAGAGTGACTCACCTCTGTCGTTGATGTCGGGGCTCCCCCACACGCAGTGATGTGCGTTGGCGTCTGCACCCACGATCAGTTGCTGGTCGTTCGGGCTGGCTTCTACCATGCTCCTGAGTTCCTCCGGAGGGGCCGTTCTGTCGTGTGCCATGTAGCAGGAAGCTACCATAAGGCGCTTCTTCTCGCTCTCCAGCATCACAACGGTTAGGTCATCCGTGCTGTAATGAGACATAAGGTTAGCGTGAAGACCCTTCCGTACGAGTACGGCGGTTCTGTTCCTGCTTACCGTTGGTGCGTAGAACACATGGTGTGCTGTGGACTTCAGTCCGGCAATGGAATTGCCCGAGGCAACCCACGGCTCCTGGACCAAAGCGATGTCGACGGACCCTTGCTCCGTGGCAATCAGGAGTTCCGCCGACGCGATTTTGCTTTTATGGAGGTTGAGCTGCAGTACCCTTAGTGTCATGGGTACCTGGGTCAGCTCGGGACGGGTTGACTATGACTGGCAGGTCACCGTCCTCCTCCTCCTCATCTGAGACGTCGAGCGTCATTTCCTGGGCGGCGTCGACGATGGAGTCCAGACCAAGGTCCTTTTCCACCTCGCCTGCCTGCAGGGTGTGCGCATCCTTGTCCCCCGGGTGGCGCTTTTTGAGGCTCAGGTAAACGCTACCCATGCCCCACGCCATCTTCCCGTATCTGGGGTGCAGGATGTCCTCCGCCGCTTTGTTGATCTGAAGGACTGCGCACTGGCCCCCCTCTTTGGGTGTCGGGGTTGCAATGTGCAGCACCTTCCAGTCTGCGGTGGGAATATCGGGGTTTTGGCGCTGTAGCGGCTTCAGCGCCCGGTCACCTTGGATGACGATGGGGAAGAGTATCTTCGCCTTCGGTATGGATGGGATTAGCTCTCTGTCCACCACCTCCAGTTTGACCCCCTCCCACAACGCCTCCATCGGGCTAACCGTTTGCGTCAGCCTCTTCCGAGTCGGATCGTCCATGCACTTCAGGATTTTGACCCCATTTAGCCACCCTGCACCATCAAAAGTGGGCATGGGACCAAGGGAGTCATCCTCCATCCGTGCAAACAGCGCTTCGACGAGCCTCGTGTGCACCGTCTTCCACCGTTCTTCGGACATCTTTCCATTTTCATCGTTTCGTTTCGATGAGTGCCACGATCAGATGTCGTTTGGTCACCTCACTGACTCTCTGTGCCCTCTGAGGCTTCTTCGCCTTAGGTGGAGGGCCTACCTGCTTGGGCCCGCGTTGCCGCTTGCTCGCCGGAGCGTCCTTAGTGGTGCTCTCGGCAGAGCGTTGCCTTTTGCTGGCAACCATCTCCTCCACTTTGTTGGCGAATCCGCCCGTAGAGGACATGCTAGAGGTGTGACCGCTGGCGACACGCAGAGAGGATTGCTCCCCTCCGTGCCCGCCGGTGGTAGCAGTCACGCCTTCCACCGACGTTTGGGCTGATATCCCAGCCCGGGTTGAAACGTTTTGTTCGTCCATTACAGAGTAAACTGGTTAGTTTTCCGGGGAACCACCCACTCACTATATGCAATCGAACATGAATTAATTGCTCTACTACACACAATAGATATGAAGGTGGGACAAGGTGGGACTCACTCCTTATACCTTTTTAAAAATTGCATTTCAGAAAACAAAAATATTTTTTTTACGACTCACTTTAAAATCAAACTACAAAGACATCATAAGGAGTACGGACATTTCACATTCGAACTCATTGCAAATTTTGACCAGTTCTTTTGTATTTATTGCGTTTTTTAAATTTTTGAATTGTGATAATTTCCGAATATTTTCTCTGTCCGATTGCTCGAGTAGAAACACCTGACTTAGAAAGCTTCTAGCGCGAGAGTGGCGCCACCTATGACGATTTTGAGTATGGTACGTTGATGGTCACTCTATTCTTTATAGATTGCGGCCAAAATCACATTATTTGGTTAACCTTTAAAAAATGGGTCTTGGCTAACAAAACTGGTCGTCTGAACCATAGTGCAGCAGTACGAAGCTTTTTGGACGACTACTTGCAACGTGGACAGACATCGGCTCAGGTTGGAGATACTTCCTTCTATTTGACGCACCACGCTGTCATCAAACTGGACAGCTTGACTACCAACTGTCGTGTAGTTTTTGATGGATCTGGAAAGCACAGCTCTGGAGTATCGCTCAATGACAGACTTCATATTGGTCCACCGATTCAACGCGATCTGGTTGGCGTTTGTCTACGCTTCCGGCAGCACCAATATGTTCTGTGTGCAGATATCGAGAAGATGTTTCGAGGAATTCAAATCTTCAAGCCGCACACCAATTTTCAGCGCATTGTTTGGCGTAAATCTGAGAATGAACAGCTGCTTCATTTTCGTCTGCTGACGGTGACCTACGGATTGGCACCGTCCCACAGTGGTTCGTCCCATACGACAAAAATAAAAAAACCAAATCAAAAATTTTAAGTTCGAAGTATACAGATCGTATCATAAATAAATTATCTATTTGATACCATCGCGTTTTTTCAGTGTGACCGTTCGCTCTTTGCGAAAAAGTACCACAAAGTTAGACCACGTGCAAATCAATACTGTGTTGTGTAGCAAAGTGGCGCCCATATTAAAAGTACAAAAATGTATATAATTCGAGTAACAATAACTTTTTAAAAATATGGATATTATTCGATCAGGTATTAACTATGATTTTCACTTTATAATAGTTTGTATTATATGGTATATCGTGCATTAGTAAGAAAATCGAATATGTCCATTTGTGAGTGTGTTTTTTTTTCGTTTTGTACTTTCCAATAAGCTTTTAGTTGTGAAGTCGATCGATTCCGATGGTCATATTTATTTTTTCTAATAGCTTAATAATAATACATTTTATACAAAAAGAATCACGTGCCAAGATCTGCCAAGCGCGCTGCAACGTCATAATATTTCCTGGGGAATGCGTCAGGTACTTGTGTTGTTTGTGATCTGTGATTTGTTATATGTGTAATAATCGCATTAATCGCATGTGTAATTAATGTCAAATTGGTCTATGTTTTTATATATACCTAATTATTATTTTTAATTTTCGCACTTTTCAATTTGCCATAGGCGATTGTTTCCAATGCTCTGTACCATACAAAACAATTTTTCAAAAGTGGTGCACTATGAAAGACACCAATGCAGAAAGGGGCCGGCTTATTGTGGATTCTATTCAGCTAGAGCTAGGAAAATACGGCTATATTGCAAAACTAGAGGACTTGCAAAATGGTGTCTTTGCTGTCTGAAAAAAAGTATACCTACGTTGGCAACGCTTCAATCGTTTCAAATTGGTGTTTATGAATAGGCATTCGGATTGGCATGATATGAACCTCTTTTTCACAGTTACAAAAAACAGTACAGTCTAAAATTAATGCAGTGTCCTCTTTTCAATAAAGTTGTAACACCGGCTTTATGATATTTGTTTATTGTTTATTACTCGTTCCATTTGCTTTTAGTTGTCACTTAATTTACAAAGTATAGTTTAGTTTTATTCTGCGGAAATACACGTCTACTCGAGTCGAGATTCTGGCGGCGACCCCTAGCGAGGAGTTGTCACATTTCAGGCTGCAATCGATTACCCGATATATTTAGTAGATATTTTATAGAGAGGAGTCAGAGACTAATAGGTGAGCCCACTTCGAGTAACTCTGGTCACTCGACCAACATTACCGGATCCCACATTCGGCCTTCCTGACGTTTGATTCGCCCCGAATGGTTTCATAAACTCTGCCACTGTCTTAGTCCTATATGGCCCTTCTCCATGTCCTACTCTTTCAACTTCGTAACGCCCATGACTGTTAATCTTGACTATTTTATATGGCCCTAAGTACTTTCCTTTCAACTTCAGGCCAGTTCCGTACTGTGTTCGCTTTATAGCTACCAAATCATTGACTGCAAACTTCCTCTCTGCCTTTCTTTTAGAGTCAAATGCCCTTTTATTTTCTTGTTGGATATCCTGAATATTCTCCCTTGCTTTTGCACGCAACTTATCCCTTTCATCGTCCAGTTCGGTAATTAAACACTCTTCGATCAACTCTTTTAACTCTAGATTGCTTGCAACACGCATATCCAGACCGGTTAGCAGCTTGAACGGGGAAACCTTTGTACTCCTCGGCTCAGTGTTGTTAATCGTCTGCTGTACCCTGCCAACATGTTTATACCAACATCCTGGATCCTCCTGGCTCAGTTTTGACAACATTGGGACCACTATCTTGTGCATACGCTCTACCTGTCCGTTACCCCTGGGGACTCCTGTCGCAATTAGCAAGTGCTGTATTTTCTCCCTTTCGCAATAGCCCTTAAACAAATGCGAAGTAAAAGCGGATCCTCGATCCGACACGATCCTGTATGGGTTACCAAAATTTACTGATTGACGCTCCAAGCAACTCAGTACTTCCTCAACACCTGTGCTTCGTGTAGGGTATAACCATACGTATTTGGAAAAGGCGTCAACTATAACGAGAATGTGGTTATAACGCTTTTTAGTTAACTCCATCGGGCCAACATGGTCTATATGGTATGTTACCAACGGCTTGTCACCTTTGTCGATCGGTGTCAGAAACCCTTCTTGTCGACCAGCTTTCGCATTCACTAAGATGCACTCTACACAACTCTCAACAATTCTCATGGTCTTCTCTTTCACCTTGGGGATATAATATGACTTTTCAAGCAACTCCTGAGTCTTCTTGGATGAAAAATGACCTTGCTTGTGTGCATTTCGAATTATCTCCTCTTCCATAAGCGATGGAAATACTAGCAACTCCTTGTTCGGATCTTTGAAGACGATTCCGTTTGATACATAGAAATCCTCATAACCTTTTGTCTCAACGACACTCTTCATCGCCTTCGTCCATTCATCCGTTTGCTGTGCCTCTCTCAACCGATGTATTAGGCTATCTGTCACAACGGAACAATACACCCTACTCAAGGCATCTACATGTCTCATCTTGTTACCCGACCTATGTTCGATTTCATAATCGAAATCTTGCAAGTACATTGCCCAACGTGAAACTCTAAGCGGAATCTCCTTCTTCTTCATAGTCATTGAAAAAGCATTGCAGTCCGTGACTATTTTAAATCTTTTCCCCAGAACATAAACTCGCCACTTTACCAAGGCTCCAATGACTGCTAGCACTTCAAGTTCATAAGAATGATACTTCTCTTCGCACGGTTTCGTCTTTCGACTCATATAGAAGATTGGGTGCCACAAACTATCTTCCCTGTCTAACTGCAGCAACACGGCTCCGAATCCAAATTTTGACGCATCGGTATGAATTTCCGTTTCAAGTGAAGGGTCATACAGTTTCAGGACGGGACCACTGATTAGGGCTGCTTTCAATCTTTCAAACGCCTCTACTTGCTTTTCTTTGAATTCAAACTTTACTGCCTTACGTAAAGTATCAGACAATGGCTTTGCGATTACTGCGTAATTTTCTACGAACCTTCGAAAATACGACGTCAGGCCTAAAAACCTTTGGATTCCCTTTTTGTCACGAGGAATCGGAAATTCAGCAACCGCTCTTGTTTTCTCCTCACCTGGTTTAATTGTACCATTCTCTACGATATATCCTAAGAAGTTAACTTTCTTCTTCAATATCTGACACTTGCTCCAATTTATACGCAAACCGCTATCTTCTGCCACCTTTAAGACTCGCTTTAATTTTTCTAATCCCTGTTCCACACTCTTGCTAGCGATGATAACATCGTCCATGTACACGACTGCATCATCATTTCTGATCACATCTCGTAGGACTGCCATTATAAATCTGGTAAACACTGCTGGAGAATTAGTTATACCGAAAGGTACAAACATGAACTCGTACTGCCCACTCATAGTTACAAACGATGTGTACTTTTGAGATTCTGGTGACACAGGAACGTGAAAGAACCCATTTGTCAAGTCCAGAGTTGTGAAAATCTCTCCACCTTGAAGTTTTTCAATAACGCAATCCATGTGTGCGGTTGGGAAATTATCTCTGACAATCTTTTCATTCAGCTTACGATAATCACAGCACAACCGTTTTTTCCCATTCTTCTTATCTACCAAAACAATTGGCGAGGCAAACTCTGAAATACTTGGCTTAATTATACCTTCCCCAAGCCATTCCTGCACTTGATCATCGACTATCTTTTGATCACAATAGGCCAAACGCCTTGGATGTTGATAAACCGGCAACTCATCTGTCAGTAAGATCTTCATTTCCACTGGCGAACTCAGATTCCTTCTTGGTTTATAATTTTCGACCAGTACCTCTATTTCTGAAGCGACACCCTTGCCTAAATGTTCTAAATCCAAGCCTGACTTACAATTTTCTGTTGTTAACATACACAGGCTGCCAAATTCGTTCATTAACTGTGAACATGAACTTTCATTTCTCTGTGAATCGTTAGTTTGCACACGCTGAACTCTTTTCGAAAACACAGTTCCTGTCTTCGTGACCATCATGTCGACATTTTCCAAAATTGTGGTGCCTAAAATTGCATCAAACTTCATGTCTTCATCTGGAATCACATGGAATTCAATCCACATTTCAATGCCATCGATACTAACTGGCGCTTTGAAGCTACCGAAAGTCAGCACCTGACTTTCTCCAATTCCTGTCAAAACTCTTTGCCTGCCCATCAAACTGCCAACGCCTACGCCCAGCTTCAAAAATACACGCCTACGCATCAAACACAGCTCTGCTCCTGTATCTACAAGTCCCTTAAATTCAATGTTTGAGCAAAATACCGATTTTACCTCCAAACTACAAGCAACTGGTTCACGTACTTGCTGAGGAACTACCTTCCCTGTTTGAACCACGTTTGTTCTTTCCTCTTGTTTGACTTGAGCCTCCGCTCTACACTGTGCTGCTCGGTGTCCTGGCCGATTACACTTGAAACATTTCTCCTGTACTGGACAATCTCTCTTCATATGGGACGGATCTCCACACCTGAAACATTTCCTAACCGAATCTTTTGTCTTTTCCTTCGCTACCTCATCCGCAATCTTACCGCCCTGGAATGCATACTTGTTTTCCGGCTTAGAAGCGCTACGTGCCTTTTGATATGCTTCGATCTGCCACTTCAACTCTTTCAGATTCCTAGCCTGATACAGCATGGATTTATTTGATCTTGCATCTGGGATTCCTTCTACAAAGTACTCAATCAGACTTTCATCCTCCAAACGTACCGGCTTAGCTATCTCCATTAAAGCATACAGAAACTCCTGTAAAGATTCTCCCTTATGCTGACGACGTTTTCCCAATCTGCGATGAATCTCGGCTGTAGATACCTGCACTCCAAACTCCCTTAACAAAGCTGACTTCAAACTCTCCCAGTCCCTAATGTCTCTCTGGCTACGCACAAACATTTTTGCTGCTCCGCAAAGTAATTGTTTTGCATAAACAAACTGCTGCAATGGGCTCCAATCTACAGTAGCCGCACAATCTTCCAATTCCTCTATCCACAGATCAATATTCGGAGAACCTGTGCCTGAAAACTGAGAAACGCTGCCCTCAACATCCTTCAAAGTAAACCAAGATCTAGACTGTCCCTGTGCAACTTGGTCATGTTGCCTACCTGCTCTGATATTGTGGGTGGTTGGCGTAGAAGATGTTGACCTAAAATCTCCAGGCTCACCATCAGTCTCTGACTCACCCTCATTCATCAACCCATAATGAGTTAGCAATCGTTGTTGTAATTCAGTTTTCAACCCGGTCGTACTCAACTGCAGCTCTGACAACTTCCGTCGCAGTTCTTCCACTCGCAATGCCAAAATCTCGCCTCTCTCCATTTTACAAATATAACCTGGTAAAAAATTACAGTTAATATGATGACAAACTTGTGATTTAACTCGAATTTCTTTGCCCTTCGTTTACAATTACATACAAACTTCTTTTACATACAAACTGTATTGCAAACAACCCTGTTTCGGCGGCGTCTCTTGCCGTCTCGCTCCCTCTCGTGTTCACCGCTCTCTGTGGCGTCTCTGCTCGTTCTCTGCTTCTTCGAATCCACACAGCTACCTGCTTTACTTCCAATTGGAATCCGCTTTGCCTGCTTGCAAAACCACGTGCCTCAGTTCTGGCCAACAAGGTTATGCTCGCACACACCGACGATGCCCTGCTGCTTCCGCTGCTTGTCCACCTCTTGATCTTCTCTAGCTCGATCTGCTACTGCTGCTCGTGTTCCAGCCCTGGCCACACGATATGTTGATTTCGTCTCTTAGTTCTCGTCTCTTTCTGCTTCAATAAAACTCGCTGCTTTTATATTTATCCAGCCTATACCGCTGCTTTTCTATTTATCCAGCCTATACCGCTGCTTTTCTATTTATCCAGCCTATACCGCTGCTTCTCCGAAGTTAAACTCAATCGGAATCACCTGGCCGTCGACGTCTGCCTCCAAATCTCCGTGTTCCAATCCTGGCCAACACGTTCTTGCCCGCACGCTCCGTTAACGCCACCAGCTCCAATATCTTGCTTGATCTCGTCTCTCTTCTGCTTTCTCCAGCCTGCTCCGCTGCTCCTTACTTCAGCTTTCTCCAGCCTGCACCACGCCAATACCGCTGCTTCTCCGAGATTAAACTCAATCGGAATCACCTGGCCGTCGACGTCTGCCTCCAAAATCCGTGTTCCAATCCTGGCCAACACGTTCTTGCCCGCACGCTCCGTTAACGCCACCAGCTCCAATATCTTGCTTGATCTCGCCTTTCTGCTTTCTCCAGCCAAATCCGCTGCTCCTTACTTCTTGCTCTTAACCAGCAAAATCCGATGCATTTCTCTTCCTTGGTCACCGCCACTCGTGTTTTCGTCCGCACTCCTTGCTTCACGCTCGATCGCTCATTTCCCAGAATTTTCGTTTCTGATGAAATTCTGTACGCCTTGTGATGAAATTCTTTTCCGCGTCTATCGCTGTCTCTGTCACTCACTGACCAATTTGTCTTTCTTGTTCTAAAACTCTTAACCAGTTTTAAAGTTCCGATTATCACATAATCCTCCGCACTGCACAATACTTTGTTTTATATTCCTCTTGTGTGAAATATAAATTAAGGTTCAAGTTAACAAATGGTGGGCAATATTCTCGGTCGAGCCCCCAAAATTGCAGTGTCCTCTTTTCAATAAAGTTGTAACACCGGCTTTATGATATTTGTTTATTGTTTATTACTCGTTCCATTTGCTTTTAGTTGTCACTTAATTTACAAAGTATAGTTTAGTTTTATTCTGCGGAAATACACGTCTACTCGAGTCGAGATTCTGGCGGCGACCCCTAGCGAGGAGTTGTCACATTTCAGGCTGCAATCGATTACCCGATATATTTAGTAGATATTTTATAGAGAGGAGTCAGAGACTAATAGGTGAGCCCACTTCGAGTAACTCTGGTCACTCGACCAACATTACCGGATCCCACATTAATTTGACAATCGTGGGCGTCCCAAGTCCGATTACAACAAATCTTCAAAAAGAACACAGCAACGACGAATAGCCAAAATAGCTGAAATAGATGAGTCCGCTGCAAATGCTTTACGGAATGCCTCCCGAGAGGCAAATCAAACATTAACCCAAGCAAATGTTAATGAAGTTGTTGCACTTATAATGGATGCGAATTTAACAAAAAATCAGTACTTATTGATTCGACCTTTTTCTTACTTCCAGAATTTCATATAATTTTTTCCCCAGTTACATCAATGTTCTGCAAGCTAAAGCACACAGTTATCTAAGTAACATTAATGTGACCGAATCACTCGCTGAAGTTGATCTGCAAAGTTTATTTGATCATACAGCATCCCGTATAGCAAATCTTCAGATGGTCGTTATCAGTCAAATTAAAGATGAATCTGTGAACACACTGACCTTAATTTAATATGAACAACATAGATGCCTGCCTGAGTAAAGAAGTTCATGAAAATCGGTATAAATTTGGCTTATCACCGTTACATGCTTACATTCGTTTTTTTGAGTATTTCCTCCATTTGTCCTATCGCTTGGAGTTAAAAATGTGGCAAATCAGGCATCCAACTCATAAAAAAGAGCTGTTAACACGCAAAAGAATGCTTCAAATAGAGTTTAGGAGAAAAATGGGTCTTATATTTGACAGACCAAAGATTAGCGGTTGTGGAACATCTAATGATGGAAACACAGCTCGCAAATTTTTTAAATATCCTGAACTAGTTGGAAAAATTACAGGACTCAATGTAAACCTGATCTACAGATGCTCCACAATATTACAGGCATTAAATTCTGGCTATATAATAAATATTAAACAATTTAAGGAGTATAGGCTGGAGACAGCTAGAGGACTTGTGGAAATTTATCCATGGTATAAAATGCCAGCTTCAGTTCATGAAATATTAATTCACGCTCCTGAAGTCATTAATAAAGCGTTAGTATCAATTGGAGAGCTTTCTGAGGAAGCTGGAGAGGCTAAAAATAAAGACATTAAAAAATACAGATCTCAGCATACCAGAAAAATCTCGCGATCCGCAACTAATACAGACCTAATACATAGACTATTACTAGGCCCAGACCTTCTCATAAGTGGATTGAGAGAATTGCCATGCAAAAAAAAACGGTGTTAAAAGAATCTGTCTTGCAATTGATTTAGAATTAAGGTATTATTTTGTTATTTTATATATATACTAGAGGGCCCGCTATTGCATCCTCGCTTTGATCGGATGCAGATCCACACTTAAAATTTCGTATTAAATTTCGCTTTGAAGTCAGCGCACTGAATGAGAAATAAAGATTCTTTGAAGTCGAATGACAAATATAAAATGAGGCAAGGCCTACTCTGAGCCTTAGACCAATATCAATATTATTCCATTAATATTATTTTTTTAATTAATTATGTTTTTTATTTTTTAAAATAGGGTGCAGGTGGAATTAGAAAATTAAAATACCCATACGAATTTGGAAATTTTTTTTCTGATTTTTAAAAAAAAACTTCAAGTCAGTCAGTCAGGAGAAAGCATTTTATATACATATATAGATAATAGATATATATTATTATGAACTGATGGAGGAAGCCAAAAGGCCCGCTCAGAAGCCTATGGACCCTCCTAGGGTAGAGCCCAGCAGGAGTGGCGTGACCAAGAAAAGGGTAAGATCGGCTAACACGACCCCAGAGGAGGTGTCGACCAAGAGGGCCATGACAAAAACCGCGGCACCCAGTGCCTTGACGAGGGGTGGCCTTTCGACTGCACCGCCTGCCACGGGAGCTCCAGTAGCCTCCACATCCGCAGCTGTAGCTGTGGCTGGGCAGCAGATACAGGAGCAATCACCCCAAGTCGGTGTCATGCCCTCCTACAGGAACGTTGCCAGCTCATCGAAGATGGCGATACTCCCTGCCGACTACCCCCAACAACTTTTCACGACGGATCAGCTGAACAGCATCCAGTCTGCCATCCTGACGAGAGTGATGGCCATGAGACACGGCTCTATGAAGCCGCTGTTCTCTGGCTGCACGTTTCGACCAGGGTGGATGGCAATCACGTGTGGGAACGCTGAGACGGCTGAGTGGCTGAGCACAGAGGTGCCAAAGCTCCGGCTGTGGAAAGACTCCCACCTCAAAGTAGTCCCCGAGGCAGAGGCACCACGTGCCGCTGTCTATGTCGGCTATTTCCCGCTTCCAAATGCGGAACTTAAGACAGCTGAGGTCTTAAACCTCATTGAAGGCCAGAACAGCGGCCTGCGAGTGGGAGACTGGAGGGTCTTTCACCGTGAGATGAGACAAAACACGGCTGTCCTGACGATCGCGCTGGACCCGGTCTCCGCCAACCGACTAAAAGCGCTGGGGCATCGGCTCAACTTTGCATTTGGCACGGCTTCTCTGAAGCCAAAGGCCGATACGCAGGCGAAGAGACAGGCAGTGGCTCCAGTTCCCGCAACGGAGAAGCCCACCTGCTCAAATGCCAGTGCTCCTCTTATGGCTGCATCGACACCACAGGGCACTGCAGTCGCACAGGAGCCCGCAGCATCGCGGAAATTCCTGCCCCCTCCACTCCATGGACGCATCACGCGCGGAACCGGGCGCCCCACTCGAGGCACCGAGCGCGTACCCAAGATTGCGAGGCGCACACAAGAGGATGAGGCCCGGAAGATGGCGGCCAGGGGCTGCAAGAGGGCGGACTAATGTCCTCTCCCCCTCTCCCCACTCCCCCTAACACCAGGAGACACCTCCGATGTCTCCAAGCGAACTTCCACCACGCAAAGGCCGCATCCGACGTACTTTGCGAGAGGTTAGCTACAATGGACATAGCGTTCATCCAGGAGTCCTGGATAAATGCAGGACGTGTCCGGGGGCTAAGCACCCCATCCGGTAAGTTGCTGTATGCAAATGACCAACCTTGTCCTAGATCGGCGTTGTTAATTAACAAAAATTTAACATTTGTTCCCCTTTCACAGTTCATAACTGAGGACCTGGTGGCGGTTTGGGTTAAAATACCCACCGCCCACGGCGAGCACGAGGCAGTGTTGGCCTCCGCCTATCTACCCGGCGACTCGGAGGAGGTGCCTACGGCGGCTACTTGTGCCCTGATAGAGCACTGCCAGAGAAACCGGCTCAGATGGATAATCGCCTGTGATGCTAATGCACACCACACGGTCTGGGGGAGCAGTGACATCAACAAGAATACATTATTAGTAACAATATAGGATTACTAAACCAGGGCAGCGAGCCTACATTCATTAATGCCATTAGAGAGGAAGTCTTTGATCTAACTCTCTACTCACGTTCTACTCCCGCATAGAGCGGACGTGGTCTCGCGCGAGCTCCGGGAAAACAATTTAAAATAGTGGATGAAATAGTGAAAACTTAAAGAATATTAAACTGGAGCAGTCCAAACAGTGCAAAAAGACGCTAACAATTAAAAAACAAAGAAAAATATAATCATAACTAGTGTTATGATTAATACAAGTGCTTATTTAATTTAAACAAATAAGTGCCACGCATAACAAGCTCGAAAAATGAGCAGCGATCAAAAGAATGAGCGTAGAAGCTCCGTCAACCCAAGAAATGCTTGGTACTCTTATTTCTCAACTCGCGATATAGATCAAAATCAGAAGTCGACAAAGAGCAACTCGACTCTACTGACCGTCAACAGCAAGAGAGCCAGCTCTTGCTCACCCTCCCTGCTCACCCCAACTCCCGCATCTTGGAGTTACCAATGCCAAACCCCACCACCGCCGGCTTCGCTGAATGAAGCTCAAACAACAAACAGTGCTACAATTTCTGCAGTCGCAGCAAAATCACCACCAATAATTAAACCAACTACCAATATTGCGAGTTCGGTCCCAACGGCTGCACAACAAAATAAAATGGCAACAAAAACAGTTAGCTTCGATAAGCAACAAGCGGTCCCGGCTATACAGACCGGTATGGACTGCTACATCTAGATTAAGCGCAAGCTTAGTCCACTCAACACGGTTGGTAACAAACCAAAGATCAACCGAACCAACAAAAACACCGACCAAACGAGGAGCTCCAATGAAAACCGTTTCTCCATCTTAGCAGAGGCGGATAACAACCAACCAGAGTTGGGGCAGGAGACCCAAAGGAAACCTAAGCCCCCACCTATTTACATAAGGGAAAAAAGTTAAAGCGCCCTGGTCAACAAAATTGTTGTGCTGGTCGGGGACGAGAATTTCCATGTTGTTCCGCTTATTAAAGGGAACATACACGAAACAAAGGTTCAAACGAAGTCCGAAGAACACTTCCGAGCTGTGTCTAAGTACCTGGAAGTCACAAAAAAGAACTTTTACACCTATCAACTAAAAAGCAGCAAGGGACTGCAAGTTGTGCTAAAAGGTGTAGAACCTGACGTCACCCCCTCTGAAATTCAAGAAGCCCTTAAGGCCAGGGCTTCTGTGCCAAAAATGTTAGCAATATTGTTAACAGAAACAAAAAACCGCAACCACTTTTCAAGGTCGAGCTCGAACCAGATAGCAAAGCCTTAAAGAAAAACGAAGTGCACCCGATCTACAAGCTGCAGCTCTTACTGCATCGAAGAATCACCGTGGAAGAACCCCACAAACGCAACGGCCCTGTTCAATGCACAAACTGCCAAGAGTATGGACACACCAAGACATACTGCACACTTCGGACGGCCTGCGTAGTCTGCGGAGACTTCCACAACTCCGTAAACTGCCCCGCAAACAAAGAAGACCCCCAGATGAAAAAATGTGGCAACTGTGGAGGAAACCATACGGCAAACTACAGAGGCTGTGCGGTCTACAAGGAGCTGAAGAGTCGCATGCGACGAGCGACAGCTACGCACCAACAACATACACAAAATGTGTATTACAACTCAAAAAGTACGCCAGACGTATTTTTCGCCAAGGCAGCCAGATCATCATTTGGGCAGCTAAGTACAACCAAGGGAATCTCCTACGCCGAAGCACTAAGAACAGGCATTGAAAATCCACCCCAGCCTCACTCAGAAAATGCTCAGCAGGTTCCAGGGCAGCCGCAAAGCAAATTGGAATCTATGATGTTCACCATGCAACAAAGTATGATGGAACTTATGTCATTCATGAAAACAACCATGCAAAGCCTTGTTCAGAACCAGAACATGGTAATTCAGTTGCTTGCAGCACAACAGTCCAAATAAAAAATGACTAACCTACGTATATCCATGTGGAATGCCAACGGCATTTCACGGCATAAACTTGAAATAACTCAATTCCTAAACGTAAATCACATCGACGCCATGCTGCTGGTTGAAACGCACCTCACAGGGAGATATAACTTCCATATAAGAGGTTATACCGGGCATCTTAATCAGAGAACGCATCAAAACATCCACAGGGACCTCGGCATTCTCGCAGTAAAAGATGAAATAGACAAGCAAAAAGCGTCCTACAATGAAAAACTCAATGTCCACCCAAATCCTCTAGCAAGGGTCTTGACTCGGGTCTCCAGCCGAACCCGCCTACAACGTACAGACCTTCCAACCCTGTCATAACGTGTCAGGGCCACTGTCTCAGTCTACATGACTCCTAGATAGGTTATAGTATAAGATTTGATACACTTATTGTTAGTCTCGTAAATGAGAAGATTCAATAAATAAAAGCAAAGCATAAAAAAAAAAAAAAAAAAAAAAAACTCTCTATAGTCTAAATATGTTTTCCGTTCTCTCAAACTGGCACGTTGCAAGTGAGATCACTATGTCAGATTTGACATAGGATGCGTCTTGCAATGTAGCCTAGTCACCGGAAATCCCAGGAAAACCAACTGGGATCACTTCTGTTTTGCACTTGAGCAATCCAGAGACTGCTCGACCCGTCCGATAACATCCATAGACGAGTTAGAGCGTGAAGCTACTGTACTTCATACAAATATTGAATCAGCATATCACGCCAGCTGCGACCAAAAGGTACGCAAGACCGGAAGGGCTGTTCCCTGGTGGAACAAAAGCCTTGACGATCTCAAAAAGGCAGCGCGTAGGCTCTTCAATAAGGCGAGGAGTGGGAGGGCTTCATGGGACTCCTACACATCTGCTTTAACGCTCTACAACAAAGAGCTGAGAAGGTCAAAACGGGCTACTTGGCGTCAACACTGCGGGCAGATCTCATCTCTCCCGGAAGCTGTTAGGCTGCAAAAAGCCCTCTCCAAAGACCACTCAAACGGCATATGCAAGCTGAAAAAGCCGGATGGAGCAAACACAAACAACCCAAAAGAGACGAGCAGCCTACTCCTGGCTTCTCACTTTACTGGGTGCGTGGCTGTGGAACAACCCATCTCAGAGAGTGAGGCACCAACCTACCTCTCAGGGACTGGAGTGTGCCCACACCTGCGCGTGACTATGGCGGCAGACTCCAATGGGGCTGAGAGAGGGGAACACCCCTATCGCTCAGAACGTGTTGG
Organism: Drosophila bocqueti; assembly: GCA_018151655.1. Classification (NCBI taxonomy): domain Eukaryota; kingdom Metazoa; phylum Arthropoda; class Insecta; order Diptera; family Drosophilidae; genus Drosophila; species Drosophila bocqueti. The sequence continues at coordinate 123,237 of JAECXF010000294.1, read as the reverse complement.
AAACATGTCCTATAAACTGTTTCATCAAAAAAGCGTACAATGTTTCAGCCCATACAAATCACCTGGACCTGATGGAATCTATCCATGCCTGCTGCAGCGGGGACTGCACCTATCTGCACTCCCCCTAGTCCATCTATTTCGAGCTAGTCTCCTGCTTGGACACATACCAAGCAACTGGGCTAAAGTAAAAGTCGTGTTTATCCAAAAGTTAGGGAAGAAAGATTCCCAATTGCCTAAATCATATAGACCGATCAGCCTTAGCTCCTTCTTCCACAAAACTATGGAGAAGATAATCGACCAGCATATCAGGGAGGTGAATCTCAAGTAACTTCCCCTAAACAAATACCAATATGCGTATCAAGCTGGTAAATCAACTGAGACAGCCATTTTATTGCCTTACAACAACCATTGAAAAGGCCATTGGCGCTCAACAGATAGCACTAGGTGCCTTTTTAGACATCCCAGGAGCTTTTGACAACACGGCATACGAGGCTATACGTGCCTCTCTTATACGAAAGAATGTCTCCACACCCATTATTAGGTGGATTCTGGAAATGCTTAAATCCAGAATCATAACTGTAGACCTTGGAGGAACCATGACCTTAATCACAGCCACAAGGGGATGCCCTCAAGGGGGTGTACTCTCTCCCCTCTTGTGGACTCTGGTCATTGACGAGCTACTTTATGAGCTCAACAACTTAGGGTTCCCCACTCAAGGCTACGCTGATGATCTAGTCATCTATATAGTGGGCTGGCATGAGCAAACCATTTCGGACCGCATGCAGCAAGCCTTAGATATAGCCAACAGATGGTGTCAGGACAAAGGACTGTCTACAAACCCATCAAAAACAGTTTTAAACCCATTTACTAGGAAAAGGTCTCTCTCCTTAAAATGACCATCCCTAAATGGGTCCATCATCGACTTTTCGGTTGAGGCCAACTACCTAGGAGTCACACTTGACTCCAAACTCAACTGGAATGCACACCTGGAAAAGACTATTAACAAAGCCACTCGAGCACACTTTGCTTGCAACAGGCTTTACGGTAGAACATGGGGTTAAGTCCCAAAATGATCTACTGGTCTTTTAACACTGTGGTAAAACCGATCTTAACCTATGCATCTCTTGCTTGGTGGACGAAATCTACCCAGAGGACAGCTGGGGCTGCGCTTACCAAATTGCAACGACTGGTCTGCATAGGCATCACTGGAGCCATCCGGACATATCCCACTGCAGCACTAGGAGTCATAGCTGGCATACCCCATTTACCAATTACATTGAAAAAGGAGGCTTGCCTGGGGGCACTTCGCCTTCAAAACATCATCAATATAAAATGTGGTGATTTTAATGGGCATCTTAGGGTCCTTGAACCTTGTCCTCCACAGAAACTTCTCTGTAGTCCTATATACTACGAATGAATGGAAAACAAAATCAATATCTCTACCCAGTGGATCACAAACATGGTGCACTGATGGGTCAAAACTGGAAAACGGTGACACCGGGGCTGGTATTTTCGGACCAAGGTTCAACAAATCCATAGCCATGGGAAAGTCGCCCACCTTTTCCAAGCAGAGATACACGCCATAGAAATCTGTGCACGTGAATGCCTTCGCAGGAAAATGCAAGGCGCACGGATTTACATCTTCTCGGACTTGTACGGACTTGTAGAGACTTGTTTCCAACAGCTGAATGCCCTTGCCTCCAAAAACACCGTAACGGTGGGCTGGATACCAGGACATGAAGGCTATATAGGAAATGAGGTGGCAGACTCCCTAGCTAAACGCGGGGCGATGACACCTCTCATCGGCCCTGAGCCGTTCTGTGGACACAAAAGAGAACTACTCAGGAAATGGGAGGAAGCGGAGATAAATCGTCACTGGACCGACAGTGCAGGGCTGAGACAAGCCAAACAATTTCTCGTCCCCTAGATGACGCGGTCAAAACGCATCATCAACCTACCAGAGAGCGAAATTCGCACTCTAACAGGTTACCTAACGGTTCACTGCAACCTTAGGTATCACCTTAAGAAATTAAAACTTTTAGAAATCGACATCTGCAGATTCTGCGAGATGGAGGAAGAAACATCAAAACATATTCTATGTGAGTGCCCATCGCTAACCAGATGTCGACTTCAACATCTAGGAGGTGAACTTATTCCCCCCTACAGGATTTGGGAATGAATAGACCCTACCAAAGTGCTCTCTTTTATTAAAGGCCTAGGTATAGGGCCTCTACCCTAATCCTACAGGCCGACACAAAAGATCTAACATCTGGTCGCAGTGCAACAAGGCCCTTGTAATAACAATAATAATAATAATAATGTACTGAAATCGATTAATTTTTTTTGTTAATGTTTTTTTTTTTTATTATAAAATGTTTAATTTAATATTTCTTATACTCGTATTTTATTTAATACATTTATATTGCCTACATAATTGGGTGGTATAGACGAATGGGAGTATAACCACGCCCATTTTTTTAATAAACAGTCTTGTTTATATATATATTATTGTTTTAAGCTTTCATCTTAAATTACAGACTTGGAGGACACGTCTAACTATTTTTGTCGCTTATTTCCATACAAGCCGAAACACTGTGCCAAGTTCTAAAGTAACTCGCCGACGATCACCGCCAAGAGTACCCTGCAGCAGCCCACGCACTTCTGCACGACGCCTATGTGGACGACATCCCAACAGGGTGTAACACTTTCGAGGACTTCTAAAGGACGAGCTTATTGGACTCTTGGATAAAGGCAAATTTAAACTACGCAAATGGAGTTCCAATAGTTGGCGTCTTCCCGAAAAGGACGTCCTGTATCTCAATTTTAAGAAATTCGATACGACCATTTCTCCGACGAAACGGTAACTCTTGTCGCAACTATCAAGAATTTATGATCCGCTTGGACTGGTAGCGCCGGTCACAGTTCTTCTCCAGCTTATCCTCCAAGAAAGCTGAACAAGTATCCTGCAATGGGACGACGAGATTCCTGAAACTCTACGCACGCGCTGGACAGCTTTGGTAGAGGATTTGCCAGCACTTACGCAATGCCAAGTACCACGGTATATTGCGTCACCATTTCAAGACGTTCAGCTACACGGATTCGCCGACGCATCCTCGCACGCCTATGGTGCAGTAGTCTACGCTCGAGTTGCAGTTGGATGCAGTTTTCAAGTCACCTTCGTAGCCGCCAAAACTCGTGTGGCCCCGATCAATCCCGTATCGATTCCACGTTTGGAGCTAAATGCTTCCTTACTTCTTTCTCGATTGCTTACTTTTGTCAAAACGTCACTAACAATTCCTATTTTCAGCACGAGCTGCTGGACAGATTCAGAAATTATGTTACACTGGCTTTCAGCTCCCCCACGACGTTGGAACACCTACGTCTGCAACCGAACTGCTGAGATCCTGAACGACTTTCCCCGCAGCTGCTGGAACCATGTTCGCACGGAAGACAAACCTGCTGATTGTGCTTTTCGAGGACTTCATCCGTCAAAGCTCCTGAAGCATCGACTGTGGTGGATAGGTCCGTCTTGGCTGGCCACGCCAACCTCTGAGTGGCCACCTTCTACAAGCAAGTTCAGCGTATCTTAAAGCTTCGATATCAACACGGAGGAACGAGCCATAAAGCCCACAACTCTACATAACTTTCCAGATGAATGTATCAACGAATTACTCATCCACAAAATCTCAACCTGGACGCGTCTCGTACGGATCTCTAGCTACTGTTATCGCTTTATTCACACTCTTCGATCTCATCAGAGGAATTGGGCACCATTCCTTACGTCTGAAGAGCTGCTGCTTTATTCGGACAACGGAACCACATTTCATGGAGGCAAGCAAACTTTGGATGACATGCGACGCCTGGCCATTCAACAAGCTAAAGATGAAGAATTGGCAGGATTCTTCGCCAATAAAGGGATTTCTTGGCACTTTATACCCCCATCTGCTCCCCATTTTGGAGGGATGTGGGAAGCCGGAGTTCGCTCAATTAAACTCCATATGAAACGGATACTTGGATCCAAGGCTCGAACATTTGAGGAGCTCTCGACTGTCCTGACCCAAATTGAAGCTATCCTGAATTCACGCCCTCTGTGTCAAAGTGGGGATAATTCTTTGGATCCACTGAGGTCGCTCATTTCTTGACTGGATCTCCGTATACTGCATTGCCTGAACCCAGTCGTCTGGATATGCACATCAATCGATTGGAGAGATGGAATCAGCTGCAAGCCATGGTCCAAGGTTTCTGGAAACGGTGGCATATGGAATACCTGACATCTCTGACGAACGTACAAAGTGGCATTTAAAAACGGAGAATCTGAAGATCGACACAGTGGTAGTTCTCAAGGAACCTAATCTACCCCCTTCTAAGTGGATTCTTGGACGCATCACCGAAGTTCACGCAGGATTAGACAACAAGGTCCGGGTCGTCACGGTGAAGACTGCCCACGGCTCATATAAACGCCCCATTGCCAAGATCGCCGTACTGCCTCTGTGCTGAACAACCGTTCAGGGGGGCCGGTATGTTTGGGAACGAGACACCCTGTATGCGCGCGAACAAGGCACCCTTTATCTTTGTTTACATTCTGCCTTGTCCGCCGCTACCGCGGAGCTTATCAGCGATATCAATGCAAGCATCCCACCGCTGCGCGAGCTTGCCCGGTACTTCTCCATAACTCCTAACTGTAACTTGTTTACTTCTTTAGCTAGCTTAATCATATGGCGTGTTCACCGCCAAAGCTTAGTTTAGTCACATTTTGTTTGTCAAATAAATCGTGCGCATCGGTGTCGACATAATCAATTTCGAGTAACAGAAATTAACCAATAAATTAACTAAACAGTAACACTGGCGGTTTCATTTATAAACAATACTCTTAACGCAATTGAGGAGGATAAGGTTAAAACGTTTGAGATTAGAATAAAAATAATAGGGAAAGGCTTGTAAGTTTAAAACAAGTCACCCAGATTGATGTCACGGATAGGAATTATGATTCGAGATTCAAAGAAATCGAATTCGACAAATCAACTCTTAAAAGTGATATGAGTATTAAACTTCAGGAAAGGTGCCAATGAAGGTAGATGTTGGAAATTAAAAAATTTATAATTTTCCACCTCTACCAAAAATACAGGTTCAAAAATTCTATGGAGATTCCAAAGATTGCGACCTTTTTTTTAGTTATTTAATGTACTCATCCATTCAAGGGAGGATTTAAGTCCAACCTTGTAATTTAATTATCTCAAGATCTCAGTAAAGGGAGAAGAGAAAAAACGTGGTTTCTCACCTGCAACTAGGGTCTGGGGAACAACTGAATCGCCTCCTTGAGCTTGATAATGTGAATGTCAACTCATCTAGGCAATTAAGAATGTATATTGACTCTATAAATGAGTCAATTCACATGATAAAACTAAAGGCACAAATTTCCGACGAAGTGGACATAATCTTTGCAAAAATTGTTTAAAAAAAGTTTAATAAAGACGTCCTGCAGTTATACGAGAGCCACACTATTAATTGGAATTATTGTCCGACGTTTTTGAATTCTTAGAGCAAAGATTAAGTTTTTTTAGCTCAGTTCAGGATGGGAATCCTACCAAAGAAAAAATCGTAAAGAAAGAAATTTCTGCAAACAGCTGTCCCATTTGCAAAGGTTGGGGACACACTGTGGTACAATGCCACACATTTAATAATTTAAATCCACCAGAAAGGATGAAAAGAATTAAAAAGGCATAATTGTGTTTTAATGTTTAAATCACTCTTATAGTAAAAAATGCCTTAGCGATATATCGTGTTCTATTTCTAGAAAAAATCACCACAGCCTGCTTCACATTAATTATCAATTCAATCAAAAGGTTGAACAAGTAAATTCTTGATTGACGTCGCGAGAAGTCCTATTAGCTACAGCTAAAGTGCAAATAAAATCCAATAAAGGAAAATTTAAAAATTTTGGAGCTTTGGTTGACAGTGGTTCACAAAGCACAATTATTTCTGAAGAGTCTGCGCAGATTCTAAAATTACCTAAAATAAAATCTGAAACGGAAATTAGTGGAAAATGGAAGGGCTATAAACTAGCTGACCCCGATTTTATTAAGCCAGGTCGAATTGATATTATCATTGGATCCGACTTATACACTCACATTCTGCAGAATGAAGGGAAAAGAAGAGATGGCCTCATGGTCAGAAAACTAATTTCGGGTGGATTGTTTCTAGATGTAAAAAATCCAAAGGAGAGGAAACAATTGTAGCAACAAAGAACGAAATAAAAGATTTAGATCGATATTGGGAAGTTGAAGAGGAAATGTAAATGATATCGAGTCTGAAATATGTGTGTTCGGAGGGGGATGGCTAAAACCTGCACACTCGATAAATAAAAACACGGAAGATAACTTTCGTGTTGTTACGCGACGTGCGTCTTTATTTGTGTAATCGGAAATTAGAACTAAATACAAGAAGAAGGATTACAACTAGCTTGGGGAGAGCGGATTAGAAGCTCTCTACACGAAAGTGCAGTGGAAGAGGGAGAGAGAGCGAGTGTACGGGATCACACTGCCTCCGGAAAATAAGCGCCCTTTTCGCGTGAACATTCTCCGCGCTAAGCCGAAGAAAACGGTTGCACTTCCGAAGAGGATGGTTCCCTTGGCAGACTCGGCATGGGTAGGATAAAATACCTCGGGAACGTCTGCATTTCTTTTCGTTGTACGGAACCCAGTAATTGGAAGACTCAGGAGCTGTTGTCACTCGTGTGGAGAACGAGGAAATTCTTTGGATCGGATCAGAAGCAGTATCAGTATCACGTCGGAGGGTGCCGGTTCGGACGGATGGAGGCGCAACTTAGGTGGTTGGATAGAATCTATAGTTTCTAGAGTTCTATGGCGCTCAGTCAGGAATGAATCAAGTACTTGCCACGTAGGAATTTCGGTTTTATTTGTTAAGGACTGCTCCCATAGTGAGAGCGTCAGCTTTGGAAGTTTCGTGGAACACAAATAAACTAGGAGACAATCCCAATTATCCGTAGGAAGGCCGGACAAATTTAGGGATGTGAGGCAGTTCTGGATTTTATTTTGCAGCTCCTTCAAGGCTGCCGAAGATTCTTGTGCGACGGACTGCATGTTTAATAACTTTTTCAGTTGGCTGTTCACCAGCGCTCGTTTATTTATGAAACGCTCAGAGAGGTTTTTCCAGGCTAAGCGGAAACCATCGTTGGTGAGTGGCGAATTGGAAACTACTGAATGAGCTTCACCACTAGTCTTGGCATTTAGATAGAACAACTTTTCAACAGGGGTCAGCGCAGGATTGTCTATATAGACCGCTGTGAAAAGGTCTCGGAAAGTCGGCCAGCGAATGTAATCGCCCGAGAAAACTTCTGTTTCGCACGGAGGAAGCTGACAGCCAGACGGATAGGAATTTTGGGGCGGAACGGGTTGGATTTGAGCTGTTGTAGAAGCGATCGTTTCGATCTTTTTCATGAGCTTTGCGGAACACCTTTCGTATATAAAATAGGCATACTCATATTTTGCCTTTAGAGTAGGTAAGGTGTCCGCCGTGTCCTCTAAGCCAACTGAAATTTGCTCTGAACAAGTTTCATATTCTTTCTCGACCTTATCCCATAGCGCTCTGACTTGGTCGAGATGAATTTGACACGTATATTTGGATGGACTAGGTGCTGCTGGATTGCAGATTTTGGAATCGAAGTGACTTAGACGGTCACAGATCGAAATAAATTTATTTAAAATGGAAGTAGTCATTTTGGATATTTAAAGAACAAACTGGATTGTTTCTTTATGGTTATATTTTGGATCGAATTAACTTATATTTTCGGGACGCTGGATAAAGCGTTCAACCGGTTGAATGATCGAAAACAACTTCTATTTGGGACGCTGGATAAAGCGTGCAACCAATTGGATCGAAAACGTATATATTCGGGACGCTGGATAACGCGTACAACCAGTTAAAAAATCGAAAATCAACTTATTTTTTTGGGACGATTTAGTTATACGTGTCGAAGCTGGAATTGGAATTTAGGAACCAATCGGAATGTATTAGGAATTTAATTTATTTGTATAGTGTAATTTTATTGTGTAGTGGCGGAGATGTACGGAGATGTACGGTCACACTAATGCGGATATGGAAGCGCACTTGAATTTCTAACTGATTTAGTTAGTTGGGATTTTATAAAAAATACTTTTAAAATTATTTTGTGTGCCTGGATTTATTCAGTTGACCGCTGCTGTATTTTCCGCGGTACTGTTCTTGAAGATAAGGCGTGCGTGTGAATATGTTTGTGCAATGCACAATGTGCATTCGCCGTTTGCCAATGCAGAATAGCGGAGACAACGAGAGGCGGAAAAAATGGCCAAAAAACGGAGCTTCGACTTGCAATCGAATATGTATGTAATTGCAATTTGTTTTTGGTTGCCTATGCCTGCATGTAACGCCGCTCAGGATAGAGCGAAGGAATGACAATAAATATATAATATATATGGTTATTTAAATGTAGCTCAGCTCAGGATAGAGCTAGGGAGAGACAATAAATAATAAAGTTCGGCGATTCTGTGCCGTGATTTTGGGGATATATTTATTTATTTATAGGAACTGTGGACTGTATTTGTAGAATTTTGTAGTTGAACGTTGTGGAATTATTATAAATATATATATTTTATAATTTGTGGGGTAAATTATTTAAATTATTATAAAATACCCGTGCCGGAATATTTGTAAGTTTATATATTTAATTTTGTGTAAATTGCTGGTGGCGATCCTAGATCAGTGGAGTGGACTGTATTGTATATCGGAGAGTGTAAATATGTAAATGCAAGCGGAACACAGTGAACGAAGAGAATTTCGGAACTAGAAGTTTCACTGTGGCTTATAGCATACGTACATATATTTAATTTACACTTGTGGATTTTGGAATGTTTATTTACTATTATTATCCAGGATAGGAATATTTATAGCGTAAATTGTTGGTGCCGATTGTAGATAAGTGAACATATGTATGTCGGTGTAGAAGTGGAAATAAATGCAAGCGGATCACAGTGAACGAAGAGAAATTCGAAATTGAAAGCTTCACAGTGGCTTATGGCATATATTTAAACACACACTTTTAGAATGTTGAATTCGCGGAAAATTAATATAAATTAATTGCGACACTAGGATTCTACAAATCTGGTTCGGAATTGGAAGCTGCCGTTGTGTCGGATCAATCGGACTAGGACTTAGACACAAATCATAAAAATGAACGGCAGGGCAGCAAAGTAAAATGTTTACTTATCTTGTGCGATGTTAAAGCCACCGGAACTGCTGGAGATAGAATTATCCGGCTCTGTTGGACCAAATGTTCGGAGGGGGATGGCTAAAACCTGCACACTCGATAAATAAAAACACGGAAGATAACTTTCGTGTTGTTACGCGACGTGCGTCTTTATTTGTGTAATCGGAAATTAGAACTAAATACAAGAAGAAGGATTACAACTAGCTTGGGGAGAGCGGATTAGAAGATCTCTACACGAAAGTCCAGTGGAAGAGAGCGAGAGAGAGCGAGTGTACTGGATCACACTCCCTCCGGAAAATAAGCGCCCTTTGGCGTGAACAATGTGAAAATAAATTTAATAAAACTACAAAGAAAGATTCAGATGGGCGATACATTGTGTCAATTCCTTTTAAGGAGGATATCACCTTAGGAGATACGAAAAAACAAGCTATAGCACGTTATATAAATTTGGAAAAAAGTTTTAAAGAAACGAAAGACTTAAGGCTGACTATACTAAATTCATTAAAGTATATATTTATTTAGGACATATGGTTGAAGTACAGGATAAAGGAAAATATCATATTTCTTACCGCACCAGGCTGTGATTCGCCATTCAAGCCTGACGACCAAATTAAGAGTAGTTGTTGATGCTTTAGAAAAAACTACAAATAACAGAAGTTTGAACGACATAATGTGGGTTGGACCACGAGTTCAAAGAGATATTTTTGACATTATTGTTAAATGGAGAAAATGGAAATTTGTTGTCTCGGCGGCCTTAGAAAAAATGTACCGACAAATAAAAATAAACAATAATGATAAAAAATATTAATATATTTTATGGAGAAATTCTCCAGAAGAAAATATTAAAAGTTAAAATTTACCACCGTCACTCACGGAACGGCATCTTCCAATAAATTAAGAAAGTTAATTTCACAAGAATTACAGAAGGTTGGATTCAATTTGAGGAAATGGATTTCCAACGACTTAAGAATATTAGCATCTGTGTATAATAAAGTTCTAAACATTATAGAAAATGAGAACCGGAAAATGATTTATTCAAATTTAAACTAACTTGCACAGAATCGAAATACACAAACAAACGGGTAGTTTTATCAACTCTGTCAAAAATTAATGATCCATTAGGATGGTTAGCACCTGTTACTATTTTAGGAAAACTTTTCACTCAAAAACTCTGCATAAATAAAACTGATTGGGATCAAGAATTATTACCTGAAGATAAAAATAATTGGGAAAAGTATAAAGAACGTTTATTGTTTTTAGAAAAAATAAGAATACCAAGATGGATTAATTCAAATAATTATTCTGTCATCCAGATTCATGGATTCGCTTACGCCTCAAAAAAATCATACGCAGAAGAAGTCTATGCTAAAGTGGGGCATAAAATTAATTTAATAGCTATCAAGAGTAGAGTAAATCCTATAAAAAATAGGAAGACAATTCCCAAACTTGAACTGTGTGCAGCACATTTGCTAAGTCAATTATTCCAAGGATTAAAAGAATCTATTGGCAAAATAGAGACAATCTATGCTTGGAGCGATTCTACATTACATTATCATGGATTAGCAGTGGCCAAAGTAAGATTAAATTTATTAGAAGAACGGATGACATTCGGAAATTAAAAAACACGGAATGGAATCATGTGAAGTCAGAGGATAATCCAGCAGACTTATCATCAAGGAGAATTGATTCTAACAAACCAACTGTGATCTTTGGTGGAAAGGTCTAAAATGGCTAGCTAACCCAAAGAAACTTTGGCTTCGCCAGCAATCTGTAGAAGAAACTGTAATGGTAAACACAATAATTAATGACGAAACAAATTATCCAATTTATAAATTGATAAAAAAGTATTCCAGTATGGAAAAACTCATACGTATAGTAGCATATATAAATAGATTTATTCAAATAAAAACCAAAAAAGAGTACTATCCATCTTATTTTTTAGTAAAGGAGTTAAAGCTCGCTGATAGGGTTGTTATTAAGAAACAGCAGATTTTCGGTTGAAAAATTATTTAAGAGAATGCGTAAAGTGTGCAAGGTATAAAAAAAATACAGCTCAGCAACTAATGAGTACTTTGCCAAATATAGAGTTACGATGGCATTACCATTTCTTAATACGGGAAGAGATTACGGAAGTCCTTATTTTGATAAATGTTCAAAAAATCGTGGACCAAAAACATTTAAAGGATACGTTCGTTTGCATGGCAACCAAAGCCATACAATAGAAATAGAAATAGTTAGCGATCTAACTTCTGACGCATTTTTAGCAGCACTCAGGTGATTTATTGCCAGACGAGGAAAATGTGTCAATATCTATTCGGATAACGGAACGAATTTTGTAGGAGCTGCAAGAAAAATGGATCAAGAGTTATTCAATGCAAAACAAAAAAAATAAATTGCTTGCAGCGCAGCTGGAAAACGATAAAATTGACTGCCATTTTATTCCCCCGGCAGGACCTCACTTCGGAGGTATGTATTTGGGAATACCATTAAAAATACCATTTAAAAATAAAAATTGGAGACAATAGTCTGACATATGGGTAATTGACTGGTGTCGCACGTGACATTTGTAGGCATTCAAATAAAAAAAACCCGTGCCAAGACTTTATTTTAATTTTACAAAATTTGAAACTTAGCTCTTGGTTATAATTGGTATTAAGGTCAATTTCGAACAATTGTTCGTTTTCAAGATAATTACAAAAATGTAACGAGTGCGCACGTGACACAAACGGAAGTAAATTTCTAGCAAACCAGTTCAATCACAGATTTCACCGAAACTTGATAAAAGATTTTAATGCACTTAATTTTATTGTATTATATATCAATTCAACTTAATAATTTATTTGAGTTGACTTAAAAATATGAAGTTTTTTTTTAAGTAAATTTTTTATCGGTGTAGCACGCGACAGGTCGCACGTGACATTTTCTTTCGTCGAAGTTTTCGTGATGTTTTTTACCATTTTAGTAAATCAAAGAATTATAAATGTGTTCTCTTTTGACTCTTTGCAATCTCCCAGTGATAATAGAAAGCAAAAGTCCAAGCATAATTCCCCTGCTTTAAAGATTTTTATCAAAACACAACATGATATTTTTTATGTTGTTTTTCATTAAAATGATGAAAAATCGCGAGTTGCGCGAGTTTGTATTCAAATATTTGTTTTAGAAATTTTTGCCAGAGTATAGGAATATGAATAGAAATATGAGGAAATGTCCACGCTGTTATGTCAAATAGAAGCATGCTTAAACTCAAGACCACTATATACTGTAGTTAATGAAATGGACCAACAAGAGGTTTTAACATCCGGTCATTTTTTTATTTGAAGACCGCCTCTAGAAATAATAGAATGGAAGATGAAAGAATCGGACATTTGCATAGATGGAGACTTATTCAAAAAATGAGAAGAGATTTTCGTGTGTTCACGCCAAAGGGCGCTTATTTTCCGGAGGGAGTGTGATCCAGTACACTCGCTCTCTCTCTCTCTCTTCCACTGGACTTTTGAACATAAAACTTCTAATCCGCTCTTCCCAGCTATCTTTAAGACTTCTTGTATTTAGTACTAATTTACCGTCGATTCTATAAAAACATCAAACGCCTCAAAAAGACACGAAATCAGTTAAAATTGATGGGAAAAAATGCGCAATTGGGGCTTGCGGTACGCTTCGACCACGCGAGCGGTGATTACAAAATTCACTGCTCCGAAAGTATTTATTTCTCCACTCTGAAATTTAATCGGGATTAAAGCAAGCTTTAAAGCTACCGTTTAGAATTAAAAAAAAATACAATTTAAAATTTTTTAGTTTGTTTATTAACTTTTAACTTTTTTTATAAAAAAAATTTTTTTTTTTTAGTGTACTTTATTGGAAAGCTAAAGAAAGGGCGCCCGTTTCATGTCTTGGACAAATTTTTGTATTTGTACTAGCACTCTCCAAGCCAATTAACACATAGGTGTGGCTCAGTTGAGCACCACCGAAGACAACGGCTCACACATCAAAAGAGGGGCGCTAGGGCACAAAGGGCAAGTTTTATTCTAATAAAGATTGCGAAGAATGAGGCTTATGGCAAGGTGGACCCGAGAGACGCCGCAGACAAAGCGAAATTCCTTGCAAAGATTGCGGAATTCGAAGCCTTTAAAAAAACTAACCCCGAGGCGTTCCAACCCACGAAGGCGAAGCGTCAACGATCACAGGATGTGAGCGTTGGCGCACCTAAGAGGGCCACGGACGCTCAGGGGAAAGCAAGAGCAACATCCTTCGTCAAGCAGACGAACAAGTTCGGCGGGGTGGCTAGAGACGGTCTGGCTATGGCGCTGGTGTATTAGCTCAATAACGACGGTCGCCTGCTGGCAGAGAAGTGGGGGGAGATAGAGGCCAAGTTGTCCGATATGGTGACGGACAGGTTGGTTGCCATGCCCGGCGGTCCTATCCCCTCCTTCGACTCTTCAGACGTAGTGAGGGGGCACTTGGTAATCAGGTGCGACGACGGGTTTTCGAGGAGCTTCCTGGAAGAATGTGTGGCCAAGATCGGAAGCACGTGGAACGGCCTACGGATTAGGTTGGTCCACTTCAGGGAGATTCTAAGGAGAACCAGTGCTCGCATTTGGCTACCACTGGGGCAATCTGACCATGCCAGGGTGCTCCAATGTCTAAGAGCGCAAAACCCAGAAGTCCATACAGAGGACTGGGCCATCCTGAAGACAGAGAAGGAAATGAAGACGACCCAGCCATTTCTGTTGTTGATAAACCAGCGTTGCCTGATGCAGCTGAAAAAAAATTAATTTAAAATCCGGTACGGCATCAGGAAGGCCAAAATCTTCCTTGCCGAACCGGATGAGCTACTGGAGGAGGTGGACGACACGAAAAAGTTGTTGGATGACATGATCATCGACGACAAGTCGCCCAACTCCACACCGACGAACAACAATGCAGAAAGTAGTGCAAATTAACCAGATTCGTGGCAGCGGATGGGAATGGTGTGCAATTCTCCTGTGCGTACATGGCCCATGACGATCCGGCTCCGCCAGAACCGGATTTCAAGCTGCTGCAACGGGCTGAAGACACGAAGACAACCCTGGTGATCGGGTGCGACGCGAGCCCGAAACACACGCTTTGGGAAGTTCCGAAACAAATGATAGGTGAGTCACTTTTTGATCATATTATATGCCGTAACATTACAATATGTAACAAAGGGAATACACAACCTTTACATTTCTGAGCACGGAGGTCTTTCAAGGGTGGGAAGAGGTGCTAGATCTCACTTTACTCGTATAACATAGTCAGTATTCAGTAGAGAACTGGAATTTGTCGCTGCAACATTTCTTTTCGGATCACAGGTACATATTGTAAGGATGTGTTTCTGGCCGGGGTAAACCTCAGCGGCTCCAGAGGTCTTCACTGTAATTTATTAATTGCTGAGATAACCAGGACATAAAAGGGGTGTAGTGGCGCCGTCAATAAAGCTAGATAGAATACCCCAAACCCTTGACCAAAAAATACTCACAAATCCAAGCCATCCGATCGAGAAAAGGGGAAAATAATAATCCCCGTGTCGTGCCAGACCCTGAGGGTAAATATTTTACTAGAGAACAACCATAAAGATCGAGGAAGTGTCCCTTCGCGAAATCGCCAGTACAGTGAGCGAAAGGCGTGGCGGTCTCGCTATAACCTAGTTGGCCACCTACGTCAAGAAAACCCACGCGGTTCAGACGGAAGATTTTTTTGTCAGTGTACAACAAAGAAACCGAAAACCGAACAAAACAATATTCTGCCGCTATGGCTAGTGCGTTAATTTAAATTGGCCCGAATTTATTTTAAATTTTCTCTCATTCCTGGAGTAATATATGTATATTATTAATATTGCATTCCATGTACATTATTTGGTATTCAACTGTAGATTTTATTTAACCTTTTTTTGATCTATATGCTTCTATAAAATTCGAATTTTCTCAAATTTCGGCAAATTCTTGATTTAATTCTAGTATTTCGGTTATTAAATATTTTGGTCTCTTTATTTGCATCATCACCCAAACTTCTGAAATATTCAAGAAAAGGGGTTGAGGTAGAGAAAAGTTTTTTTTTCTGTGTAAGTAAAATTACAAAGCTAAACAGCACAACAGTCAAGTAATACATTTGAATAATATCCACCGCAATACATGTGCATAATAACAGTGAAATAAGCAAGAACAACCAAGCAACTTAACTTTTGACTCCCATACAGGCCGGCGAAAGATCTTTCGACGATGGATTCCTAATTATGTAAGTGTCAGCTCGCTTGTTATTGTGAATATGCATCCAGTTTTGTTGTCCGGGATTCAAAGCAGCTCATAAATTAGAGGCTCGCTCCCGCAAGAACATATATTTTTCCCAGTGTAGATCAAATCAGACCCAATTCTGCTGTCCCTTTCTAACTCAAGTGTTCCTATCTGGCAATGCACCGATCTTAAGCTCAGCCACCTGTGAAAAGCTTTACTGACCTGCCTCAAGCTTATCTATATACACCGCAGGGCAGAAAATTGGTAGTTTTTTTTTATAAATTGAATTTTGAGCGTTAATCATAATTATTGCATACAATGATCATCACATTAATGGAAAAGAAAATAAAGTGCGTATTTTGTGGTTTCTTTTTTTTAGTTTGACAATTATATACATACCTATATAGTAATTTAACTTTATGCTGATAAATAACTTGAATGAACATGATCTTAAACAATATGTACTATGTATATATATACATATGTATATCCAAAGTAAATTTATTTTGATACATAAATTGAATTAATACGATCTTAATGAATAATTAATAACTTTCTTCGTATATATCTAAGCGTAGGAAACAAATAATACCTACCCATATAATTTAGTTCTATTTTTAATATAATATAAATATCTTTTATTTTCTATACCCCTTTAGCACCTCTGAAACTTCTTGAATATTAGGAAAACAATTTAATCAATGATACTATTTTAGGAAAACAATGAAAAGATAATGAAAGTAAACGAAATACAAGCAAACAAAATATGAATTAAGCTTACAATGCTGTTACAGCAAATCAAATAATGCTAGGACAAATAATAATAAATCAATAAAAATAATTAGGTTTAAAGACTAAAAATTATGTTTAGAATAAAAGTTTATATCATGAAGTCGAACTAAACCTTTACTATTTCGGAAATCATGGGAGACAGGGGTGCAATGGAGCTAATCTTTTGAGTCCTTAACGACCTCAAGGGATCACTACCAATTATGAAGTTCCTGAGCATTGTAGTGATCATGGTAGGGTGGGGTATTCGGCCACTAGCAAACATCTTAGTGTGCCAGCTGTCGATAACGATCTTATACTTATATTCCTAATTTTTCTCGTGTTTGGCTTCCCTATTCTTTTCTCTTGTCTGTCCCTATTGGTGGCTAGTTAAACGGCTTTCTCTACTTCATCTCTCCCAAAATCCTAACACGCGAATTTTTTTATATAAATTACTAGCATGCTGAGAGCACGTAAAGGAGTAATCTTTTTACCCTCACCCATATTGCCGACGAAGATGAGCCGGAACAAGCGCGTGTTTCCCAACTCTTTTTACAATGTCATCTGCTCATACTCTGAATAAAGTTAGACCGTTATATGCTACAGGGGCCAAAGATTTAGTTATTTCTGGGGCCGAGCGGAGTGGGGCCGAGAGAGAAGAAAAGCCTCGAACCGCCTGGAAGACTTTCCGATCGGCGGTGCCCTGCGGACCCGGAGGAATTTCCGGTCGGTCCACCTATGCCCCGCCTGGAGGGATTTTCGTGGGGTGGGACATCCCCGTGGGCCCGGAGCAATTTCCGGACGGCCCACACCTATGCCCCGCCTGGAGGCATTTCCGATCGGCGGGGACCCAGCGACGAGAAGGAAGGGGACGCGGAAATAAACCGGAGCGGAAAAAGGCGAGATATGAGGCGAAGGATCTCCACTTTGTAAATTTATTTCCACTCTGTATATTTATTTCACTATATTAAATTATGTGGTCGGCGGCCCGTAAGTAATGGCGGGGAGAAGGGCCCTAATCCAGCGGGCGCCTTCACCCGGCAGCAATGAATAACTAATTATTTAAATATATGGCCGGTGGCCCAAGAGAAACGTCGGGGGAGAGAAGGGCCTTAAGTTGGAGGGCACCTTTCTCCGGCCCCTAACGACTTCTGGCCCACGGCCATCGCTCACCCGCACAACACAGATCCTCCTTGGGAAAAAGGCGGCCTCCTCTCGACGGTCCTGTCGAGTTCCTAGGCGACGGTGGTGGTGACACTCGCGGCGGCGGGCACGTGTTGGCTTTCCAACCGCGTGGTAGCGGGATCTCGAAACTTATAATTTGGGACTTAGAACACTCCCGTCTGGTCGGCGCTCGGCAGTGGCGTGGTAATTTTCCACTCCCGAGGGTTCAGCGTTTGCCTGCTTGGTGCCCTTCTGGCGCGTGCCGACGCCTTTGCCGGCGATCGGCGGTTGCTCTCTTTCGCTCTTCTTCCTCTCCGTAGCTTGTCGGCGTTTGAGTGTGTTTTTGGGTTTGAGCGAGTTGTTGCGCTCGCTTTTGAGTGAGTGTGTGGTGTGTGAGTTGTTGCGCGCGCGTTTGATTGAGTGTGCGGTGTGTGAGTGAGTGCTTGCTGTGAGTGGGTTATGTGCTCGGAGAGAATGAGTGAGCTTGCAGGTGTTTGGAGTGAACTTAGGCTTAGCTTATATTTACATATCTTATATATAAAATTCTGCTGTCACACTTTTTGTAACAAAACTCCTCCGAAACTACTTGACCGATTTGGATGAAATTTTGAGGGGATATTCTGTAGGCCTGAGAATCGGCTAACATCTATTTTTCGTACCCCTAACCGATAAGGGTAGTCCGCAATACAGCTTTAGTCGCTGCCTGCTGACTGTAAGATTAGAAATTTTGAATCTATGGATGTGGTAGCCATGAAATTTACGTCAAGTTTTGTATTTTGAAATACCCAAAAAATATTTATGTGGCAGTGCTGTGGCAATTCGGATAGGTGGGACGAAGTTCACCGGGTCAGCTAGTATTTACATATATACAGGGTTGTGACTTCGTCACAAACGAATTCTATTTATTTTAAATATATGGCCGGCGGCCCAAAGGAACGGCGGGGGGGAAAAGAAGTGCCTCAATTAGGCGGGCACCTTCACCCGGCACTAACAAATTCTGGCCCGTGGCCATCCCTCACCCGCGCACACACAGATCCTCCTTGGACAGCATCGTCCTGGCGACGGTCCTGTCGAGTCGAGGTCCTGGATGATGGTGGTGGCACAACAATCGCGGCGGCGACACGCGTTGAATTTCCATTAGAATTTCGGGACTTAATATTTCGCGCACGTCAGGTCGTTTCAGGAGTTCAAACTAATTCCCCAGCTCATCGTCGCGCAGCTTAGCCATGACCTGATTCTGCCGGGAGTTCTGTCGGCAGCGCCGCCGAGCGTCTCTTTGCCATCTTCTCAGTCCTGCTGGCGTCGTTCTCCCGCTTCTTCTCCCCCGCCGCGGCTCGTTGATGTCTGAGCTTTTTTTTTATTTTTATTTCGTTTGTAGGTACATAGTGAAAGGTGTAAGGGTGAAAGGGTGAAAAATGTACATAACTGGGGCTAACGCTCGCGCGGTACGGCCGCGAAGCAATGCTTTGCTCGGGCAAAGGGCTCAGCTATGTCTCCTCCTGATTTCTTCTTCGCTCCTCGGTCCTGAGCTTAGTCATGATTGTTGCAGCGAAGTTGGACACCGACTGCCAGATTTCGTCTCTTATTAGCGTGGAAATTACAAGTTTATCCGCCGATATGATAATCCCCATGGCGGCTTCCAGCGAGCGTTGTTCATTCGCGAATCTTTCGCAAGAGAACAGCACGTGCTCGGCGGTTTCGTTGTCTTCCAAATAGCACCAGGTACAGCTTCCTCTCGTTTCGTGACCAAATTTGCATAGGTAGCTCCGAAAGCACCCGTGGCCGGTCAGGATCTGCGTCAGATAAAAATTTACCTGCCGTGTTTCTTCTTTGTCCAGTCCGCCAGGTTTCGTAACAGACGGTGCGCACTGCAAATGCGTAGGGAAGCCAGGCGGTGGGATGCGTTCAGTCCGCGGCTGTACGTCGGCATCGACGTTGCTTGACTCCAATCTGGGGCAGCATATAGCATTGTCGCCCTAGCTGCACTTGCCAGTAGCAGTTTGCTCGCCTGCTTCGGTCCTCTGTGGTTGAGCATTATCCTCGTTAGCGCCCGTACTGACTTTGCTGCTTTGGTGCTCGCAAATTCTAGGTGTTCTCTATAGGAGAGCCTTGTTTCGATCATCACGCCTAGGTATTTGATGGCTCGAAACGTTCTGATTATGACGTCGCTCACTCGGAACTCTGCCACCTCCACCTTCTTCCTACTGCTCACCAGGACGACTTCGGTCCTCGGTGGGGCTAACTGCAAGCCGACGCGAGATAGTCACGAGCTAATATCGCTGATGCTCTGGTTGCACAGCGCTTCTGCTCCAGAAATCTCCTTGTCCTCTACCACCAACGCAATGTCGTCCGCGAATTCCAGCTCCGTTCTACAGGGGTGAGGGAGCCTCAGAACGCCATCGTTCATTGCGTTCCACAAAAGCGGCGCAAGAACCGACCCTTGGGGGACTCCGCACGACAACTCTACGGTATATGCCCCACCGGCAGTGTCGTTCTAGAGTACACTGTCCTCATAGTAGCTTCGCATAAGCTTCAGCAAATAGTGAGGCACTCCACAGCTGTTCAGGGCTTCCAGAATGGACCCCCATCTCGCAGTATTTAATGCGTTGCGGATATCTAGGGTGACCACTTGGCAGTACTCCTTTGATCCATATTTCCATCGCTGTCCCGCGATAGCCGTAGCGGCAATGTCGACCACCTTGTTGGTGGCGACTTCGCCTTTCTGAAGCCGTATTGTGCCTCGGAAAGACCGCCTGCCGTCATGATTGCCCTCTCTATCCGAGAGCTTATCAAGTACTCCAGCACCTTGCCAGCCCCGTCGATCAGACAGATTGGTCTGTGGGACCAATCACCAGGCGCTGTATTTTCACCTCTTGGGGAAATACCCCTCGCTCATACACTTCTCGAATAGCTCCGCAAAAATGTCTCGCCGTAAATAGATGGCCTTAGGGCCCTATTTGGAACATTGTCTGTGCCCTTTGCCTTAGCAACCTTTATACTGTTTGCCACTGGGTGCCTTCGCAACCTTTATCCTGTTTGCCACTGCTAGCATCGCAGCTTCAGTGACGGGCTCCGTCTCGTGTGGGAGGTCATTGATCGCTTGAAGGGAGAAGTCCGGATTCTCCATCCTGGGAAATAGGTGCGCGACTTTCATCTCCAGGGAAACGGCATCTAGTGAAGCGCGATTTTAGGACTTATTGATTTTCTTGACGATAATCTTGTAAGCGTACGGGTCCCGATTCGCAGAGTCGCAGAGGTCGAGGAAGCAATTCCTCTTGCTGAGCTTGATTGCCTCTTTGCGAGCCCTTCGGCACTGCTGGAACGTTGCTCGCTTCTCCGGATGTGTGCATGAGCCGTACGACCGCTGGTATTGTCTTCTGGCTTTTACGCAGCTTTTTCTTAATTCTGCTATTTCGCGGGTCCGCCAAAAACAGGGTCCCGGTGTCTGGAGTGTGCTATCCTGGAGGGTATGCATTCCTCGCAGGCTGCTAGGAGCTGGCCCATCACCAGGTCGGCCATACCTTTCGCGTTGCCCGACACTTCCATGCTCTCCATCCGAGCCGCGAATGTCTGCGTGTCAAGCAAATCAGCCCTGTAGCTCTTCCTTTGCAAGGGAGGGGGATCTGTGCGGAGCGAGCCGTCGGCATAAAACGTGGCGAAGATTGCCGAGTGATCGCTGGCTGTGTAGATCTCGCTCAGCATCTACGAACTGTCCAACTCTAGAACAGCTGACGAAGGTAAGGTCCGCCACAGATCCAGCGCCCGCTCGGCTAAAAGTGTGGTTTTGTCCATCATTAAGGTGGGCCACGTCCAGGGTCGGGAACGAATCCAGGAGGGCACTTCCACGGGCATTAGTGCTGACACTGCCCCAGTCAACCGCCCAGGCGTTAAAATCGCCCGCTATCAACGCCGGGTACCGACCTCTCGCATCCACGGAGAGTCTGTTCAGGATGGTTACAAACTCATCCAGCGGTAGGCTTGGGGCGAGGTAAACGATATATACCCACCAGCCACCTGCCTTGGTACGAACGCAGCTTTTGTCCGAGCGGACATCCGACAGAAGCGTAGGAGCGCTACTGCATATCCACAGGGCTGCCTTGCCGGAGCTATCCGTGGCCCACTTTGGGTCTCGTCCTACCCTATAAGGCTCGCTTAGAATTGCGATGTCAGCTTCGCACTCTCGGACCGTCTGTGACACCAGGTCTTGTGCTGCCACGCAGTGGTTCAGGTTGAGTTTAATTACCTTCATCTACGATTGGGACCCCGTACTGGACGCAGTCTCCAGGGTGCAGTATCGGCTACCGGCCTGGGGGTTCGCATTCCTTCTTTTGGCGTCTACACACCTGCAGCAGCGCGGACGATTTTAGCATGCTGCCGCTTCGTGCAGGGTTCCAGGCTTGTGTAGTCTGGCAGCCCTGGGACGTTGTGGCGGCTACATTCCTGCCTTACGTTCTTTCCTCTGGCTCCCGCAGCAGCTCCTCCTGAAGCTCCTTCAGCCTAGATAATGCGTTTTTCATCCCCTGGTTGATACTGCGGACTTTCTGCTCGTTGACCTTGGTGAGTAGGTCGTCGAGGATGGCCCCCATCTCCACCAGTTGTGGCTGGGGGGATTTAGCCCTCTTGGTATGCTGAGCCTGTCCGGGCGGACTCGGTGAGTTCCTGGTGCGCTTACCCACTGGGGTGACTACAGCAGGGCCTTCTTCCAAGTCTGGGGGCTTTCCTGGCGGGCTTCGCATCATCCGGCAGCCCTTTTGGAAAGCTCTCAGCTCGTCTTCAACTCTTATAGCATTCAGCGAGACGTCGGCCAAGTGGGCCGCCGGCGTCGCCAAAGTGTTGGCCCCGACGGAATTATTTTGGCGATGCTACAGGCAGCAATATAAATCATCAGCAGGTGGCTTAAAACCATCTATGAAGCAAGCATGAACCTGAGTCACCTGAGTCAACATCATACATACCGCTCCTATGGAGGAAAGCTAATGTGATATTTATACCAGGGGTCACATCCTAGCAAAGGATTATAGACCAATCAGCCTAACATCCTTCATCCTGAAGACTATGGAACGGCTAATGGACATACACATAAGAGACAAGGCGGAGGAAGATCACCTGTCGGATGCCCAACGCGCATACCGAAACGGTCGATCGACCGAGACAGCACTGCATGAAGTGGTGAGTCACGTCGATAAAGCTCTTAACTACAAAGAATGCACGATGGGCGCCTTCTTAGATATAGAAGGTGCGATCAATAACGAGAACGCCGAACTCGTCCTGGGCTCCCTCATTTCGATAGGTGTTGAGAGATGCATCAGAGAATGGATAGGTGCTCTGCTCACGAGTAGGACGATAGTGGCCGAACTAGGTGGCACTCACCTCACGCGAGTAGTGAAGAGAGGCACACTCCAGGGCGGAGTATTATCGCCGCTCCTCTGGCTAATCAACATGAACCACATATTGAAAGAATTCAATTGTGGTGGAGTATGTGCAGTAGCATACGGCGATGACGTAGTGCTACTAGTATCAGGTCCATTCCCCGACGTCATAAGCGACATTATGGCGGGTGCTCTGGAAAGACTAAATAGCTGGGCGAAATCTTGCAAACTTGGGATTAGCCCAAATAAAACAGAACTAATGTTATTCACAAGGAGATCAAAGATCCCAAGTTATAACATGCCCAAAATAGATGGCATAGAGCTAAATCTTTCAGAGCAGACGAAGTATTTGGGAGTTATACTGGACCCAAAGCTCTTACGGAAACGAAACATCAAAGAGCGAGTCCGGAAAACAAGCTTTGCCTTGTACTCCTGTAGAAAGATGTTTGGGAAAAACTGGGGACTACACCCAAAGACCATAATATAGCTCTGCACAGTAGTAGTTAGACCAATACTGACATACGGGGCCTTAGTTTGGTGGCCGGCACTCACTAGAGCCTATAACATCACCAAACTAATGAGGATACAGTGTTTGGTTAGTTACAGTGTTAGCTTTGCGGCAGTCCCACGGAAGCGGACTCTTCACTTATATCTCCTATCCTACTTCTAATGTTATATATGTACTTCATACTCTGTTTTAAAATAAAAAAATGCACTCGTGCGTAACGTCCGCCCTGAACGTTATCTTGGACATTATGCCGATTGACCTGTTCATCAATAATACGGCGACGCATAGTGCGTTGAGACTAAAAGCAAGCAATTGGTGGAGGGCTCGCCGCATAGGACACCGCAGTATCCTTGACGGGGTCACGGCGTTAATAGAAAAAAACATTGACTACATGACAACCGAAATTAGATTCGGCAACACCTATACGACCCCCTACTCGACAAGGGAGGAGTCGAATAGAGGCAGAGTAACCGAACTAGATGAGGTATCGCTCTACACCGATAGCTAGGGCACAACGACATACCAAGAAATAAAAAGGCAGATGAGCTATCCCGTAAGGGCTCAGAATGGTCAAGGACGAGTCAAAATAGAGGATCAAAGCTATGTTGGCCGAACTTCAACAGCAAACGCACTAAGGAACTGAAATCCCCTAGTAAAAAGGATATCAGCAGGATCACAGCAGTCTCCACCGGTCATTAGGCGATAGGTTTGCATGCAATGAAGATGGGGCTGCCCTATAAAACAAGCTGCAGAAGCTGCAAAGAACCAGCAGAACAGGAGACACCAGAGCACCTGCTCTGTCACTGTCCAGCTTTAAACAACAGAAGAATGCGTCATTTCGGTGCCTTCCAGCTGGAATCGCTGGGAAGGGTAAGATTGCAGTTATCCTTGCATTTCTAAACGATTTAGGTTTGTGCTAAACATCACCAGCGACCACCAGAAAACAGAGGGTGTGGATCAAAACAGAGCACAATTCTAATTGGAGGCTCGAGGAGGGTCTCACCAATTTAACGACCTAACTACCTACATATATCAAGCCACTTCAAAGTGCAAAATAACTTTATCTAGCTACCATATATCAAAAATAAAAATAAATCCTGCATCAAACCACCTCCAGTGCACCACAAAAACCGTAAAGTGATCCGCAATACAAAAAAGTTAAGATAAACTAAAAAATAAAAATAATAATATATACTGCGAAAGACGCCAATAGAAGAAAGGAAGACCACCGAATCTACTTCATCAATAACAGAAGCAGCAAAAACAACATCAGCAGCAACAACCACATCAGCAGCAAGAACAATAGAACAATAGAACATATAGAAAAACACATACACACATATATCTATATACATATAGACAAATTGTGATACATATAAACACTCACTGTGGCAAAACGTGTTTTTCCGCGCTCCGTAATAGTATCATCCGTGTGATAGTACAAGTGTGCGAAAAAACCCTAAAAAGTGTAATCACTGTAGCGTGAGACTCCCAGGGACTTACCAGGATCAGCCCCGGCAGGCTTTCCGGCAGGCTTTAAGGAATCTTGGCATCGATCTCGAAGGTAAGAGGGGATCCTCTCTCGCGCCCTCCCTCTCCCGAAAACACCTCAGTTTCCATAAGCCACATTCTTTTCCGCGCGTGTTCTCCACTGGTACGGATCACAAAATCAGCTGATCGCAGTGTTGTGCAACGCTTGAACAGGGAGCTTTTGAAGCCGCGCAGTGTTGGAGAACACGCATAGCCAAGTTCCCCACCCAAGGCCGACTTAAAGCTCAAACTCAAAATTCGAAAATTTAAGCCGAGGTTTAAATACTTTATTTCTTTTCGTTTAACAAAGAAATTAAGTAAAACCGACACCGACTGAGAAGCCAATCTTCACAGCCTTAATCTCGGCATTTTCCACTGGCTCCATTGAGGCAAAGAGCTGAAGGCCGAGGATCTGGCCACATTCGAACACCTCCGCTGAGGCGGCGCCAGTTCAAACGGGGCTCTGGGGACCGAGAAGGAGCTGTATAACTCACATCAGGCATTCGCTGGGGAAAATCCCCGTGCACCGAGGGACCCCATCTAGTTACATGAGTAAGGCTACGCCAAAAGGCCGGGACGACGAGACCCAGGCTTTAGCGGTAGCGAGAGCTGAGGAAGAGCTGCTGCTTATCTTCCAGCGTGTGAAACAGAGAGTGCAACGCTCGCCTCTGCACAGTGGGCGATTTGGCCGATCTGGCGAAAGGAAATCAAAAAATATTGTTGAAATTTTCTAAAACTTGAATTCCCGCCGATAACTAAATATTTAATTAGCACAAAAATACTATTTTTGGTATTTTAATCGATATATTTGATCAGCTGTGAGCTTTCAAAGTGAGCAAATGTTTTCGCTGAAATGGCAAATCCATTCTTTGCCAAAATTGTAACTTTTAACCTTTTCGAAGATTGTTTTGTTTCTATGCTATGTAGTTTTTTTTTCCTTTTTTTTTATGCTTTGCTTTATTTATTGAATCTTCTCATTTTCGAGACTAACAATAAGTGTAACAAATCTTATACTATAACCTAACTAGGAGTCATGTAGACTGAGATAGTGGCCCTGACAAGTTATGGCTGGGTTGGAAGGTCTGTACGTTGCAAGCGGGTTCGGCTGGAGACCCGAGTCAGGACCCTTGCTAGAGGATTTGGGTGGACAGAGAGTTTTTCATTGTAAGACGCTTTTTGCTTGTCTATTTCATCTTTTACTGCGGGAATGCCGAGGTCCCTGTGGATGTTTTGGTTACGAATATACCATGGTGCCCCAGTGATAGTTCGCAGGATCTTTGATTAGGCTCGCTGTATGATGTCTATGTTGGTTCTGCTCGCGTTCCCCCACAGCTGGGAGCCATACGTCCAGATTGGCTTAAGAGTGGAGTTGTAGAGCAGGACCTTGTAGTCCAGACATAAGGGCGATCGTGAGTTTATAATCCAGTGGAGGCTGCTGGCTTTCAGTTTTAGGTGCAGTTTCTTGCATTCGATATGTCTACGCCATGTTAGACGTCTGTCGAGGTGGATGCCGAGATACGTTACTTCATTAACTTGGGAGATCTGCGTGCTATTCATGCAGAGCGGAGGGCAAGTTTGTCTGTTAAGAGTAAACGTTATGTGTTTACACTTTTGTTCGTTTATTTTAATACGCCAGTCAGATAGCCACTTCTCGACTACCACGAGGTGGTTGGCGAGTTGGGTTGTTGCACGGATTGGGCATCTGGAGCGGCTAAGGATCGCAGTGTCGTCGGCGAAGGTGGATGTTGTTAGTCGGTCACTCGTGGGAATATCTGCTGTGTAAAGGGCGAATAAAGTTGGCCCAAGTGCGCTACCTTGTGGGACCCCTGCTTCGATAGTGTAGCTGTCGGAAATTGTTGTGTTACATCTTACTGCGAAGGCTCTTTTGTAGAGGTAGGATTCAAGAAGTTTATGAGTGTACCCGGGCAAGTGTGTTTTAATTTTATGCATGAGACCTTTGAGCCAGACGCGGTCGAATGCTTGAGATACATCGAGGAATATCGCGCTGCAATATTCCCAATGCTCGAAGGCTGTGCGAATTTCTGATGTTATTCTGTTTACTTGCTCGATAGTTCCGTGTTTTTCTCTGAAGCCAAATTGATGGTCTGGGATAATTTTGTGGGATCCCATATATGGTATTATGCGCGTTAGAAGGCATTTTTCGAATAATTTGGACAGGCATGATAGTAAACTTATTGGTCTGTAAGATGACGGAATCGTGTGATCTTTTCAGGGCTTCGGTATCATTATAATAATTGATTTTTTCCATTTCCTTGGATAGTAGCCCAGACTTATGATTCCATTGAAGAGTTTACAGATGACCTCAATAGCACAGTACGGATGTTCCATTATCATTTTTGTAGTTATTAGGTCAGCGCCTGGAGCCTTTTTTGGTTTTAGCTCCCTGATGACTTTTGTGATCTCGTTCGGCTGAAATGTAGTTGGCGTGGATTCATAATCATTAGCTGCCGGGTTTGGCTGGAAGACGCCTCTGAGATGTAAGGCAAATGATTCGACTCTATCTTTGTCGCTGCGGGCCCAGCACCCTGAAGAATTCCTTATAGGGGTGACGGTTTGAATTGGAGAGCTTAGATTTGGGTGAGCCCTCCACAAGGGATGCTTTGTACTAGTTGGCGAGAGTTTTCCAATATATTTAAGTTGTTCATTTTCAGCTTCTTGCTTTAGGGCCCGGTTAAGATTGCGGGTGGCTTCAGTAAGACGTTGCTTTGAGCATGGCGATCTGCTGGCTTGCCACGCTCGTCGCATGCGCCTCTTTTCCTGAACCAGCTGTTCGATTTGCCGGTTGGTTTTGAACTTCTTAAATTCCCCATCTTTCCGTATAGGGGTTGAGATCCTGGCTGCTGTGACAAGTACCTCTTCCAGGGCGGAGGAGGAGCAGTCGATGTCCGCTTCTATATTTAGATGGGGAGTTAGCTCAATGTGGGAACTCATATACTTTCTGTTTTTCATCCAGTTAGTGTTGTGCGACGTCAGCCTGTAGGGGTGGTCCGCAATTTCTGGGCTTTGAAGAAGGCTTATCAACAAAGGCGAGTGGTCAGATGAGAGATCCGGTAGTGCTATGGCGCTTATTAGATTGCGTGGGATGTTTTTTGTCACCGCGAAATCAATTAGATCTGGGATCTTTTTTGGGTCTGCAGGCCAATATGTGGGGCTACCAGGAGAAAAAAATGTGGCAACTGTGGAGGAAACCATACGGCAAACTACAGAATCTGTGCGGTCTACAAGGAGCTGAAGAGTCGCAAGCGACGAGCAACTAAGCGTCAACAAAACACGCAAAATGTGTATTACAACTCAAAAAGTACGCCAGACGTATTTTTCGCCAAGGCAGCCAAATCATCATTAGGGCAGTTAAATACAACCAAGGGAATCTCCTACGCCGAAGCACTAAGAACAGGCATGGAAAATCCACCCCAGCCTCACTCAGAAAATGCTCAGCAGGTTCCAGGGCAGCGGCAAAGCAAATGGGAATCTATGATGTTCACCATGCAACAAAGTATGATGGAACTTATGTCATTTATGAAAACAACCATGCAAGCCCTTGTTCAGAGCCAGAACATGGTGATTCAGTTGCTTGTAGCACAACAGTCCAAATAATAAATGACTAACCTACGTATATCCATGTGGAATGCCAATGGCATTTCACGGCATAAACTTGAAATAACTCAATTCCTAAACGTAAATCACATCGACGGCATGCTGCTGGTTGAAACGCACCTCACAGGGAGATATAACTTCCATATAAGAGGTTATACCTTTTACCGCACAGATCATCCGGATTGCAAGGCCCACGGCGGGACGAGAATCTTAATCAGAGAACGCATCAAACACCACTTTCATCAAAGGTTTGCAACAAATTACCTGCAAGCCACGTCCATGAAAGTGAACTCAGGAAACGGAAACCTTTGCATTGCCGCTGTCTACTGCCCACCTCGATTTAATATATCTGAAGGTCAATTCATGGACTTCTACAACACTCTGGGGGATCGCTTCATAGCCGCAGGAGACTACAACGCCAAACACACGCACTGGGGATCACGCCTCGTGACTCCCAAGGGAAGGCAACTGTGTAACGCGGGACGCGCACAAATAAATAAATAAATAATAAACTGTTAATAAATAATAAATAATAATAAACTATAAATAAATAAATCATAAATAATAAACCAGAAATAAATAATAAACAATAATAAACTAGAAATAAATAATAAACAATAATAAACTGTAAATAATAACAATAAATAAAATAAATAATAATAATAACCCATAATAATAAACTGTAAATAAATAAACTGTAAATAATAACAATGAATAAAATAATAATAAATAATAATAATAACCCATAATAATAAACTGTAAATAATAATAAAAACCCATAATAATAAAAAACCCATAAAACAGCCACCCGGTGATAAAGAAGTTCGAATTCGAACGCAGCGCGCGCGTGCGCCCAAACAAGCAAAGGGGCACTCTAAACCCGAGCGCCGGCCACACTAAACCCACGCGCCGGCCACACTAAGTCGGGCAAATCCACGGCCCGGGCGGGCACACCAAACTCAGCCAAGCGCTATATAAAGCGGGCGGCTGGCCTCAGATTTATCATTCAGCGGTCGGAGTCGACCAAGGTGGAAGTCACCAGCCAGCAGCACCAAGGCGGCCAAACCAGGACTAGGATCCCAGTGGTAGCTATTAATAACCAGGAGTAAGTCTATAACCAAGAACGATAGAATACAAGATTGCGCAATGCGCAGGTCCGTTATTCGTGGATAGCGTTTGTGACGTCACAAAGTACTGGATATTGCCTTATAAGGCAATAGACACAACAACAATTTCATTGGTACCAGTACTTTGTGACGTAGATGCGCAAAACGAAAAATTTTTCGCTTCGTCTTTGCGCAATCTTGTATTCTATCGTTCTTGATCTATAACCATTTTTACGTATTCTGCCGACTTCAGGGTCCTGCTCTAACAATTTTTACGTATTCTGCCGACTTCAGGGTCCTGATTGAACAACATTTACGTATTCTGCCGACTTCAGGGTCCTATAATATTTTTCTCCGCCGACTTCAGGGTCCTATAATATTTCTCTCCGCCGACTTCAGGGTCCTATAATACTTCTCTTCGCCGACTTCAGGGTCCTATAATATTTTTCTCCGCCGACTTCAGGGTCCTATAATATTTCTCTCCGCCGACTTCAGGGTCCTATAATACTTCTCTTCGCCGACTTCAGGGTCCTATAATATTTTTCTCCGCCGACTTCAGGGTCCTATAATATTTCTCTCCGCCGATTTCAGGGTCCTATAATACTTCTCTCCGCCGACTTCAGGGTCCTATAATACTTCTCTCCGCCGACTTCAGGGTCCTATAATATTTCTCTCCGCCGACTTCAGGGTCCTATAATATTTCTCTCCGCCAACTTCAGGGTCCTATAATACTTCTCTCCGCCGACTTCAGAGTCCTACAATACTTCTCTCCGCTGACTTCAGGGTCCTATAATATTTCTCTCCGCCGACTTCAGAGTCCTACAATACTTCTCTCCGCCGACTTCAGGGTCCTATAATATTTCTCTCCGCTGACTTCAGGGTCCGCACCAGTATTCTCCTATACTTCCCAGGGATACAACGGAGCCTGTTCCAGCCAGACGCGAGAGGCCACACGCACAAACGCGGACACCGGACACGAGAAGCTTCGCCCACGGACTCGGACGCTAGTCGAGGAACGCCCCTCCGTGGACAACCGTTCACACCACCCGCCTTCATATCCTGTTGTATTACTCTCTGTCGAGAAACCAATAAACCATATATATATATAAGCCTAGTTAAGGTTAAACTCTGCGCATTCTCACTGGGACTCGGGTCGGGGATTCCTTTTCTAGCACCACTATCCTGAACCAAATAAATGTCCTGGGTGACCCTGGCCAGCCCTGACTACTCGAGGCACGACCGAACGTCACAACTGTATAATGCACTTATAAAGGTGAGCAATAAACTGGACTACGTTTCTCCTGGTAGCCCCACATATTGGCCAGCAGACCCAAAAAAGATCCCAGATCTAATTGATTTCGCGGTGACAAAAAACATTCCACGCAATCAATTAAGCGCCATAGCACTACCGGATCTCTCATCTGACCACTCGCCTTTGTTGATAAGCCTTCTTCAAAGCCCAGAAATTACGGACCACCCCCACCGGCAGACGTCGACAACACTAACTGGATGAAATACAGAAAGTATATGAGTTCCCACATTGAGCTAACTCCCCATCTAAATATCGATGCGGACATCGACTGCTCCTCCTCCGCCCTGGAAGAGTTACTCGTCACAGCAGCCAGGATCTCAACCCCTATACGGAAAGATGGGGCATTTAAGAAGTTCAAAACCAACCGGCAAATCGAACAGCTGGTTCAGGAAAAGAGGCGCATGCGACGAGCGTGGCAAGCCAGCAGATCGCCATCCTCAAAGCAACGTCTTACTGAAGCTACCCGCAATCTAAACCGGGCCCTGAAGCAAGAAGCTGAAAATGAACAACTTAAATATATTGGAAAACTCTCGCCAACTAGTACAAAGCATCCCTTGTGGAGGGCTCACCCAAATCTAAGCTCTCCAATTCAAACCGTCACCCCTATAAGGAATTCTTCAGGGTGCTGGGCCCGCAGCGACAAAGATAGAGCCGAATCATTTGCCTTACATCTCAGAGGCGTCTTCCAGCCGAACCCCGCAGCTAATGATTATGAATCCACGCCAACTACATTTCAGCCGAACGAGATCACAAAAGTCATCAGGGAGCTAAAACCAAAAAAGGCTCCAGGCGCTGACCTAATAACTACAAAAATGATAATGGAACATCCGTACTGTGCTATTGAGGTCATCTGTAAACTCTTCAATGGAATCATAAGTCTGGGCTACTATCCAAGGAAATGGAAAAAATCAATTATTATAATGATACCGAAGCCCGGAAAAGATCACACGATTCCGTCATCTTACAGACCAATAAGTTTACTATCATACCTGTCCAAATTATTCGAAAAATGCCTTCTAACGCGCATAATACCATATATGGGATCCCACAACATTATCCCAGCCCAGAGAAAAACACGGAACTATCGAGCAAGTAAACAGAATAACATCAGAAATTCGCACAGCCTCCGAGCATAGGGAATATTGCAGCGCGATATTCCTTGATGTATCTCAAGCATTCGACCGTGTCTGGCTCAAAGGTCTCATGCATAAAATTAAAACACACTTGCCCGGGTACACTCATAAACTTCTTGAATCCTACCTCTACAATAGAGCCTTCGCAGTAAGATGTAACACAACAATTTCCGACAGCTACACTATCGAAGCTGGGGTCCCACAAGGTAGCGCACTTGGGCCAACTTTACTCGTCCTTTACACAGCAGATATTCCCACGAGTGACCGACTAACAACATCCACCTTCGCCGACGACACTGCGATCCTTAGCCGCTCCAGATGCCCAATCCGTGCAACAACCCAACTCGCCAACCACCTCGTGGTAGTCGAGAAGTGGCTATCTGACTGGCGTATTAAAATAAACGAACAAAAGTGTAAACACATAACGTTTACTCTTAACAGACAAACTTGCCCTCCGCTCTGCATGAATAGCACGCAGATCCCCCAAGTTAATGAAGTAACGTATCTCGGAATCCACCTCGAGAGACGTCTAACATGGCGGAGACATATCGAATGCAAGAAACTGCACCTAAAACTGAAAGCCAGCAGCCTCCACTGGATTATAAACTCACGATCGCCCTTGTGTCTGGACTACAAGGTCCTGCTCTACAACTCCACTCTTAAGCCAATCTGGACGTATGGCTCCCAGCTGTGGGGGAACGCGAGCAGAACCAACATAGACATCATACAGCGAGCCCAATCAAAGATCCTGCGAACTATCACTGGGGCACCATGGTATATTCGTAACCAAAACATCCACAGGGACCTCGGCATTCCCGCAGTAAAAGATGAAATAGACAAGCAAAAAGCGTCTTACAATGAAAAACTCTCTGTCCACCCAAATCCTCTAGCAAGGGTCCTGACTCGGGTCTCCAGCCGAACCCGCTTGCAACGTACAGACCTTCCAACCCAGCCATAACTTGTCAGGGCCACTATCTCAGTCTACATGACTCCTAGTTAGGTTATAGTATAAGATTTGATACACTTATTGTTAGTCTCGAAAATGAGAAGATTCAAAAAATAAAGCAAAGCATAAAAAAAAAAAAAAAAAAAAGATTTCACACTTGAAACGAGGCAGTGGCATTATCAAAAAATTAATTAACACGCTTCCATTTGAAGCGCATATTCCTGGTTATAATTTTTGTGGACCTGGTACAAAGTTAAAACAAAGATTAGACCGCGGAGATCGTGGAGTAAATCAGTTGGATGAGGCGTTTAGAAATCACGACATTGCCTATTCACAACACAAGGAGTTAAGTGACAGACACAAGGCTGACGCAGTTTTAATAAATAAAGCGTGGGATCGAGTTACTTCAAAAGATAGTAGTCTTGGTGAGAAAGCAGTAGCGTACTTAGTCACAAATATCATGAAAACAAAAAAGAAATTCGGAATGGGTATAAAGAAGAAGAAGGGAAGCAAGAGAAAGTGTAGGAAAAGGTGAACTAAATTTAAGACCTTTTCAAATGTTATTCAAACAGGAACACGAGCATTGAAAAAGCAAAAACCATTAGATCTTAACAGTGCGATTAAGATTGCACGCAAAACAGTTAGTAAATCAATTGGTCGTAATAAAAAAAAATTTTAATTCCTCGCATCATTAATGGGTACCTCACCGTTGTAGTACCGACAAGGCGATTGTCTGACCGTCTTTAACACATAGTCTTACACTATCCATACATCCTACAAGTGTTCCTACCCACATCCTATCCCCAACATCTCACAAGGGCAGTGGTGACGTCCTGAGACAATGGTGCCACTTCACCCCCCTAAGCCAGGGTGTCATGCGTTTCCGCGCCCATTGGCTGGTTTGCAGTCAGGGGTAACCGACTGTATTCGGACGGAGCCTCACCGATACCTGGCCGCCTCGGTGAGTAAACCTGGCCCCAGCGTGTTAATGGGGGCTATGACACGCTAGTACTACCTTCCCCTACACTCGTGGGACCAACATATGGCAACTACTAATTTCAAAAAATTAAACACGCGGGACTTAACCGCAACACAGCTAGCAGAGCAAATAGAGGAGGAGGCTCTGGACGACGGTGATAAGCTGTCGCCGCGCAGGGGCTTGGCCCCTCACCCAAAGAGTGCTGCAAAGCCGAAGGGCCTGACCCTGACGCAGAGCGCCTCGAAGAGCGTTGCAATGCCGAACGGCTCGACCCCGACGCAGAGCGCCTCGAAGGGTGCAGAGACTTTCAAGTCTCGAGTG
Organism: Drosophila bocqueti; assembly: GCA_018151655.1. Lineage (NCBI taxonomy): Eukaryota > Metazoa > Arthropoda > Insecta > Diptera > Drosophilidae > Drosophila > Drosophila bocqueti. The sequence goes on along the minus strand of JAECXF010000294.1, from coordinate 88,979 downwards.
GCCGGCAGCGAGGCCACCAAACGGACGGACGGCAGGGGGAGGGGTGCAGTGCCCGGCGGCTGTCTTGCAGGCGGGCGACGCCGCAACACCCTCTTCCGCAAGGTCGAGGCAGCAACCCAGGAAGCAGACTGTCCCAGCGGCAGGGCAGCCTGGGGGAGCCGGAGATCCTCTGAGGCAAGGCCTCAGCGGAGCCGGCCGCAAGTGGTACCTCCGGTACCTCGAGCGGGGCTTCAAGCCGGATGAGGCCCATAAAAGAGCGCTGGAGCACCGTGCGCCGAACGTGGCTCCAACGAAGAGAGCTGCGGGGACGAGCGTGTCCCCGATAGAGAGACGTGGGGCTGAATATCAATCCAGCGAAAACCACAGTGGTCGCCTTCACCAATCGCTACAAGCTGAAATCCATTCGGCCCATAGTCATTGGGGGCGCAGAGATTCCGATCTCCACAGAAGTCAAATATCTAAGAGTCATCCTAGACAAGAGACTAATGTGGAGACAACATGTGGAACATGCCGTTCGCAAGGCCACTATGGCCTTAATGAGCTGTAGATCTCTTGCAGGGAAAAATTGGGGAGTGTCTCCAAAGATCCTACTGTGGATGTATGTTGCTATGGTGAGGCCCATAGTCAGCTACGGGGCTGCGGTTTGGGCGAATCGCGCTGACCTTGATGTCACAAGAAGGCAACTAGGCAAACTCCAGAGACTTGCCTGCACGTGCATTTCGGGCGCTATGCGCACCTGCCCGTCCACCGCTCTGGATGTGCTGCTCGGGCTTCCACCACTGCACTTGCATATCAAGCACAGTGCGCGCAGATCTACCACGAGGATAACAGGGGTAGGACCAGCTGACTCGGCCGCGACTGCAACTGACCTGTTACTGGAATATCCGCAGGATGTTCAATTAGCCAAGTTTAGCTTTGATAAGCTCTTTAAAACAGAGCTCAGCAACAAGTCGAAGTGGACCAGCATGTCCACCACCTATAATGTGAAACCACATGCTATTAGGTGGTACACTGACGGTTCACTAACAGAGGATGGTGCGGGTGCGGGTGTCTGTGGACCCCGACTCAAATACCACGAACCTCTAAGGAAATTTGCCAGTATCTTTCAAGCGGAGGTACACGCGATTGAGAGATGTGCCTCGTTCAATATTGAGCGGGGCTACAATCGGAGAGACATAGCCATTTTCTCAGATAGTAAGGCAGCAATCAGAGCACTCAGTGCCCATAAGATTGTTTCCAGACTAGTATGGCAATGTATAGAAACACTCAATGAGTGTTTCTCTTCGACCAGGCGACATCATCGCATTCTTGCGATCGATTGAACTGTTCGAGGAGCTATAGCTCATACACTAGGACGAGGGCACAATAGACCCTAGTGGTCGCAGTGCACTAACCTCTAGCAAAATTATTATTATTATCATTAATGTACCAAAAGTTGGCGGTTTTTTACCGCTTGTACCCATTTTGACTGCACTTAGTGCATTGGGTAGTCTTGCTTCTGGTAGTGCAGCTATTGCAAAAACCATTAACAATGCAAATGCGAGTAAGAAACAACTACAAGAGAGTAAACGACATAATAAAAAAATTGAGAGTATTAGTGTGGGTCAAGGAATGTTTCTTAAACCCTATAGAAAAGGGTATGGTTTATATCTAAATCTATTTAGAGGAAACAAAAAAAACTAATCAGTAAGCTACCCAAAAAGGCACTTTCAAATTTTGAAATTTTAGATTTTGCTTGGAAATATATTCCGCATTTTCGCGGTGTTTTACACATTACTTTGATAGTTTATGAAATTTACAACCACCAAAAGAAGTTGTGAAATACTTGGGGAAAAATATCAACTATAAATATGAGAGAAAGCAAGCCTTTAACACAAACAATTGTGGACACCTATCTTTACAATGCTTACTCTCCAACCCACCCTAACTCTCTCTTCATGATTGGTTTATTATCAAAATTCTCAGGTTACTTTTTCTTCATTTTCTCTGAGATCGTTTCAAATCCACCCAATTTTTACATTCACTCTTCGTGGTTGGTTGATTCTCAGCTTAAAATAAACAGGTTACTTTTTCTTCATTTTCTCTGAGATCGTTTCAAACCTATGCACTCGTTTTTACCTATGCACTCCTATGATTGGTCTATTCTACATTTTAAAATGAAAGAACGCGTTTACAAATTGAGAGGGTTCAGCTAGTTGAGAGTATAAATTCGGAGTTTAAATGATTCTAACTTACATTCAAAGTTAAAGTTCAAACCACAAACAACCTCAAAAAACAGCTAACAAACAGCCTACAAACAGCTATCAAACAGCCTATAAACAGCGATCAAACAGCCAAAAAACAGCTATCAAACAGCTAAAAACAGCCTGCAAACAGCTAAACACAGTGAACAAACAGGTAAAAACCATTATAAAGCAGTTACAAAACAGTTGACTAACTGCTCTCATTTGATTTTCAAACAATTAGATAACAACTATAACAACAGAAGCAATATGCCCAACATTGAAATGGATGCAATGAAAGTGATTAAAGATTTTATTGGAAAATTACCCAAACCTCTCTCCTCACAAAAATGAAAATGCGGACCAATGTTCTTTACCCGATTAAAAGTGCTCAACGTAAGAAGACCAGCTATGGAACTTCCCTTGCCCTGGAACTACAGGATTACATTCTATACCTACCAGAACGATACTCAACTTTAGATGATAAAACTATTGATGTTATAAAAGATTGTAATTTTTCGGTTTTAAAAAAAAATTATATTAATTTGTACTTTGAATTAAATAAATTTTTGAAATCATGAAAATTTATATATTTTTATTACTTTTAAGCTAAATTTTTCACTAATAAAAAATAAAACTGGTTCAAAACTCAATCACTTGTGCATAAATATTAAATTACAACCCCATTTCTCACAGTATCAACTGAGTGCCTGAGAAAACTAGAGCAATGAAACGTCAACTATTAAAACAGTTGACAGAAAGTAGAAATACTTTAAGAAGAAAATTCAATGAATTAAAAATTAAAAATGCTTTAAATTTGGAAGAAACTTTTATTATTGCTGTAGATGAGAAAACAAAGCCCGTAACGAAGAAGAAAGACCTTGTCTCACCTAAAAAAGCTGATAACATTAGTGATAATGAAAGCGATGATCTATTATATTCACAAGATTCTGATACATATGAAAATGTTTATGAAAATGAAACTAGAAATTATATTTCTTATGTAAATAATGTAAATAATGTAAATATAATATAAGTTAAAGATAAGGTTACACTGTAAATATCGATAAGGAGGACACTCGATATTATTATCGACCGTGCACGATCGAGGAAGTGCGATCACTCTCTCGAGAAGGCGCCAGACGAACAGAAGCGTGAATACCAGAAAATAAAGAAAATAAAGATTTTACATATCAGGTGTGGGGTCAAGGCCCGTATAAAATAGAACGCCTTTGTTATGAGATATAGTGAAATATTAAAAAAAACGAGACCTGAGCTGAAAGTTATTCTAGAGCGAGAGAACGTGTTTTTCCAAGAAGACGCCACCATATATCAACTCCGTGCAGCGGCGAAAACCATTATGGACAATAAGAAAGCAAACGAACGGGAGAAGCTGAACATGGAGGAGTCAAACCTAGAGCATTTGGAACTGGATAAGCTAAACCTGGAGGAGTTGAATATAGATAAAACCTCGCCCAAAGTAGCCGAAATTTCCAGATCGGGCTGCGACGCTGGTGTTAGTTGCGAAATTGAACATGAGCAAGAAAGAGACGGCGATAGTGTGTTGGCGAGCAGTGACGAAGTGGCGCCGTCTGGAGAAGTTCCTGGTAGTGCAGCTGCGAACGTGCAGCGTCGTGTTCGAGTGGCGGCGTATGATGAAATTCTGGAAGGTTCTGATGTGGCGGCTGCGAACGTGCAGCGTCGTGATCGAGTAGCGGCGTATGATGAAATTCTGGAAGGTTCTGATGTGGCGGCTGCGAACGTGCAGCATCGTGATCGAGTGATGGCGGACGTCGAGGCAGAAATACAACATTTGCAGCAAATTGAAAAGCTGTACGCTGCGCGCAAACGAGTTGCTGATTTAGAAAACGCGTTGGGCCAAAATAAATCAGCTCAAGAAGACAAAATTGATATGAGTGATTTGGATGCCCTAATTCAATCGTTTTCTGGAGACAATGGATACCCTGTGCTTCGTTGGATCGACGACTTTTCGAATATAATGGATGTATATTGCGTGCCGGAGAAAAAACGTTTTATCTTCGCCAAACGTTTACTGTCTGGATCAGCAAGAGTGTTTATGAACGAAACGGCAGCTTTGGATTGGCCGAGTCTGCGAGCAGAGCTGATAGCCGTTTTTGACCTCAAGATTACTGCATTCGATGTGTTCAAGCAACTGGAAGCCAGGAAGAAGTTACCTGACGAGGGTGCTCTCCAGTATTTTTTCTCCATGTGCGGCATTGCGCGACAAGTAGAGTTGGCACAAGAAGACATTATTCGATTCATCGTAAAAGGCTTGGGAGATGAATCCGGAGATGCGTCTGCAATGGCTTATTGTAGTTCTTTGGAGGAGTTGCGAAACAAAATTATGGTCTACGACAAATTCAAGAAGATGACGGCCCAAATTTCAAAGTCGGCGGAGAAAACAAAAGTGGTGACGCCCCAAGTCCGCGTGTCCATGCCCGATAACATTCGTTGCTACAATTGTAGGCAAATGGGACACATGGCTAGAGAGTGCAAACAACCGAAGAGGCCGGAGGGGGCCTGTTTCAAGTGCTTCAGCGTGGATCATAAGTACCAGCAATGCCCCGAGCGGAGGGTGTCAACCAGCCCGGCAGTGCTGCAGGATGAGGAGAAGTCTGGATCAGAGAGCTTGGCAGCGATTCAAGAAATCGAGATCTGAGGTTTGCGAGGTGAAAAGGGGAAATATATTTCTATCTTAAGTCTATTTGATACCGGCAGCCCGGTAAGCTTAATTCGTAAGTCATTAATTCCGAAAAATATTGTTTTAAGTTCAAAGAAATCGAAGTACTCTGGTTTAGGTGGACCTAAAATTTTGATTTGGGGCATTTTGAAAGCCTCTGTTAAGTTTTATGCGAAAACATATTCTATCCTCTTAAATATAGTTGATGACAAAATATTACCACTCCCTGTATTAATTGGTCGAGACGCACTAAAGGTAATGAACGTTCAATTAGTTCATAGAAAAATCAATAATGATACTTATAAATCTAAAGACTCTTCCCTTTTCACCGCTAAAGTGAACAATACAAATAATTTAAGTACAGCTATTCATAATCCCATAAATTTAAGTCATAATCACAACTCTGGTTTAGATAATGAAAATTCTGTAGAAATTTTGGGTACTGACAGTGATGCGCAGAGATTTTTGGCTGACATTGAGCCATCATTAGAGGATTCATTTGAGATAGGCTTTGAGTTTGGGTTGGAAATTGCAAATAGGTGTGAAAAAATAATTCAATCTCATTATTCTAGTATCCAATACGATTATAACACTGCACCTAGATATCGGATGTCTATTAGATTAACCGATACCACTCCGTTTTACTGTTCTCCGAGACGTTTGTCTTATTTTGAGAGGGAGAAAGTAGCGGAAATCATTGATGATTTGCTTAAGAAAAAAGTAATACGTCCTAGCGCCTCACCTTATGCGTCACCTTTGGTCCTTGTGAAAAAAAAGTCTGGTGAAATTCGAATGTGCGTTGACTACCGTGGTTTGAACAAGCGTATCGTTAAAGATAATTTTCCTTTGCCCCTCATTGAAGATTGCCTAGAGTATTTGGAAGGGAAATGTTGTTTTTCTGTGATTGACTTTAAGAGCGGATTTCATCAAATAGAGGTCGCAGAAAAATCCGTGCCGTATACAGCATTTGTTACCCCTCAAGGACAATATGAGTATTTGAGGATGCCTTTTGGATTGAAAAATGGCCCGGCAGTGTTTCAACGATTTATTTCAGAAACGTTTTCAGATTTTATAAGAAAGAAGAGCCTAGTAATTTATATGGACGATATTGTTATTGCGACTAAGACAGTAGATGAGCACCTAGAGATTTTGGGAAAACTTTTGAATCGTATTAGCGAATATAATTTGGAGATAAACAAGAAGAAATGCGTATTTTTGAAGAAGGAATGCGAATTCCTGGGATACAGTGTCAGTAAATATGGGATAAAGCCTAGTGAATCGCATTTGGAAGCCTTGAGAAATTTCCCTGTGCCGCAGAATGTTCATAGTCTTCACTCCTGTTTAGGATTCTTTTCGTATTTTAGACGTTTCGTCCTGTCATTTGCGCGTATAGCTAAACATTTGACAGAGTTGTTGAAGAAAGGGGATCCTTTTCCACTGAATGATGAGCAATTAAAAGCGTTTAAAGATTTAAAGAACGCTTTAGCTAATCCCCCAGTTTTAGCCATTTTCAGTCCTGGTCGAGAAACCGAGCTCCATACGGATGCCAGTGCCCATGGATTTGGAGCTATACTATTGCAGCGACAAGATGATGGAAAAATGCATCCTATTTCGTTTTATTCCGGTAAAACCACTGCGGCAGAATCCCGGTACCATAGTTTTGAGCTGGAAACATTAGCGATAATAAATGCGTTGCGTCGGTTTAGAGTATACCTTGAGCATAGACCGTTTAAGATAATTACGGATTGCAATTCGTTAGTGCAAACTCTTAGTAGAAAAGCTATTAATCCTAGGATTGCCAGATGGTCCCTTGAGTTAGAGAATTACGATTATTCGATTATGCATAGACCGGGTGTAAATATGGCCCATGTGGACGCTTTAAGCAGACAGATAGAAGTTGTCAAGTTGTTAAAAGATAGTGAGTTTGGCGATAATGAAGACTTGTTAGAAAACCTTGAGGAAACCCGTAGAGACAGCCGTAGAGACCAACTTCTAGAGAACCGTAAAGACCAAATTGTTGAGACCGTAGAGACATCCGTAGAGACCAACCTTAGAGACAACAGTAGAGATAGCATAATTCAAAGCCTTTTAGAAATCCGTAGAGATAACCTTGTTGACAGGGTGCCACTTGATGACCTTTGTGAAGATCCCTTAGAGAGACTTCGTGTTATTTTGGAAGAAAACCTTCGTGAAGAAGAAGAGGAAGAGAATGGTGAAATAAATTGTGAGAAAGCGGCCAGTAACTACATGAATGGTAGTAAAAAGGCCTGGGGAGATGATAAATTGGAGTTTCGTGAGGACGCTTTTCTAAAATCAATACCGTTAGTTGGAGTTGTAGGAGCAACACCTGATGACGTAGACCTTATTCTACAAACGGAGCAAATGAGGGAAAAAAATATAGTCCATTTGAGAGAGAAACTAGAGAGAGGAAACGTGCGTAACTTTGAGTTAAGGGATGGACTAGTATGTCGAAAGAACGTGGACGATTCTTATTGTTTGTATGCACCGGCTTGTACGGAAGAACAGCTAATTAGAAAATCTCACGAAAAACTAGATCACTTGGCAGCAGATAAGTGTGTTAAGGATTTAAGAAGGACCTATTGGTTTCCAGAAATGAGAAATTAGAAATTGCCTTTCGTGCATTTTGCATTCGGTGCCGAGATCTATTCATAACAGAACCTTGCATAGTATCCCTAAACCTTGTATTCCGTTTCATACACTCCATATAGACCATTTAGGTCCCTTACCGAGTATCATTTCAAAGAGAAAGCATCTCCTGGTTGTTATTGATGCTTTTACCAAGTTTGTCAAACTTTTTCCCGTTAATACGACTAGTACAAGAGAAGCGAGAGATGCGTTGAGTAAATACTTTGATTTTTATAGTCGACCCCATAGGATTATATCGGATCGCGGTACTTGTTTTACGTCACTTGAGTTCACCACCTTTTGCCAAGAGCGAGACATTGAGCACATAAAAGTGGCTACAGGAGCGCCTCAGGCTAATGGCCAGGTGGAGCGTGTAAACCGGGTGTTAACGCCAATGCTAGGGAAATTAGCAGAACCTCTTAGTCAGTCCGATTGGTACAAATTACTTAATAAAGTGGAATATGCCATCAATAACGCAGTACATAGTAGCACTCAAGTAGCGCCTAGTGTTTTATTGTTTGGAGTAGTACAAAAGGGACCTGTAGTTGATGAGCTTTCTGAGTATTTAGAGAATAAATTCAATGATGAACCTAGAGATCTTGTAAGCATCCGTGAGACCGCATCTGTTAATATCCAGAATTCACAGATAAGAAATGAAGAGTCATACAGTGGAAAACATAAAGCTCCTCGTGAATATCAAGTAGGTGATTATGTGGCCATCAGAAATGTTGATACTACTGCAGGAATTAATAAGAAGTTTGCCCCTAAGTACCGTGGGCCTTATAGGATAAGTCGTGTGTTTGATAATGATCGATACGAAGTAGTTGATATTGATGATTGCCAGTTAACTCAACTGCCATTTAGAGGCGTATTAGAACCTGCTAGACTTAAGCCTTGGATAAGTAATGTTAACGAACTTGTTGCCCTTTGCTTATAAAGATCGTGGTCGATCTGTAGTCAGGTCGGCCGAATGTAAATAATGTAAATAATGTAAATATAATATAAGTTAAAGATAAGGTTACACTGTAAATATCGATAAGGAGGACACTCGATATTATTATCGACCGTGCACGATCGAGGAAGTGCGATCACTCTCTCGAGAAGGCGCCAGACGAACAGAAGCGTGAATACCAGAAAATAAAGAAAATAAAGATTTTACACTTAAAAGTCTGAAGAAGAAGAAAACGAAGATGAAGAAAATATAAGTGGAGAAAGAGGGGTGGGTTACGATCTTAACATTAGCATGTTAAAGCGGGAAAAAATTTTAGATAATAGTAACGGCCTCAGAAAAGAAAATAATATATTAATGTTGGGAAATAGTAGGTATTAAAAGCCACGGCCATATTAGTTGCAAGATAAATAATATCGAATGCATATAATAAATAAATACAGTAATGCAACTAATTTAAATGTACATTTAGCGTTGCTGGCCCTTTGGCTTACTGTTCACGCATGAACACGAAAATATGTATAAGAATTTATATACAAAATTTATGCACAACTATTGAACAACGTTAGATATAGATATCGGGGAGTATACAACGAACTCCAGCGTGGGTGCATCCCTTAAAAATCCAAGCGGTTATATAGCAAACACAAAGATAAGAAATATGCAGTGGAAAATTCCTGCACTTAAGACCTTTTCCCATGTCTGGGAAACATATAACCACTGCGTAGGTCTAGTTAAAGATAAGATTAGAATATGTAAATCTCATGTTAGCTAGGACTTAAAAAAAATAAATTCAGTTTGAAATATCAACTCAACAGATGAAAGTCTTTTTATTCCCTATACTCACTCTTGAACTCCAGGCGTATTGTTTTTATTTGTTCTAATATAACTGGCTCTTGTTCATGCAACTTTCGCTCCTGTCCGCGATGAACTTCATGTAAATAAGAACTTTCAATCATAGTTCGGTTTATGATACCTGGCTCAATATCTGGATAAATGACCTCGTCTAAAAGCGGCTTTTGGTCCTCGACCACTTTCATTGTATCTCCATTCATTTTGATTAAAATAAAAAAGTGGTATTGGTCAATCTGTGTGATGTGCGTATTTAAATAGTTATGAATATTTCTAAAATTAGAGACTTACATTTCTAAGTAAACTTGTATTCGGTCATATAAATTTGAGTATTTGTGTAATTTTCATTTGTCGTGCATAAACGTTAAGCTTGCTTCAACGCTCCCAAGCTTTTCCTCGCACCCGCACATCAGCTCTCTCGGTGCAGTTGCACTTTTCTAATCTCTCCCTACGTAAAGGGATATTGGTAAGTCCTTTAAAAACCTTTAAAAAGGTAATTGCCACTAATGATCTTCCAATCGGTTGCTGGCTGTTTGACAACATTGTGCATGCTAAGTGTATTGGTATTTTAGATCAGAGGGTGTACGAGGTACAAGGTAGCTTTCCCTCTCAAGGTAACTTTCTCTCTTCCAAGTAAACGGACGTGTTTTTTTCTTCCGCTCTCGCTTTGTGTTAATTTTTGCATTAAAACAACCGGGGTTTGATTTAAATCTTTTACTTTGTGATTTATAAAGTTCCCGTTCACTTCGTGTGCATGCAGCAATTCTGCTTTGTATATTTAATTATTAATATTTTCACAATTTAGTTGTGCTGCTGGTGTTTGCTTTGCATTTTGTTGCATTCCTCTTTGTGCCATCCCCGTTTAGTTCGCGCCATCGCGAAAGCTAAAAGTTAAGCTCGCTGCCATGCTTACTCGTTTACCCGCTCCCTTGTTCTCCCGCTCTCTCGCTGCACTGTACTGTTCTTATCTCTTCCTACGTAAAGGTACAGTGGTAAGTCCTTATTATGTCCGCTATTGCCTGTTTAACTAAAACCTGTAAAAAGGCTATAACTTGAAGTAGACAGCTAGTCCCTTTACTTCTGTATAATAGAGACTAGGGGGGTCGGTTGTCCGCTCGGACTCCCTGACCTGTGTTCACCAACTTAAGGGTAAGTTAGTGTATAAGGAGATTCGGTTTCGTGCACTCCTAGCATTGCTCTGTGCTAAGCTCGTCGGATAGTCATGAGTTCTTCCTCCTCTTCCTTATAAGCACACACCGCACTACGCGAAAAAGAGTTTTAAGTGCACTTTCTGTAAACTACTGGTTCAAAAAACAAGGATGTAATCGGACTCAAAATCATACGGACGGACGGGTTTATTAAAGCTGGTCAAGGCAAACATAAAATTCACATATTTCTTTTCAAGTTAAATTTATATTGCGGCAGCATCGCGTTCTTGCACGGAATTAATTTAGATTCTATCTAAACATTTCAAAACAGTCAAAATTTCTATTTCAAAATATTTAAAGGTCCAATCATATCGGCCAATCGGCTCTGGAACGACATGAAATATTTTGAGTGGAATTGTCTTATAATTTACATCTTTAGAACTATATCCCTAATTGTTCTTTACAATCCTTTTATTATCATACTTTATTATATTTTATTTATTTTGGCACACGCACAAAAATAATATAATTTCAAATCCTGTTCAGAAGTTCAAAGAAAAGAAGTTTCTCACTTACTCCAAAAATCCGGCGAAGCAGGTTCGGTGGGCCCATCGAAGACGCTGTGCTAGGATGCTTAATCAAAATTGATTGTTCTTAACTTCTGACAAAAGAATTAAATTTTTGGTGCTCTTCAACCATTTTTGATTTAAATTCGATTTAAAATTCACAACAAATGGGCACGCAGGCTCGGTGAAAGAATGAGAATCCCAATATCATTACTCTATTAAATTTAAATCTCGAGTTTACAAGTGTCTCGACAAAGCAAATATCAGAGAAAAACTGCAGCACCCGTCTAACCACTCGATCAGCAACGTCTCTGCAGATGGCGACGCTTCCTTGTGGCATCCTCCTAACTAGCTTCTTACATACGAAGGGATATGCGTCCTCGCATGCCAGACGGCAGGTCTGTCCTCTCGTGTCCAACGCCTACGCCAGGCTAGGTGCCGCCCGTGGCACGTGCGTTATAAGCCTTCCGCAATAAGCACTTCAAATGTCTCCTTTTCCTATATTTACTTCCGCGATGCCGCTCGCTGGACGTGGCATCCATCGGGGATAGGGTCTACCTATGTCGGTGACTCACATCGCCTTGCCGATCGCTGCTCCAAATGTTGCCGAACCCAAGCGGTTTTGCTGGCGCCGCGTATGAAATGGATTGGCTGCGTAGGGCTAGCAGATCGGTTTGAGGTTAAGTCGGAACCTCCATGTGGCACGCGGCTGTCGCGGCCAAAATGTCGCACTCGCGATCAAAACGGCGCGCGGCAGCGGACGGAAAATGCCTAAATGTAGCAGGTGGCACGCGGCAGCGGCAGAAAATGCGGCCCTAGTTGCGCTGAAACTCGCTGCTCTTTTTCTTCTCCTCTGCTCGGCGACTTGAACGGCGCTTGGCCTCGACGTCTGCAGGTTAGGGTCTTACGCGGCGCTCTCTGCAGCGCACCGAGATCACTCCCAATCTTGTCCAGAAATTTCGATGAACTTGCTTTGCCGGTGGCCAACGCTCACGAGGTGATATGAATGGTATATGGTGATATGAATGATATGAATTTGCAGCTCTAGCGCTGCTATGCCGGTTTCGACGGATCTTCCGTCTCACTCTCCCCTATAGAAATGAATTGGCTGTTCTAAAACACTTTTCACTTGCACTTGCATTAAAATATTCACCTCTTGTTGGGGTTAAAATCCCTCAAAAACTCCTCCTGTGCCTGTTGGCTTGTTTTGTTGGCCGCAATAACACTTGAAAAATATCGGCCACGCGGTGTAAAAATTTTATGTTCTTATTGTGACGATCAGCAGCAATTTGCATGCGAACGATTTGAGATCACAAAAGAAATGAGCGAGAACTCTGTCGCGAGAAGTTCGTTGTGCGCTGCGGCGTTGCCAAACTTCACCTAACGGCATACTTCCAGGCTCTCTTCTCCTTTTTCGTCTTTACACGCATTCGGTGCACACGAGAAAGAGTAAGCGCTATACAAGTAGGCTGTATGCGGGAACGGTGCGGAACATTTCGTCGCTCGCGCTCTCTGCTATACCCTACGCTATCGCGGTGGTCATATGCGGATTTAATTTGAATATCCGCAATGTATTTAATTAATTAATTAAATTAATTGGCTACCACAAACAGCAAATTATCTTACAGTCGGCTGCTGGCTGTGCGACATCATTGTGCATGCCAAGTGCATTGGTGTTGTTGTCGGACGGTGGACGATGTAAAAAGAAACATCGGTCTGAGTTACTGCTGTGAGGCCTGTCGCGAGGTTGAAACAGAGATGATGTCTTTTATGCGGCAAACCAAGGGCGGTTTTAAGGAAATATTACAGAGTTTTCGTAAAACTCAGGGTATGTTCTTGGCGCTGGATACTCAATTTAAAACCTTAAGCTATTAAATGAGTCTCCTAGGCGCAAAACAACCGCAACTGGTGTGCAGCACGTAGCCGGATCTTAACAACCAGCCTTTGATCTCAGAATTAAGTCAAAGAGTTCTGAGATCGAGTGGTAAAAAGGACTCGGTATCCAAATGTGTTGAGGGAGTGACCGTTCCCCCGCCGATATCAGTTTTGTCCCCTGGGGGTCTCAAATATTGACCCTTCAGAGCCCCATAAATTTTCCTGCCCAGGTGGTCATGCCCGGAATACCGGCCGATATTGGCAATGCAGATAGGCAGTCTGCTTCGACGAAAGCCCTTATTGCAGTACCACCTTCGAAACAGATATTTGCCTTTATCCAAGGCAAAACAAGAGCCGACAAAATTAAAATAAAGGTGGAAAAATTAAAATTTTCTTAGCTAGGGACATTTCATCTTTTAAAATATATATCCCTAATGCTCTGGCAACTTCTGGCCAGAGTATGTGGTAGTCAAGGAGTACGAAGCTAAGACAAAGAAAAGGCGTCCCGTAGGAAATTCTCTTCCCAGGCCCGATCAGACCACTGCGCCCACTACGACTTCCAATCCCGCTCCAAAAAAACTAATGAATTCCCTGTCTATCTCCTATCAGAATGCAAGAGGCTTACGTAGTAAGCTTCCCAAATTGTATTCTAATAGTCTCTCATTTGCATCCCAGGTTATCGTGTTCACAGAAACTTGGCTAAAGCCAGATATTCTTAGCTGCGAAATTTTTCCTGCTGTGTTCACGATATATCGGCTGGATCGGCCAATTAGACGTGGGCAACAAGAAGAACGACCAGTCGTTGGTAGTTTGGTCCGAGGACTCCGAAATGGCATTTTTGTGCTGCAAAACCGAATTGGCCAGCGCAGCACGGTTGGCGCAGCCAATAGCCAACGCACCTCTTGCTCTCCATGTTGACGCCAGCAATTACGCGGTCGGAGCAGCGTTTCACTAGGTCAACGACGAACAACTGCAGCCCCTGAGTTTCTACTCTAAGCGCATAACGGAAACACAAAAGCGCTACAGTACGTACGATCGGGAGCTACTAACAATTTTCCAAGCCGTCAAATTCAATCGTTTCATGATCGAGGGACGCGACTGCACTATTTACACCGACCACAAGACATTAATTTATGCGTTTCGCCAGGATCACGAGAAAGCATCACCACGACAAGCGAGACAGTTGTCGTTTATCGCCGAATTCTGCACGAAAATCGAGCATATTAGTGGTGCGTCCAATACTGTGGCAGACGCCCTATCCCGCATTGCTGGAATCGAACAAATCGACATGGACGAGTGCGAACGCCTACAAGAGGCGGACGACGAGCTGCAGCAGCTGTTAAGAGACATCGAGACGGGCAAATCTTCGTTAAAATTGCCTAAACTCCAGCTGCCGAACTCCAACATCAGCGTATATTGTGATGTATCATCCTCCCGTATTCGTCCATACATTCCATTGCCGATGCGCAGAATCGACGTGCTGCATGGTATGGCTCATTCCGGCAAACGCGCCACTGTCAAACTGGTCACTAAACGCTTTGTGTGGCATAGCATCAACAAGGACATCGCATCATGGTCGTCGCCTTGTGTCGAGTGCCAGCGATGTAAGGTATATCGACATAACAGAGCCACCCTCAGCAATTATGATGTGCCTGATGCCCGTTTCCAGCACATCAACATAGACTTGATTGGTCCGCTACCACCATCCAATGGCTATCGCTACTGCTTGACGATAATCGATCGGTTCAGCAGATGGCCAGCAGTAGTCCCATTGACTAAAATCACGGCTGAAGAGGTGGCACGCGCACTCCTGCACGGTTGGATCGCACATTATGGTATCCCGATTAGAATTACGACCGACCAAGTCGACAGTTCGAGTCGGGCCTCTTCAAAGAGCTTTCGCGCATCCTAGCTGTAAAATTAAGCAGAACCACACCATACCACCCACAGTCGAACGGAATCATTAAGCGCTTTCATCGTACACTAAAGGCAGCATTGAAATGTCACAATACCGTCGAATGGTACAACCGTATCATCACCCGCCGAAATTTTGTATGGCACCACCATACGCCTGCCTGGTGATCCCTTTGAGTCTAGCCGGATCGAGGACTGCAATTCGCACTTTGTCAAGAGCCTGCGGAACATCATGACGCAGCTCCAGCCGACTCAAACCTCAGACAACGCTACAACGAGGACCTCATTCGTCGACAAACACTTGCAGACGTGCTCTCATGTCTTCATCAGAGAGGACACCGTACGCGCCCCGTTAAAATCGCCGTACGATGGTCCATATCTTGTCCTGCAGCGAGAGGACAAATTTTTCGACGTAGATGTAAAAAGGAAACGATTAAGAGTCAGCATCGATCGACTCAAGCCAGCAGTCCTGCCCCACAAAGAAGCAAACGAAAGACGTGCATCGACTCAAGCGACTTCACCAGATACATCTGCGTCATCGAACCAAATAGCGAAGCCTACAGCAACAAGCGACCCGCTGCCAACATCGACTACAACGCGAAGTGGACGTCATGTGCGGCTGCCACCAGCTCGCTTCAAGGACCAGTGATCAGCCTCCTGGTCCAGCCGTTCCAGCAATTAGCAGTGCTGATTTCTGGGGGGGAGTAATGTAGGGACCACCCACTAACTTCCACACCGTGCCTGCGACCATCGGTGAATGGCAAACAGCCATCACCGCGAATGGCACTTTTCGATACTTAGCTTTTTCGATAGCTTTCAAGTACGATCTCTCTCTTCCACCACCAGTGGCCGCGTGCACAACATAATTACTCTGCTCTTAAGTTTATAATTTAACATTAAAGGAATACTATACCCATACTCCCACAAATACAACATAAAATATAAAAGTAAATATAAATAGTTGATTTTTTCAGTTTTAATAGCTTTTTTATTTATTAATTTATTTTGTATTATTAAAATTACCGTGACTTACACTAGTTAAGAGCCAAACGGAGATTTGGATTTAACTAATCAAAATATTTTCAACATTTTCACTCTCCTTTGACTTGGTCATGTTTTACGTGTTGTTAAGTACATGTAGTTGTACAGAAGTTGTACAAGTAGTTACTTTTATTTTTATAATTCTTCCCATGCTTGAGACCTAAGCGATTGTTACTTGATATATAAGAAAATTTCACAATTTATCAGGCATCTTTTCAATAACCGGCTTGGTCGTTATCCCTACTCTTTTCTTAGGCTTCATCACTACCAATGTAATGTTAAGCTCGGCATCCACGCACATCATCGCTCCGGCATTATCAAACTCCCCACAATAATTAACAGCAGAAAACACTGTTATCAGTTGACGTTTGGCAAAGAATTCATAGCCATCCTCAACTACCTGGTGAGCTCGACATATCAAATCGAAGCTAAAGCGACTGAGAAACGCCTCAACGATATCCACGCCAAAAGTGAAGCTTACTCCGCGTGAGTTCTTGCCCCAACCAATTGCAGTTGGATCCGGATCAGACCAGAGTAGGTCACAAAGAAGCCCATTCCGATCAACTTCGGCCGGTCTTTGTAAATACTGGATATCATTCATATCGTTGAGTGATGGACTCAAACCTCCGTGACAGCAGAAGATCTTCGAATTGATAATCGCAGCCACTGGCAGACAATCGTAGCAGTCAACGAACATCCGCCATAAACGAATAGTAAAGCGGCGTTTGCATTCATCATAGAATCCATAAAAACGATTGATAGCAGCCGACTCATGGTTTCCACGAAGTAAGTGTATGCTCGTCGGATACCGCACTTTATAGGCCAACAAAAGGGTAAGTGTCTCAACTGAGTATTTTCCCCGGTCCACATAGTCGCCAAGCATCAAATAGCGCTTTGCTGGCGGGTGCCCCGACGTCTCGAAATAACGCAGCAGATCATTATATTGACCATGTATATCGCCAAGAACATTGATAGGGGCCTCCACTGTTAACAACATTGGCTCCGACATCAAAACCTCTCGAGCAAGCTTCAACATCTTCATTAGATCTGATTCAGGAACTGACATCCTTTTATCGGTCCTCCAGCTGAGGAGTGATGAGATCATATCGTCCAAGTGTTTTTCTAACATTTGAAATCTTCAATGCAACAACCATTTGCGCATCTACGACTTCCTCAATGGACTTCTTTTATTTACCGGGTTTGCTGGGCTGGGACAGAATCCGATCAATTGAAGGTGTAACAAACAAATCTTCTAGCAGAGAAAACATAAAAAATAAACAAAATGACAACTGTTTTCATATGACGTAAATATGGAAGTCTAGTATATCTGTATGTAAAAAAAGGAAACAGAAGAGAAACATGACGTTTTTTTTTCGCTCCCCGTGAATAATTAAATATCGATAATAAATTCACAAATCGCCTAGCAAAACATCTCTCAAAAAGTCGTTTAAACACTCTTGAATCATATTTGATATACATTTCGCTAAAAATATATTAATAACTATTTTTATTTAACTTTGAACGCCCGAAGTTACAAACAAACAAACTGAAACCGAATCCAAATCGACGCGCATCACCGAAAACACCCAAGCAAAAGGGAAAAAGGAAGAATACAAAGCACAAAGCAAATTTCATCGAGCACTCGCAATCACTCAAAAAGAGAGCAGAAAAAATGGTTTTGCCGGAGGGAAAGCGCATGAAGGAAACTTCTGGTGTTAAGCCAGGGCGTTCCTCTGATGCCACATCGGACGCTGCCCCACCGATGCTGATCACGGCTATGAATAGCCGGTTCGATGAGCACGCCCAGCTCATTAAATCAACCATTCGCGATGTCAAGGAGAGGTTGCTTGGAGTGCTGCAGGAAATGCTTCTTCGTGGTGTTACCACGGAGATGAAGCAGATGGCCGATCGAATGTCGCAGCTGGAGATAGTTGTGAGCTCCCTGAAATCACAAATTGGATCGGTGCAAGGTAGGCTCGACGTACAGCGTGCCAAAAGCGAGGCGTATACACTGAGAATGCACGGGGTCCCTTTCACGGAAGGCGAAATATTACGACCAATGTTGTGACGCGGGGCGCACAAATAAATAAATAAATAATACAAACTGTATATAAATAAATAATAACTAAACTAAGTAAATAATAAATAATAATAACCACTGTAAATAACTAATAACCCGGACCCATAAACAACCACCCAGCGATAAAGACATTCAAATTAAAACACGGTACGCGCGCCCGCCCCAACGAACAAGGGCGCTGGCCACACTAAGTCGGGCAAAATCCCAGACAGCTGCCACACTAATTCGGGCAAATCCACGGCACGTGCAGGCACACTAAAACCGGCCAAGCGCTATATAAAGCCGGCCGCTAGCCTCAGAGCTAGCATTCGGTGGTCGGAGTCGACCAAGGTGGAAGTCACCAAGCGCGCAGCAAGCAAGCAGCAACTAAGGAACTGGAAGCAGCGGTAACAAAGGAGTAAGACTTAACTACCCTAGGTATAGGTTGACGGCTTCGTCCTATTCCTCCATACTAAGTCTATTTTGCCATACTAAGTCTTGTGCAGACGGCTTCGTCCTATTTCTCATACATCGTTGACGGCTTCGTCCTAATTCTCGCAATACGCTGACGGCTTCGTCCTGCAGACGGCTTCGTCCTAATTCTTGCAACACGCTGACGGCTTCGTCCTACAGACGGCTTCGTCCTATTTCTCATACATCGTGGACGGCTTCGTCCTAATTCTCGCAACACGCTGACGGCTTCGTCCTGCAGACGGCTTCGTCCTATTTCTCATACATCGTTGACGGCTTCGTCCTAATTCTCGCAACACGCTGACGGCTTCGTCCTGCAGACGGCTTCGTCCTATTTCTCATACATCGTTGACGGCTTCGTCCTAATTCTCGCAACACGCTGACGGCTTCGTCCTGCAGACGGCTTCGTCCTATTTCTCATACATCGTTGACGGCTTCGTCCTAATTCTCGCAATACGCTGACGGCTTCGTCCTGCAGACGGCTTCGTCCTAATTCTCGCAACACGCTGACGGTTTCGTCCTGCAGACGGCGTCGTCCTACTTCTCATACATCGCTGACGGCTTCGTCCTGCTGACGGTTCCGTCCCAGTTCTCCATTAACACTACGTATCCTTATTGACGGTCTCGTCTCAATTGATCCACACCACGTCTTCCCGAGGACAAGGGGCGCGTCGCGGGATCCCCAATCATCCCACCCGGACGGCAGGAAGCCACCTCCACGGACCCCGGACACGAGGCTCCTTCCGCAGGACACGGACGCTTGTCGATAGCCGCCGGACCGATCGACACCCCGGCTACGGAAACAGTTACTCTGTCACGAAGATCAATAAACTATATATATATTGTAAGCCTAGTTAAGGTTAAAACCAGCGTTATTACTGGGGCTCGGGTCGGAATTTCCTTTTCTAGCACCACTTTCCTGAATCAAATAAATGTCCTGGATGATCCTGGCCAGCCCTGACCTACCCGAGGCTTGACTGAACGTCACAATGTTCAACAAGCTGTGTTTTGCTATGAACTTGGTCCCTGCGCCGAGAGTCCGAGACATTTTTAGGGTCCGTAAAATACAAAAATCCCTGGCTTATCCTCCAATTATTATTATACTGGAGTCGGCGAGAGAGAACACTGATAAAAAAAAATCTCCCTTTAAGATTTTCCACATTCTTAAAAAAAAGATTAATTTAATACCAAATATTCTAATAACAATACGAAATAATCCTAAACCAACTACTGCTACTACTGCTGTCTCATTTTTTCTTAAACAAAAATGTAAAACTTAATGTCCTTTCGCTCTTCCCACTAGGCTCTCTTCCCTCGGCACCTGGTTCAAGCTTTTAGTCGCACGTTGTTACTTGAACAGAACAGTGAAAAGTGAATTAAAAGTGAACTAAGAATTAATGGAATTTTAAAGTGTATTGCATTTTAATTAATAACCTTTTAAGGATGTTTAAATTGTAGGAAGTGGCTGATACTTAAAACGTGAGTATAGTTTAAAATAAAGCTATAATGTATATATGTACAAATATTGTCATATATAATTACATTCATTATTATAAATTACTACTCATATATATAAATATTTAAAATAGAGCTTTAATATGAAGTTAATGTAAGCTTTCCGATCTATTGTAAGCTCCCCCTAGACCTTAAGCTAGATCTGCAAGCAGTCTTAAACAGATCACGACTCAAGGTCGACGTGTAATTTGGAAATTATACATACTTTTATACTAATAAAGAACAACTAAATAAAAGTTGAAAAATTTGTTATTTCTAAAGTAAATAACATAATTGGCGACGAGGATTAAAATAATAAAAGTTTTTTGAAAAAAAAAAATAACATCATTGCACTAACTATCACGTGCACTGACATACTTGGTACACCTGGCAAAGCAACGGGAACCGAAAAGAGAACGGCAGAAGATCTCTAGCAGAGTAAGTGACAGTGGAAAATTACTGGAAAATTACGGAGGTGCAGCCGCCGCAGCCGAAGCGTTCTAGGGTGCAGCCCCAGCGGTCCTTCGCCGAGGTTACCAAAGGCAAGATCCTGATTGGAGTGGTGGACGAGGGCTCCATTGACGGACAGATCCCGAGGGACCAGTGGCGTTGGATTGTTGGGGAACTGCACAATAAGTTCGTGGAGGAGCTGCTGGCGTCGGGTGGTGCACTGCCCCGTTGTGAGGATGCAGGTTGGCATCAAGGAGGCGTGAAGGTGATCGCATGCGAAGATGCGGAGTCGGTCACCTTCTACAAGAGAGCGATCGCGGGATTGGGCGAAGTGTACCCAGGCGCGAAGCTCGCAGCGGTAGACTGGGACAAGATCCCCAGCAAGCCCAGAGCCAGAGCATGGCTGTCCCACAAGCCGGCGGAACCGGCTAAGATACTCAAGCTGCTCCAGTTGAGTAATCCCGACTTCCCCTCCTCCGACTGGCGAGTAGCCAAGGTCGAGGAGGCCGTTGGTCCGAGGCGCCAGGTTGTCCTGACTCTCAATGAGGGGACAGCTGAGGTGCTGACGAAGAACGGGGGGTTACTTCGGTACGGCTTTGAGGGAGTGGCCGTGCGCGTCTACAAGGCCGAAGCCAAGTCGGGCCTAAAGAAAGAGGACCCTGACCTGGAGGGTCCTCATATCGAGGAGGCGCCAGGATTGTCCGATGAAGAGGACATTCTGGAAGGCTACGTCTCCGATGGCAGCGAACTGGCGAGGGGCCTTCGCGAAGTTGGGATGTCCGAGGAGGAGGACGGGCTGGACGAGCCGACCTCGGACGCCGACATTACTGTGGTGGAGGTCAAGAAGCAGAATGTCTCTGACATTCCTGCAGATAAACCTCCACCACAGTAAGGCAGCTTCCGCTGCTCTACTCGACCACCTAGCGGAAGGTGGCACCGACGCTGTCCTCATACAGGAGCCCTGGATCTGTGGCGACAGAATCCTGGGGCTGAGGGCAGCTGGCTATAGGCTGTACGCGGCCACTACAACAGGTAAAACGCGAGCCTGCATACTCGCTAAGAAGGACGTAACCCTTTTTATGCTTCCTATTTTCAGCAATGAAGACTTCCTAACAGCATGTCTAGAGGGACCAAATGGATCCTTCCGGATATGCTCCGCATACCTGGGGCATGATCAGGACCCCATCCCCCCAACCCTGAGGCAAGTCACCGAGGACAGCAAAAAGCTGGGCGTGGACTTGATCATCGGGTGCGACGCCAATGCCCATCACCATCAGTGGGGCAGCACTGACACCAACGACAGGGGTGAGTCTCTTCTCGATTTTATCCTTGCATCAAATTTACTGGTGGGAAACTCGGGGAACGAACCCACCTTCATCATCAAAAACCGCAGGGAGGTACTGGATATCACCCTTCTCTCTGAATCTCTTAGGGATACTTTAAAGTCGTGGAGGGTGCTGGAGAAACACTCCTTCTCCGACCACAGGTACATCCAATTCACGCTGGGCTTCGATAGATTTAACCCGGTCACTTTTCGGAACCCCCGAAGGACTGACTGGGTGAAATATAGATCCCAGTTGAATAAGATCCTAAAACCCCCTCCAACCCCAACCAACCTGGACTACAGTCCAGAGGGGCTGGAGTGCCTTGTTAAAACCTTTACCGATGCTTGTAGCACGGCTCTGGAGAGGTCGTGTCCCCGTAGCAGGAATGGGGGAAGACTGGGAAGAAGCCACCGTGGTGGTGCAAAGAATTAGGTAGCCTCAAGAAGACCACGAGGCGGTCCTTCAACCAAGCCAAGAGCGGCAATACGGACGCATCGTGGCGCTTATACAAAACAAATTTGGCCCTGTATAACAGGGAATTAAGAAAGGCCAAAAGAAGGGCCTGGTTCGACTTTTGCTCAGGAATCCAGGACTACTCAGAGGCGTCTAGGCTGCGGAAGGTCCTATCGACGACGCCCACCAACCCGGGCTTTGTCAAGCGTCCTGATGACAGCTGGACGACCTCTAGTGAGGAAACTCTCGGAGTTCTCCTGGATGCTCACTTTCCTGCTAGCTCGTCTCAGAGCAGTCCGCCTAACCCCCCGACACGGCGGGGTCCGTCCGAAATGGACTATCTTCTTAGTGATAGGAACATCAAATGGGCAATAAACAGTTTTTAGCCCATACAAATCCCCAGGGGTGGATGGCATCATTCCTGCCCAGCTTAGCTATGCAGCCGATCTATCCACCCCCTGGCTTCGACTGATCTTCTCGATCATTCTCGACACAGGGGTCATTCCAGGTGAATGGCTCCGCTCAAAAGTCGTCTTCATCCCCAAGGCAGGCAAGCCATCGCATTGCACGCCAAAGGACTACAGACCGATTAGTCTCTCCTCGTTTCTACTCAAGACGTTGGAGAGACTCATTGGTCTGCATCTCAGAACTAACATTCCCCAATCATCCCTATCTGGATGCCAACATGCGTATAGGAGAGGCAGATCGACGGAGACGGCACTCCATTCGCTTACCACCTTAATTGAAAAATCGCTCCACGAAAAGGAGTTCACACTTGTCGCCTTCCTAGATATTGAGGGCGCTTTCAACAACATCCTTCCAGGCTCAATCACGACGGCACTGACCAAGCTGGGGATTGATCAACACACAGTGGGTCTCATTGACCGGATACTGCGCGGCAGAACGGTTGAGGCAACACTGGGGGGGTCAACCATCTCCAGACAAGTCAACAGAGGCACACCCCAAGGCGGAGTCCTCTCCCCTCTCCTATGGAATGTGGCGGTCAACGAGCTGCTACAGGGCATAGAGGAGGGTGGCTGTCGAGTTGTGGCCTATGCGGACGATGTTGCCTTGGCGTTCACGGGAAAATTCCCGCAAACCCTTTGCGATAGGATGAGCAACAGCCTTCGGTTTCTGGCGGATTGGACTGCCAGATGCGGACTGGGTGTAAACCCAGCGAAGACTGAACTAGTCCTTTTTACTAGGAAATACAAAATACCCAATATGGTACCCCCCAAGCTCTGCGGAGTGCCCCTACCCCTTAAACATCAGGCCAAGTATCTTGGTCTCATCTTAGACAGGAAACTCGATTGGTCCCTTAACACGGACGAAAGGGCCAAAAAGGCCACAATCGCGCTCTATACCTGCCGTAAGGCTATCGGGCTAAAATGGGGAATGACCCCAAAAATAGTCCGTTGGCTGTTCACGGCCATTATCCGACCAATACTCCTCTATGGAGTGGCAATCTGGTGGCCAGCTCTAAAGCGGTCCACCTGCCTGGGCAAGCTTAGGAAAATCCAACGCATGGCCGAGATCTGTATGACAGGCGGCCTGCGCACGACTCCTGGAGACGCCTTGGACGTTCTCCTGGACATCCTCCCAATTGAAATAATGGGAGAGATGACCGCGGCACACTCAGCACTAAGGCTGAATGGTGCGGGTTTGTGGAGAAGGACGAGTTTCGGACACACAAATCTCGACTCTGCTTCACACCTTATTGAGGGGAGCACTGACTACTGCGTCCCCGCGGAACACCCAATCACACCCTTCCAAGTTTCCATTCCCGATAGAACGGAATGGAATCAAGGACCACCTGGACCACTAGGGTCCCTTCACATTTATACGGATGGCTCTAAATTGGACGGCCGGGTGGGAGGAGGTATATTCTCTGAACACCTGGGATTAAGCGTCTCTTTTAGGCTACCCGACCACTGTAGCGTCTTTCAGGCGGAAGTTTACGCCATCAGAGAGGCCCTTCATCAGCTCCCCTTAATCGGGGCTGGCGCCTCTATTTGCATATTCTCGGACAGTCAGGCTGCCCTGAAGTCACTTGAAGCTATCTCTTCAAACTCGAAGACCATCAACGACTGCCGCAAATCTCTTCACGAGATGGCGGAGCAGTACGACCTCCACCTCATCTGGGTCCCGGGACATAGGGACATCGTGGGTAACTGCGCTGCCGATGAGTTGGCCCGGCAGGGTACAACCTCCCCTCTCCAACCGGAGAGGGAGTTAGTTGGCATGCCCTTGGCCACTCGCAGACTACTGTGCAAGGAGCACTTCCACCTTCTCGCGGACAGGAAATGGGAAAACTTAACCTCCTGCCGCCATGCTAGAATGATCTGGCCACGCCGATCAGCAAAACGCTCCAAGGAGCTACTGTCACTAAACAGAGAAAGCTGCGCCCTTGCCATTAGGGCTCTTACTGGTCACTGGCTGCTTGGAACGCATGCGTCCAGGTTGCGGGTGCACCACAATGACTTCTGCAGAAGCTGCAGAGATGAGGAGGAGGAGGAGACCGTTCTCCACCTCCTCTGTCACTGCCCGGCACTAAGCAGACGAAGACTGCAGTACCTGGGCTTCTTCACCCTCTTAGATCTCGGCGATCTAAGCGGAACATCACCGAGGCAGATAACCCGGTTCATCCAAGGATCGGGCTGGTCCTCTCTCACGTAGGTCATTGGCCCATGAGCTCCTGCAACGGACGGGGGATCTAGCCTATGCGGCATCACAAGGAGCCTCCTTAGGCTCAAGTGGACGGCCCGGCTCTATGCCGGGCTAGTCACCGCCCTAACCTAACCTAAAAAAAAGATTAATTTAATACCAAATATTCTAATAACAATACGAAATAATCCTAAACCAACTACTGCTACTACTGCTGTCTCATTTTTTCTTAAACAAAAATGTAAAACTTAATGTCCTTTCGCTCTTCCCACTAGGCTCTCTTCCCTCGGCACCTGGTTCAAGCTTTTAGTCGCACGTTGTTACTTGAACAGAACAGTGAAAAGTGAATTAAAAGTGAACTAAGAATTAATGGAATTTTAAAGTGTATTGCATTTTAATTAATAACCTTTTAAGGATGTTTAAATTGTAGGAAGTGGCTGATACTTAAAACGTGAGTATAGTTTAAAATAAAGCTATAATGTATATATGTACAAATATTGTCATATATAATTACATTCATTATTATAAATTACTACTCATATATATAAATATTTAAAATAGAGCTTTAATATGAAGTTAATGTAAGCTTTCCGATCTATTGTAAGCTCCCCCTAGACCTTAAGCTAGATCTGCAAGCAGTCTTAAACAGATCACGACTCAAGGTCGACGTGTAATTAGGAAATTATACATACTTTTATACTAATAAAGAACAACTAAATAAAAGTTGAAAAATTTGTTATTTCTAAAGTAAATAACATAATTGGCGACGAGGATTAAAATAATAAAAGTTTTTTGAAAAAAAAATAACATCATTGCACTAACTATCACGTGCACTGACATACTTGGTACACCTGGCAAAGCAACGGGAACCGAAAAGAGAACGGCAGAAGATCTCTAGCAGAGTAAGTGACAGTGGAAAATTACTGGCGATCACACCAGAAGTACCCAGCCCAAGGGCATACATATGTGGAAGGTCAAATAAAGGTAAATTGTGCGACACTTTTTTTTTTGGAAAAACCAAAGTACAATAAAAAAAATATATAAATGGACCCAGGTTCAATAAACGCATTTAATTTAACATTGAACTGCTTAAAAAATGTACAAAATTTTGATGGTAGCGATCACAACCAACTGTTCGACTTTATTTCCCAGGTCAATTCCATTGAACCAATGCTTAATGGTTTTGATGAAAACATAAAAAAAATACTCTTCGGTTTTATACGAAATAAATGCACTGGGTTGACAAGACCAGTTATTCATCGGTATGGGGTAGTCGAATCGTGGAATCAACTAAAAGAAATCTTGATTAAGAACTTCGACGAAAAAGAAAACAGTGACGCGTTAATAGACATGCTAAAACTTTGTAGAGTCGATTCTACTATCGAACAATATTATGATAAAATAAATGAAATAGCGAATCGTCTCCATAACCGCATACTGACCAATAATGACACGACCTTTACCGATTCCGAAATAAACCGAATATCTCTGCGAGTTTTTAGGGACAACCTACCAGATCCACAAACACTTGATGACGCATATAAAATTATTGAAGACGCACGACAACAAAACTATACGGTTTATGGGCCGATTCGTAAGACTAGAGTTAGTAAGCCGAACTACCGAACAAATTTCAGTGACGATACTCAGAACAACTGAACAACATATGTGACGCGCAGACGCGCACAAATATAGTTGTAATAGAGGAATAAGGAATGGAATTGATCTAAATTTGAATTTAAACAAGATCCGCGCGCGCGCCAACCACGGGCGAATGGGCACACTGGACCAAGGGAGCTGGTCACACCCGGATTAGGCGAATCTGGGAGGAGGCAACGGGCACACTAGCCTTGGCCACGGGCTATATAAAGCGGGCGGCTGGCCTCATATCGTCACTCAGCAGCCGCCAGCGATTGTAGGCAGAGCAGCAAAGTCACTTTTGGTAAGCCGGACCAGTAGGTTTGGTAATATATCTGTAGTTAGCTAACCGTAGTAGTTACTTACTTCCCGTTCCCCTCTCCCCCCTCAACGGCTCGGAACACCGATCCGCCTTCTCGCTCTCTCTGGTCGACCTAGCGGTCCCAAGTTAGGGTTCTCACGCCTTGGCCGACCTAGCGGTCCCAAGTTAGGGTTCTCGCTCGCTCTTGCGGTCGACCCCCCCCCTCCTCCGACCTAGCGGTCCCAAGTTAGGGTTCTCGCTCGCTCTTGCGGTCGACCTAGCGGTCCCCGAGGGTTCTCTCTCTCTCTGGTCGACCTAGCGGTCCCAAGTTAGGGTTCTCGCTCGCTCTTGTGGCCGACCTAGCGGTCCCCAAGTATCCCGTCTCGCTTTCGCGGTCGACCTAGCGGTCCCCAAGGCATTCTCTCTCTTGCGGTCGACCTAGCGGTCCCCAAGTAACTCTCTCGCTCGTGGATGATCGAGCGGCCCCGAGCATAGTCATTCTTCCCGCGGACATCGACGACCCGGACGGGAAGGACATCCCGGTACCCAATCACGGCGTTCCAGAGCGGCGAGATCCGGCAGGACATGAAGTCATTATGAATTGTAAATTTTAAGATAATAAAGATTACGATAGTGTACGGCATAACCTCCAGCTTTCTACTCTGGGAATGGGTCGGAATCTCTTTCAGCAACCACAACTGAACCAAATAAATGTCTGCGACGACCCTGGGCCACCCCTGAGCTGCCCGAAACATCGACTAACCGTCACAGTGGCGCCCGAACAGTTGTAGTGGTTGCAAAGAAAGAACGACACCAGCGGAGTAAGATCTGGAAAAGAGAGTATACGGAAGAAGCGGAGGAAGAAGGACAGGAAGTGGAAAAGCGAAGACCAAAGGAAACGGTCAGAGAAGCAGACTGGAAGAAAGAGTACGGATCACGGAGAAGAATATGGAGCGAAAGATAAACGTGGAGATCCTCGACCGGATACGAAGCTGGGGAATACGGTACGATGGGACAACCAATCCACTGGAGTTTATTCGGAATATGGAGAATTGGGCGACGCCATTCGGCATCCATCACGACGAATTGGTGCAGTCAATGCCATTCGTTTTGGAAGACGCCGCGATTGATTGGTGGATCTGCACGCCAATCAAAATAAACAGTTGGGCGGTGCTGACTGAAGAGATGGTGGAGTACTTCTTGCCTAGAAGATACCAGGAGCAACTTAAGGAACAAGTTACTTGGCGTAGACAAGGAAAGTCGGAACCATCGAGGGCATACGCGCTGGAGTTAATGAAGATGATGAGATTCACGGATTACACGGAAAAGGAAAAAGTGGACCGGGTTTATTATAACTCCAGAAGCGAGATAAAGCTAAATATACGGAGAACGGGGTTTAAAACACTCCCCGAGTTCCTAAAGTTAGCAGAAGTAGTCGAGATTATCGAAGCAGAAAGTCTCGAACACTCACAGTACAGACTCAGCCCAGAGATCTGCGTGGGATCCGACGGTACGGTGCAGCGTAATATAGCCACCAAAACCATCGATTACTGTGAAACGGCGGCGAACCAACCGGAGCAGACAGGCCAGGTAGTTCGTGACCCATGGATCGCACTGGAAGGTAGAGATACCGCGGTGTGCGTGAGGTCAGCCGTTGGGAAAGACGATATAGAACAACTGGAGGAGGTCAACGTGGAGCATCAAGAAGAGGGCATCACAAGGCAGACAGACGAGGTGGATAGGAGAACGGATCAGTGTAAAGAAGGGCAGCATGGACGAAAAGAGTTTGGAGCTGAATCTGGAGAACAAAAGGATGAGGAGCAGATGAAGACAGGAAGGAAGGAGGACACAGATCAAGCAGAGAAGGTCGAAGAAGGTGTGGCGATCGAGGGGATTTTCCGGAAAACTATAGAACCGGAGCTGGAAGAGGCCAACGGCACAGAGACACCGCGGCAACCACTAGCCGAACAGGCAGCACCCGACAAGAGGGACACGGCGATGAAGACAACGGCAACAGGAACAGGCGAGTGGGAATGGAAGCAGGGTCGAGAGCAGGGTAATAATGTAACCTGGAGAAGCGTTTTCGATAGGGGGAAGCAATTACGGTGAGGTATCACACCGTCTCCTAAGCGAGGGGGGAGTGTGACGCGCAGACGCGCACAAATATAGTTGTAATAGAGGAATAAGGAATGGAATTGATCTAAATTTGAATTTAAACAAGATCCGCGCGCGCGCCAACCACGGGCGAATGGGCACACTGGACCAAGGGAGCTGGTCACACCCGGATTAGGCGAATCTGGGAGGAGGCAACGGGCACACTAGCCTTGGCCACGGGCTATATAAAGCGGGCGGCTGGCCTCATATCGTCACTCAGCAGCCGCCAGCGATTGTAGGCAGAGCAGCAAAGTCACTTTTGGTAAGCCGGACCAGTAGGTTTGGTAATACATCTGTAGTTAGTTAACCATAGTAGTTACTTATTTCCCCGTTCCCCCTCTTCTCCCCCTTAAACGGCTCGGAACACCGATCCGCCCTCTCTCGCTCTCTCTGGCAGACCTAGCGGTCCCAAGTTAGGGTTCTCTCGCTCGCTCTTGTGGTCGACCTAGCGGCCCCCAGGGTTCTCGCTCTCTCTGGTCGACCTAGCGGTCCCAAGTTAGGGTTCTCACTCGCTCTTGCGGTCGACCTAGCGGTCCCAAGTTAGGGTTCTCACTCGCTCTTGCGGTCGACCTAGCGGTCCCCGAGGGTTCTCTCTCTCTCTGGCAGACCTAGCGGTCCCAAGTTAGGGTTCTCTCGCTCTTGTGGCCGACCTAGCGGTCCCCAAGTATCCCTTCTCTCGCTTTCGCGGTCGACCTAGCGGTCCCCAAGGCATTCTCTCTCTTGCGGTCGACCTAGCGGTCCCCAAGTAACTCTCTCGCTCGTGGATGATCGAGCGGCCCCGAGCATAGTCATTCTTCCCGCGGACATCGACGACCCGGACGGGAAGGACATCCCGGTACCCAATCACGGCGTTCCAGAGCGGCGAGATCCGGCAGGACATGAAGTCATTATGAATTGTAAATTTTAAGATAATAAAGATTACTATCGTGTACGGCATCACCCCCAGCTTTCTACTCTGGGAATGGGTCGGAATCTCTTTCAGCAACCACAACTGAACCAAATAAATGTCTGCGACGACCCTGGGCCACCCCTGGAAGGGGAGCTGCCCGAAATATCGACTAACCGTCACACAACAATAGTCCCACATAACGAGGAAGCTCATTAGCAAACTACTTCTAGGCCAGCAAACAAATATACAGAGGTGTACAGAAACCCAAACTTTAGAGGCCAAGACAACCAATATTTTATTAAAGATAACGCAGCTAGCACCAATACAAAAATGTCAACAAACAGCACAATTAAAAGCATAGGCCAGAACAAGCAGCCCGTAGAGTTGATGGACATTAACGAACTTAGTGTAAATTTTCAAATGGAGGGGTCAGACGACTACCCTATATAAAAATAAAAACAAAGATTCGAACGCTTCTATTTGTAATTGACACAGGTGCAGAGTTCAGCATTATTAATGAAAACGTATGTAATCCTAAATGGAACACCGATATTAAAATCGAAGTTAGGGCACTAGGCAACAAAGTAAAAATAAACAAGTTATGTAGGTTTCCATGCTTCGAAGAGTTCAAGAGAGACAATTACTGGTGCGAATTCCTAGAATACAATTTCCACAATGATTTTGACGGTTTAATCGGTGGAAACATTCTCAATGACCTAAATGCAATTATAGATTATCCAAATAAACAGCTGATAATCAATAATGTTCCTTTAACATTTTATTTACAGGAAGATCAAAATAAAACATACAGTCCAGCCATAAATACTTATTTCCAAAGTAAATTTATTAATCAGAATATAAACGGGTCATTAGAACACCTATTGCTAAAATTCGATCACCTTTTTTATAGAGAAGGCGAAAATCTCAGCTTCACCAGCGAAATTAAGCATAGCATTAAAACAAAGAATGATATCCCATGTTATTCAAAATCTTATAGATACCCAGAAATACACAAAGATGAAGTAGACAAACAAATCGACGAAATGCTCAAAAACGGCATAATTCGGCACTCGAAAAGCCCTTATAACAGTCCGTTGTGGGTGGTCAAAAAAAAGATAGATTCATCAAATATGCAAAAGTGGCGGCTAGTCGTCGATTACCGAAAACTCAACAAAGAGACTATAGAAGATCGGTTCCCCATACCAAATATATATCGACGAGATATTTGATAAGTTAGAGGGTTGCAAATTCTTCACAACATTAGACCTTGCGAAAGGATTTTATCAAATCGAGATGAATCCTGCCGACATTCACAAGACAGCTTTTTCGACCACAAATGGGCACTACGAATTCCTAAGAATGCCCTTTGGCCTCAGAAATGCCCCATTCACTTT
This sequence comes from Drosophila bocqueti, assembly GCA_018151655.1. Lineage (NCBI taxonomy): Eukaryota > Metazoa > Arthropoda > Insecta > Diptera > Drosophilidae > Drosophila > Drosophila bocqueti. The sequence goes on along the minus strand of JAECXF010000294.1, from coordinate 57,773 downwards.
TTAGCGCTTAATAAACCATGTCCTTAGGCCACATATAGGTGTACAATGGATGATGTTCTAATTTTTTCAAAAAATCTAGAAAAACATGTAGAGCATATTAGCACAATTTTTGAATGCTTCACAAAAGCAGATCTAAAGCTCCAAATCGACAAATGCAAGTTTGCCAAAGAAGAGATCGAATTTTTAGGACACACAATAAATGATCAAGGCTTGAAACCTAGCAAACTAAAAGTAGATGCCATAAATAGAATAAAACTGCCTACAAATCAAAAACAGATTAAAAGTTTCTTGGGCATGACAGGATATCTAAGACGTTATATTAAAGATTATGCTAAAATTGCAGAGCCTCTTATTAAATGTCTCAAGAAAAATGCAAAGTTAAATTTAAGCGACTATGATTATATAGAAGCTTTTAATAAACTAAAATTAATAATTACCAGCGATCCCATTGTCGTATACCCTGACTTTAATAAGGAGTTTACTCTCGTCACAGATGCAAGAAACCGTGCGTTAGGAGCCGTACTAATGCAAAACGACAAAGTCATTTGCTATGCAAGTAGATCACTTAAAAGCAATGAGTTGAACTATAGTACAATCGAAAAAAAACTCTTGGCAATCTACTGGGCAACAAATTACTTTAGATACTATATATACGGAAGAAAATTTTTAATAAAAACGGACCATAAACCACTGGTATGGCTTCACAACCTAAAAGAACCTAATTTAAAACTACAACGCTGAAAATCCAACTTAATTCAATCGATTTTGATTTATCTTTTATTAAAGGAAAAGAAAATGCGTTGGCAGACGGTCTCAGTAGGATTGGAGAACCAGATACCGAATATGACGAAAACAGTTTACACGAGACAATCGACATTGACGTTTCAGATACATTCTTAATTGAAACCGAAAAATACACCTTTCACAAAAATATGAACGTCGAAGAGCAAGATCAAGATTTCTCAGAAGACTTTATTAATTTGTTTAACAGCGAATACGATCTAGAAACTATTCATAGTGCAGAAACTGACGACCGTAACTTTATTAAAATCACAGAAAAATGCTTAAATATTTTTAAGACACAAATAAGTCTAGTAGCTGCAGAACATGAATCGCGGACCACAAAAATTTTGTACAAAAAGATAGTGTTCACGCCAGAAGGGCGTTTATTTTCCGGAGGCAGTGTGATCCCGTACACTCGCTCTCTCTCTCCCTCTTCCACTGCACTTTCGTGCATAGAGCTGCTAATCCGCTCTCCCCAAGCTAGATTTAAGCCTTCTTGTTGTTAGTACTAATTTACGATTACCCAAATAAAGACGCACGTCGCGTAACACCCCGAGAGTTCTTCCGTGTTTTCTTATCGAGTGCATTTCAGAATAAAGCCACCCCCCTCCGAACATTTGGTACATCAGAGCCGGATAATTCCATTCCAGCAGCTCCGGTGGCTTTAACACCGCACAAGATAAGTGAACATTCTATTAATGCTGCAGGTCATTTCCATGATATTGTCTAAATCCGAGTCCGTTTGATCCGACACCACGGCAGCTTCCGATTCCGATTCCGATTATTATAATCAAATTGTGCAATTAATTTCTGCCAGTTCCTAAATTAAAAAAGTGTGTATTTAAATAAATGCCATAAGCCACAGTGGAACTTCCAATTCGAATTTCTCTTCGTTTACTGTGTTCCGCTTGCGTTTATTTACACTCTCCTATATACATACATACATACAATACAGTCCACTCCACTGATCTACGAGCGCCACGGCAATTTACACAAAATTAAATATATAAACTTATAAATATTCCGGCACGGAATAATAATTTACCCAACAACTTATAAAAAATATACATATTGATATATATTCCTATCCTGAAGAATAATAAGAAATAAACATTCCAAAACAAAATAAAACACTACGAATACAGTCCACTGCTCCAACAAATAAATATAATATATCCAAAAACCACGGCACTGAAACGCCGAATTAATTTTGTTGTATTTATTTACTCTTCCCTGCTCTATCCTGAGCGGAGCTTCATCCAAATAAACATAAATATATTTATTGTCTCCCCTTTGCTCTATCCTGAGCTCAGCTGCATGCAAACATAGGCAAACATTGCAATTACATACATACGTAATCGTCGGCAAGTCGACGCTCCGACTTTTGGCAATTTTTTCCGCCTCCGTTGTCTCCGCTATTTTGCATTCGCAACGGCTAATGCACAAACAGATTCACACGCACGCCTTATCTCCAAGAACAGTACCGCGGCAAATACAGCAGCGGGCAACTGAATAAGTCCAGGCACACAAAATAATTTGTAAATTATTTTTTATGAAATTCCAAATTGACCGTATCCGTTTCGCAGCAGAGAGAATTTTATTCAGTTAATTCGTACATCTCCGCCACTACAAAATACAATTCATAAATTAAATTCCGAATACATTCCGATTGGTTACTAAATTCCAATCCAGCTTCCACAAATAAATAATTCTAAATATATAAATATATATATACGTTTTTTTCGATCCAATTGGTTGAACGCTTTATCCAGCGTCCCAAATTAAAGTTGGTTTTCGATCTTTCAACTGGTTGTAGGCTTTATCCAGCGTCCCGAAAATAGAAGTTAATTCGATCAAAAATAAAACCATAAACAACAATCCAGTTTGTTCTTTAAAATATATACAGAATGACTTCCCGCATTTTAAATAAATTTTCAATGACCTGTGACCGTCTGAGTCACTTCGAGTCCAGAGTCTGCAATCCAGCAGCACCAAGTCCATCCAAGTACACGTGCCAAATTCATCTCGACCAAGTCAGAGCGCTATGGGACAAGGTCGAGAAAGAGTACGAAGCTTGTTCAGAGCTAATTTCAGTTGGCTTAGAGGGCGCGGCGGACACCTTGCCTACTGTTAAGGCAAAGTACGATTATTCCTATTTCATCTACGAACGGTGTGCCGCCCAGCTCATGAAACAGATCGATACAATCTCGTCTACCGCAGCTCCAGTCCAATCTGCGCCCCAAAATTCCTATCCGTCTGGCTGTCAGCTTTCTCCGTGCGATACGGAAGTTTTCTCGGGCGATTATATTCGCTGGCCGACTTTCCGAGCCCTTTTCACAGCGGTCTATATAGACAATCCTGCGCTGACTCCTGTTGAAAAGTTGTTCTATCTCAATGCCAAGACTAGTGGTGAAGCTCATTCCGTAGTTTCCAATTCGCCACTCACCAACGATGGTTTCCGCTCAGCCTGGAAAAACCTATCTGAGCGTTTCGAAAATAAGCGAGCGCTGGTAAACAGCCAACTGAAAAAGTTACTAAACATGCAGTCCGTCGTCCAAGAATCTTCGGCAGCCTTGAAAGAGCTGCAAAATACAATCCAGAACTGCCTCACATCCCTAAATTTGTCCGGCCTTCCTACGGATAATTGGGATTGTCTCCTGGTTTATTTGTGTTCCACGAAGCTTCCAAAGCTGACGCTCTCATTGTGGGAGCAGTCCTTAACAAATAAAACCGAAATTCCTACGTGGCAAGTACTTGATTCATTCCTGACCGAGCGCAATAGAACTCTAAAAACTATAGATTCTATTCAACCGCCTAAGTTGCGCCTCCATCCGTCAGAAACGACACCCTCCGACGTGTCGCCACGAATACTGAAATCCTTCAGTTCGAGGATCGTTCCGATATCCAAAAGATATGATGTATGTTCCAAAGAGAACCATCCAGTGCGTTTATGTCCAGGCTTCTTCAGATGACGACAGAGTATCGTACATCTTATATCCAGAAGAAGCGGTTGTGCTTAAATTGCTTTGCAAGGGGTCATCAACTCCGTAATTGCACAAGCGCCCACAAGTGCTTCAAGTGTTACGGTCGGCATCACACTTTGTTGCACCCAAGCAACTGCTCCTCCAGTGAACCGACTGCTCCTGATACTGCTTCTGATCCGATCCAAAGGATTTCCTCGTTCTCCACACGAGTGACTACCGCTCCCGATTCCTCCAATTACTGGGTTCCATACGACGATGTGAAATGCAGACGTTCCCGAGGTATTTTATCTTACCCATGCCGAGTCTGCCAAGGGAACCATCCTCTTCGGAAGTGCCACCGTTTTCTTCGGTTTAGCGCTGAGAAACGGCTCCGAGCAGTCATCGAGAAGAAGTACTGCGTCAATTGCCTGGCCCACCATCATTCCACGGGATCTTGCCGCAGTGACGACCGATGCCAGTCGTGTGGCCAGGATCACCACACACTTCTACATGTCCACGAGCGCTCAGCGTATCCAACGCTTTCCCGAGCAAAGGCCTCCTATATTCCTACAGCGTATTCTCGCTAGGGGGCCTCGAAGGTCTTCTTATATTTTTTTGCTGCGTATCCTCGCAAGGGGGGGGGAGAATGTTCACGCCAGAAGGGCGTTTATTTTCCGGAGGCAGTGTGATCCCGTACACTCGCTCTCTCTCTCCCTCTTCCACTGCACTTTCGTGCATAGAGCTGCTAATCCGCTCTCCCCAAGCTAGATTTAAGCCTTCTTGTTGTTAGTACTAATTTACGATTACCCAAATAAAGACGCACGTCGCGTAACACCCCTAGAGTTCTTCCGTGTTTTCTTATCGAGTGCATTTCAGAATAAAGCCACCCCCCTCCGAACAGATAGTAGACACATTGTTAAATCGAATAGTGCTCCTAAAAACTTGTTATAACTAATGCAAGAAGTAATACCAGAAAAAGGAGTTGTCGCTATTTACTGTGAAGACCTTACCTTACACATAAAATTTCAAGAGAATTACAGACAATATTTTTCTAATAATAAAAACTTAAAAATAATAAAAGCGCCTACCTTATTAGAGGATATCACCGATAAAGAGAAAATGCTTAGGATTATGGAAAAGGAACACTTAAAAAATAATCATAGAGGTATACAAGAAATATTTTTAGAAATTAAGCAATCATATTATTACCCTAATCTGTTAAAAGAAATACAAAAATATATTAATAATTGTACTGTATGTAATCTAGCAAAATTTGATCGCCATCCTGTAAAATACAACCTTTGTCTAACTGAAACGCCACAAAAACGAAATGAAATCATTCATATGGATATTTGGTATCCCCAGAGAAATAAAATGTATCTCACTACAATCGAAAAGTTAAGTAAATACGCAACTTGCCATTATTTAAAAGATAGATCATGGATATCCTTAAATATAGAATAAAATATTTAGGGAAACCAAATAAAATTGTTACAGACAACGAATTTAAAATATTAACAATACAAGTATATCTAAGGGAAAATCAAATTGAAATTCATTTCACCACTCCATACAAAAAAACCGGGAATTCGGATATAGAACGGCTTCACCCTACACTAAACGAACATATTCGACTCTTTAATGCTGATAACAATAACATAGATACTATCCAAGAAAAAGTTTTAAAAGCTATTACTTGTTATAATAACACGATACACAGTGCTATTAACGCTAGGCCGATTGACCTCTTAAATAATTTACTTTCAAATAGCGATATTGAAGATTTAACTAAAAAGATTGCTAACAATAAAAGCATATATATTATTTAAAACAGACCAATGAAAATAACACCAATTTCAATAACGAATTCGTAAAAAATAATGCCGTCGGTAAATCAAAACCAAAATGTAAACAAATTAACGATTATGGACAAAACGGAAATTATCTCGTATCTAATGGCAACCCAAATCAAAAAATCTACAAAGACCAAGTAAAGAGAATACAGAAATTTCAAAACTAGATATGTAAGCTCCTTTGTATTAACTTATAAGTTATTTAAGAACATACATATATTCTTAAAACTTGCGCTGGGGGTGTCATATATAATTACATTCATTATTATAAATTACTGCTCATATATATAAATATTCAAAATAGAGCTTTCATATGAAGTTAATGTAAGCTTTTCGATCTATTGCAAGCTTCCCATAGACCTTAAGCTAGATCTGCAAGCAGTCTTAAACGGATCACGAATCAAGATCGACGTGTAATTAGGAAATTATAAATAATTCTATACTAATAAAGAACAACTAAATAAAAGTTGCAGAATTTGTTATTTCTAAAGTAAATAACACAATTATATACATATATATGTATATTAGGGCAGGTCGATTTAAAAATCGCATATGCGTCACGGAAATTCGTGTTCTGGGGATCAAAATAAGCAACTTTGCTAAAAGAACCATACCTCTAAAATACATTCTGATGTTTCCCTTTTTGATGCGAAGAAAAATCTCTTTCGATCCGTAGGGAAATTCCGTTTTGACCCATTTAGAGAGCTCCAGTCGAGTTCAAATGTATGACCGACCCCCACTAATTTTCGATGGCCGATCCACTCATGCTAGTGGCATACCCCCTAGACCACCCCTAGACCCCCCCTAGACCCCCCTAGACCCCCCTAGACCCCCCTAGACCCACCAGTCGGACTTTGCTTCATCCCAGTCGGACTTTGCTTCATGCCCTGAACGATTCTGCCTAGAAATCTATGTCGAATGGGGATGGCTTTTCGTATGATCCCTAGTTCAGCAAAGCAGCAAGCGGGCGACTCATGTACATGAATCGACCGCTGCTCCGTTCATGATAAAATGCTGTGCTTTTGCTCAGGGAAATATTTCCCTTTACGGATTTATTTTTTTAATACGACAGTCGCTGAATGCATGTATTTGTATTTCGGCGACGCAAACTAATACGCGAGCGTGGTCCAATGTGTAAGCTGTCGGTCTGAGACCCGGGTTCAATCCCAGGCTGATCCTTTGTATTCAACAAAAATTGTGAGTATGGTTTTTCAATATAAATTATAAACGAACTAGCGGCCCAGGCGAACTTTGTCTCGCCCCTTATTGTTGTTTTATATAGTTCTAGAGTGATAATAATACGCAGATAATTCAATTCAATTAAATTCTAGCTTCAAAAATACAAAACTTGACGTAAATTTCATGGCTACCACATCCATAGATTCAAAATTTCTAATCTTACAGTCAGCAGGCAGCGACTAAAGCTGTATTGCGGCGACCACGGGTAAAATATTGATATAAAAAGTATCTGATGTTCTTGCTGACACCTTACTTTATATTGTCTCAAAATTTGGGCTCTAACAGTTCAGAACTTTTCGAATGCATAGGGTTCGGATACACCAACAGAGCATTTTTATATATATTGATTTACTACAATAACATCAAATAAAAAAAAATAAACCAAAGAAAAAAAGAAAAACACATTAAACATCTGGATTTAATTTTTTTTTTTTTTTGTTATATGGAATTAGTTTTCTGAACTTTATCCATACCGGTAAGGATGAATTTCATAGTGAGCCGAGCAGCGACGGAGGCATCATGAATTACCCTACAGAGCGCTCACTGTGAATTTCATGGTGAGCCGAGCAGCGACGGTGCCATCATGAATTACCCCGCTCATGCTCTAATAAAAGCTAATGAGCCTTTTACATGAACGGGCGGGCCTACCCCATGAGTTGTTCGGTGGGAAAAGCACATAGATCGCATGTGGCAAAGTCCCACTGGGCCCCCTAGACCCCCCCTAGACTCCACCTTAGACCCCCCTAGACCCCCCCTAGGCCCCCACTAGACCACCCCCTAGACCCCACTCTACAAACATACTTATGTAAATGCAAAAATTAATTGAAACACCCATGGATTTTTATGGTTTTTCTCCTACATTATAACTTTGCCAATTATCAAAAAATTTTTATATAAATTTAGATATGGCCATTTTGAATTATTATAGAATTTCGGTTTTAATTTTATCAAAATCAGACTTCCCTAAATTGGGCATTTCATAGTTTTTTTTTCATGCACCATGCTAATAATGATGATTTTGGAACATCTTTGTAGAGTGGGGTCTAGGGGGTGGTCTAGGGGGTATGCCACTAGCATGAGTGAATCGGCCATCGAAAATTAGTGGGGGTCGGTCATAGATTTGGACTCGATTGGGGCTCTCTAAATGGGTCAAAACGGAATTTCTCTACTGATCAAAAGAGATTTTTCTTCGCATCAAAAAGGGGAACATAAGAATGCATTTTAGAGGTATGGTTCTTTGGGCAAAGTTGCTTATTTTGATCCCCAGAACATGAATTTCCGTGCCGCATATGCGATTTTTTTGCCTCCATACAAATCGACCCGCCCTACTAAGTATATATATGGGGCGTTCCACGCAAAATTTGCCACCAAAATTTTTTTTCCTTCTTATATATTTTTTTTCGGTTTATTACTTGAAAATATTCGATACGTATTGTTTTATTTCAAACTGATACTTGGAATTATCGAGAAATAATTTTCTAAAGTTTCTCGTTTTTAAAAAAGATAGGTACTTTTTTCAACCGCATATACTGAGAAAACTAATGAAGATACAACAATTTGTCCACGACATGAAACGTGCGCCCTTTCCTTAGCTTTTCAATAAGTTTAACTAAAAAAAAAAAAAATTTTTTTTAATGAAAAAAAATTAAAATTAAAAAAAAAAAATTTTTTAAATTTCAAATTTGGACCTAATTTTTAAACAAATTTTTATTTTTAAAAGGTAGCCTTAAGACTTGTGTAAATCTCAACTTTTCATTTACAGTCTTGTGAAATCTTTCTATGTCACATACACCGTTTTTGCTAGTTGTAACTGAAATTTTTACGCCTTCAGATGTCAACCAATTGTGCAAAGCTATGCACATAAAAGCTAAATCTTTATCTGCTTTTATTTCCTGAGGCTTTCCCATATCATTAAATATCTTTGTAATGGCTCTTTTTGCATCTAGCCAATCTCTACTTTTTACTTCAACTAGTGATGCAAATTTCGAATAGATAGCAATGCAATATAGGAAGATTTGGTTTCCCTTGAGATAAAAATCGATCACGTATTTTTCCCTCGCGTTTAATATTTCTGGTGTTGTTTCGTATGTCAGTTTTGTGTTTCTATGTTCTGTTTTTGCCAGATTACAGACTTCGCATTCATTAATTATATTTTGGATTAGCTTCTGACTATCCGGGTAATAGTATTCTTCTTTAAACCAATTAATGTTTTTTTCTATACAGGGATGTAATACTTCCTTATGCTTCTTTAGGATTAAATAATTGAATTCGGCATATGTTTATATATCGATTAGCATCCAAGTACATCTCAATAGTTTTGTGAGATTGTTAGGGCTTATAATTTCGGTGAATGCCCTTTGGAAAATCAGAAAATCCTCATCATTGGGGAAGTAAACTGCGCTTTTCTTGGTGCACACATATTCCTTAATGAGAGTTTTGGCTAGTTCAAGTGTCATTTCTTTATAGATTTTTTTAATCTTCAGTTTCTGGAAGAAATGGTTTACACTTGTTAAGTCGTTATCACCTTTTTATACCCTTGCAGGGTATTATAATTTTAGTCAGAAGTTTGCAACGCAGTGAAGGAGACATTTCCGACCCTATAAAGCAGAGCTCGCAAATAACAGTTAACCGTTTCTTGCAGTCACCAAATAACTGTTTTTTCCGTACCAAATGCTCAAAAATGTTGGGAAGAGCCGTTCACCAGTGTGCCTTGAACAAACGGTCTTTGCTCAACCAAACACCAATTTCGTGTTTCTGTTTTGCTCTGCTCATTTGCTCACCGAGCGAAGAAAAACCAAGTCTTTTGCATTTGTTTTCTGGATTTGGTGCGTTTGGGTGTTTTCATTTTTGTGTCAAAATGGGTCGCGAGCATAACAAAAAGTGCACTTTTTTTAAATTTGATGCAGAAGACAAAAAGACTAAGTGCACTGTTTGCGGTGTGAAGTTAGCTGGCTCTCACGCAACAAATTTAAGACGGCATTTAATGGCAAAACATGCGGAAGTTTTTAATGAATTCGAGATTGACGACGACGAAATTCAACAACATATGAAAAAAAGAAAAATTTTATATGAAACCAGCGAAGAATCAATCGTCTCTTCGATTGTACAGATTGTTACCACCGATGGAAAGCTTTTTTTATTCCTGGATAGCGAAGGGTTTCGACAGATATTAAACCCAATTTATAACGCGCTTTCGATGAATCCCATAACTTCTCGAAATGTTATGGAATATGTGACCGTCAAAGAGCAGACCATTAAAGAATATATAAAAGCGCTTGTAAAGGGAAAGCTTGTATCACTGAAAATAGATGTTGCTACAAGAATGGATAAGGCTATTTTGGGCGTGAATTTACAGATGATACAATCTACTATGTCTAAAGCCGAGATCGTCATCAAGACTTTAGGCATGATACAGCTTCGTCATTCGCACACTGGAATGTACATCAAAGAAAAAGTTATGGAGATTATAAATGACTACGGGATAACCCTCGATCAAGTCTTCAGGTAAAATCTTAATTGCAAAATATATTTTAAATGACTCTTATTGAAAACCTAAAATTTAAACCACAGCATTACATCGGATAATGGAAAAAACATGACAAAAGCCATTCAAATTCTAAATGATGAATCGGAGTCTTTTTTTGACGATGACACACGAGATGACATTAACGGTGAAAATGTGATAGGAAAACTGGATGCCATACAGCTGGCGAATATACACCTTGTGTGTTTGCTCCTCTGCTAACGCTCAATGAGCGCTCAATCCAATGAGTTGGATTGCTCTCTCTGAGTTGTTGTTGAGAGAGCACAACAAGAGCCACACAACTGAGAACAGTTAACCAAACACCAAAATAAAGGAACACGAAATGTTATGTTCAGACCGAGGGCACACGTGCATCGTCTTTTATGGTTGTGTTAGTGAGCAGACCGCAAAACGAAAAACGGTTGAGAGTTATTTGCAAGCTCTGCTATAAAGTATATATATTCTTGATCACCATCAACAGCCGAGTCGATCTAGCCATGTCCGTCTGTCCGTCTGTCCGTTTCTACGCAAACTAGTCCCTCAGTTTTGAAGCTATCTGAAACTTTGCACATATGCTTCTATATGCTCTTACTACTATATATGTCGGAACGGGCCGGATCGGACGACTATATCATATAGCTGCCATAGGAACGATCGGAAATTTTTGAGAAAAAAAATTTTAACTTAGGGAATTTTCAACATATTTTCATGAAATTTCAGACATGGCCATTTCGTATTATTTTAGAATTTTTGTTTTAATTTGATAAAAATCGGACCACTATATCATATAGCTGCTATAGGAATATTAGGGCGGGTCGATTTGTATGGAGGCAAAAAAGTCGCATAAGCGGCACGGAAATTCATGTTCTGGGGATCAAAATAAGCAACTTTGCCCAAAGAACCATACCTCTAAAATGCATTCTGATGTTCCCCTTTTTGATGCAAAGAAAAATCTCTTTTGATCAGTAGAGAAATTCCGTTTTGACCCATTTAGAGAGCCCCAATCGAGTCCAAATGTATGACCGACCCCCACTAATTTTTGATGGCCGATCCACTCATGCTAGTGGCGTACCCCCTAGACCGCCCTAGACCCCCAATAGACCACCCCCAGAAAGATGATCCAAAATCACCATTATTAGCGCGGTGCATGAAAAAAACTATGAAATGCCTAATTTAGGGAAGAAAACATTATTTTGCAAGAACATACTTATGTAAATGCAAAAATTAATTAAAACACGCATGGATTTTTATGGTTTTTCTCCTACATTTGTCAATGAAAACAAGAAAGGAAGCTAACTTCGGCAAGCCGAAGTTTAAATACCCTTGCAGTAAGTACTTAAAATTTGGTATATTCAAGGATTGCGGTTCCTTTCGCTTTCGCGTGTTTTTCGATAATATAAATGTTGAGTAAAGCATGTTGACAGTGAAAAATGTTGCGCAACAACTAAATGTTGCTAGCAACAAAGCTTTTAAAATAAATTAATTGCACATATTCCTATGGCAGCTATATGATATAGTAGTCAGATTTTTATAAAATTAAAACCAGAAATTCTAGAATAATTCAAAATGGCCGTATCTCAAATTATATGAAAATTTGTTGTAATTGGCAAAGTTATAATGTAGGAGAAAAACCATAAAAATCCATGCGTGTTTTAATTAATTTTTGCATTTACATAAGTATGTTCTTGCAAAATAATGTTTTCTTCCTAAATTAGGCATTTCATAGTTTTTTTTTACACCGCGCTAATAATGGTGATTTTGGATCATCTTTCTGGGGGTGGTCTATTGGGGGGTCTAGGGGCGGTCTAGGGGGTACGACACTAGCATGAGTGGATCGGCCATCGAAATTAGTGGGGGTCGGTCATACATTTGGACTCGATTGGGGCTCTCTAAATGGGTCAAAACGGAATTTCTCTACTGATCAAAAGAGATTTTCTTTGCATCAAAAAGGAACATCAGAATGCATTTTAGAGGTATGGTTCTTTGGGCAAAGTTGCTTATTTTGATCCCCAGAACATGAATTTCCGTGCCGCTTATGCGATTTTTAAATCGACCCGCCCTAAGGAATATATATATAAACTAGCGGCCCAGGCGAACTTTGTCTCGCCCCTTATTGTAGATTTATATAGTTCTAGAGTGATAATAATACGCAGATAATTCAATTCAATTAAATTCTAGCTTCAATATCAGGTAGTTGCACCTTCCCAGACGCGCAACACATCCCGGCTGGTTCATTTGTGAATTTGAGAGCATGACAATGCGGTCATTCCTTGTCCATAGCACATATTATAACTTTTTAATGAAAAAATATTCAATATCGGGCTCATAACGGAACGCAAGACGCACGCTGGATCTGTTCCTCTGTTCTTTCGTCTCTTCTGCATCGAAATATTCTAGAATTACTTGAGGTTCGGCTCAAATTAGCCCCTTTACGTTTTGTTGGCATTTTTTTCTTTAAAAAACACATATAAATATAACTAATTGAATCACTTTAAATCTTGAATCTACTTTTAAAAGAAACTCACAGGTCGGCCACAGAAACCTCTTCCTTTCCAAAAACCAAAAATAATACCGAATTGCCACAGCACTGCCACATAAATATTATTTGGTATTTCCAAAATACAAAACTTGACGTAAATTTCGTGGCTACCACATCCATAGATTCAAAATTTCTAATCTGACAGTCAGCAGGCAGCGACTAAAGCTGTATTGCGGACTACCCTTATCGGTAAGGGGTACGAAAAATAGATGTTAGCCGATTCTCAGGCCTACAGAATATCCCCTCAAAATTTCATCTAAATCGGTCAAGTAGTTTCGGAGGAGTTTGGATACAAAAACCGTGACAGCAGAATTTTATATATAAGATTCATTTAGTTTGTTCGCAACATTTTCGTTCGCAACATTTTTTTCGCAACATTTTTCGCTGGCAACATTTATGTCAGTACCTGAGAAAACGAAAAAGTCTTACTTACTTACTGCAAGGGTATTTAAACTTCGGCATGCCGAAGTTAGCTTTCTTTCTTGTTTTAAATCTATTTGTCTAGAGAAGAAATTAATTGGTCTTTCAGTGATAGATACATATGTAATTTAAATTATCTTCGTTAGCACTGTGTATGGTTGCATCTGCGCTGTTTGCGACTTCGCCAACTACGACTTCTTCAATTTTTGTGCGGGAAAGAGCATCCGCGACATAATTTTCCTTGCCTGGAAGATATTTTATTTTATAATCAAATTCATTCAGTTTAATTTTCCATCTTTGTAATTTCATATTTGGTTCTTTGATATTGTTTAACCATACCAATGGTTTGTGGTCACTCATTATTTCATATGGCCTGCCAAATAGGTATGACCTGAAATACTTTGTTGCCCAAACTATAGCTAACAACTCTTTTTCGATAGTAGCATAGTTTATTTCATGTTCGTTTAGCGTCTTGCTTGCATAACAAACGGGCTTGTGGTTCTGAGATAACACAGCACCGATAGCAATATTACTAGCGTCAGTTGTCAGGGAAAAAGGCTTTGAGAAATCCGGATAGATTAAAATCGGATCCAAAGTTATCAAAACTTTTAGTCTTTCAAATGACTCGACGTAGTCCTTGCATTTGGTTTAAATTACTGCGCCTTTCTTTAATTAAAGGGTCATAGGTTTAACTACCTTGCCAAAGTTTGGGATAAACTTGCGATAGAACCCACATAATCCCAAAAATGATTTTATCTGTTTTGGTGTCTTAGGCAATGGGAAATTAGGTTTTATGCCGTTCGTTGTTACAATGTGGCCTAGGAATTCAGTTTCTTTTTTCATAAATTCCCATTTGTCTAGCTGCAGTTTCAAATTGGCACCTCTCAACTTTTCAAAGACTTTCTTTAGAGATAAAATGTGTTCCTCCAATGAAGTGGAGTAAATAATTATATCATCCAAATAAACTAAACAATCCTTGTAGATCAAGTCTTCCAAGAGATTATTCATACATCTCTGAAAAGTTGCTGGAGCATTTTTCAGGCCAAAGGTCATACGTGTGCCTCATCATAATGCCCATGCTTTTTTGAAAAAGCAGTTTTTGCAATAGAATTGTCGTAAAATATTGGCATCTACCCAATTTATCTAGTATCTCACCCATTCGAAGAATGGGAAATTTATCATTAACAGTTATCTCATTGAGAATCCTGTAATCAACTACCAACCTACATTTTTGTTTCCCAGAGGCGTCTGCCTTCTTGGGGACCACCCAAATAGGAGAACAATACGGGGACTTCGATTTATGCACGATCCCTTGTTCTATCATTTCTTTGATTTGTTCGTTGACTTCTTGGTCAACACTTTGGGGTACTTATACGGTTTACGGTATACCGGATCCGCATGCTGAGTCTGGATGACATGTTTAATGGTACTTGTGAAGGTCAAATTTCCGCCTTCCTTGTACTGAATGTCTCTATAGTCGTATAGGACCTTCTTTAAACATTCGACCTCTTCAACATTTAGAGGTTCCAGTCTATATTTATTTATTTATTTATATATCGGTTTGGGCTTCATCATAATACTTCTTTTTAATTTGATTGGCCCCTTTATGGTATATACTGTCAAATCTTCTTCTTCTTCTTCCAACCCTGCGAAATTTTCTTTAATGATATTAATGGAGGACCCTTTGTCGATCATACCTTTGTAAAGATTATTATGATACGTTGTTCTAACATGGGATTCCCAAATTTCCTGAGTTTCCGATTCAGTTTGATGAAAATTTACATCCATCCTGCTATGTCCACTCTGGCTTTCCCTTTTCCTTTTTACCGGTCCGCCACTGCTTTCGTTAATAGAAGTAGAGGGTAAATAATTGATAGGGTTATTCTGCCTACTTTGAATTAAATCATTCCTAAAAGTATTATAATTTCTCATCTGATGAGCAGGGATAGAACGAGTTGGATATTGATATTGGATATTTGTATTTTGAGTTGGGTTTTGAGCTTGAGTGTTAATCCGATTGATTGTGGGATAATAATAAGAATTGTAATTATTGGGTCGGTTATTATAGTACCTTTGATTATTTTTTTGGTTTTTATTTCCCCCGTTCTTGTGATTTTGTCCACTTGATATTTGTAGGTATCGGTCTTCAGGATTTCTATCATAAAGACCCAGTTCCATAGTGGCTTGTTTTAATTTCGAAATTGTATCAATATCCCTACAAGCAAACGACATATACATTCTATGTGGAAGTTTTCGGTCAATTGTTGTTTTTATTTTTTTTTCAACAATTCAGAATAGATTGTTTTCTGTATATGGTCGGTTTCTAACTCTAACTTATCAAATATATTTTGATATTGATTTTCTAAGTTTTCGATGAACTTACAAATACTGCCTGGATAGGCCATCTCTTCCAACTGCTTGATCAGGGTGACGTACGGCCTGTGATCCTTAAATGATACTGCTAGTGCCAGTGCCACGGGATTTTTAAGTCAGTTTGCAGATTTGTTTTCTGACCACAAGGGATTTTTTAAAATTAGTTTTGCAGATTTGTTTTCTGACCACACGGGATTTTTTTCAGTTTTAGAATTCTACACACACGTAGATTCTTTTGATAAAATTAAAGATAAAGATAAATTCCCTAAATCTGGCATTTGATTCTGCGCAGACATCGCTGGAAAAATTGGATTTCGCGGAGATCTCCAGTGACACTCGGATGGAGTTTTCCGAAGTTTTCATCGATGTGAAGGCGAAGCTCAGCCGTGCTCTTCGCAAGTCGCAATTGCAGGCTTCGGCCGCTGCAAATTCAATATCCATTGACATAACTAACCATCCGGATCTTTCTTTTCGATCTAGGGGGCATCGATTGCCGAACGTTGAAATTGCTCGGTTTAATGGTTCTTACGCCGACTGGCCAGATTTTCTCGCTACCTTCACCCCGGTCATGGCAAATGAGGAGGAATCATTTCCAGTTGGAGCAAAAATTGTTCGTAGGGATTTCTATGTGGATGATTTAATCTCTGGAGGGGACTCAGTCGAGGAGGTTATAGAAATTCGTCGTCAGGGGAAGGAGCTACTGTCACGAGGCCACTTTCCAATCCGTAAATGGTGCTCCAATGAGCCAGCAGCCCTGGAAGGAGAATCAGACTGCGACAAGGAGCAGTTAAGCAAATTTCACGATGGATCGGATATCGCCAAGGCATTGGGATTAGCCAATTGTTCCAGCTACACCAAGTTTCCTGGGCCTGACATCGCTCATCTTCGCGAAGGTCGCCTCAGCAAAAGGCAGAGGGTGACCCAGATGCAGCAACACTTCTGGAAGAGATGGCAGCTTGGGTGCATCCAGGAAGTCATACCCGGCGGGGACGACGTCATCAGAGTAGCTATGGTCCGTACAGCTACGGGTATAGGCACGAGAGCCGTCGCTAAATTAGCCATTCTGCCCGTCGATTCTGAAATAGTTGGAACCGTACCTCTTCCAACGGGGGGAGTATGTTCGGAGCAGACCGCCAGCACCTAGGCATGCGCGCATGGGTGTTCCGCTGCACCTGCAGCGCGCCTCTTATCTCTTTTCGCCTTCTTCGTCTTTCGTTAAATCTGTCGCGCTTTATTTTCTTAAACTACATATTGTCAACTGCTGCTCTTTTCGTATATTTTTGGAAGCCGAGCTTCACTTCGCAACTCAAAACTCCGAATCGATCGATCAAATAAACATACATATATTATTTATAGAACCTATCTTGCGTTTTTATTAATATAAATAAAGGGTGGCATATTCGCACCGCCGATCAAAACCCCGCATCGATCGATCAAATAAACATACATATATTATTAATAGAACCTATGCATTTTTATTAATATAAATAAAGGGGCATATTCGCAACTCCGCATCGACCGATCAAAACCCCGCATCGATCGATCAAATAAACATACATATATTATTAATAGAACCTATCGTGCGTTTTTATTAATATAAATAAAGGGTGGCATATTCGTTGTCTTCCCCATAAACATTTTGGTGACCCCGACGTGATTGTTTAATATCGTTTAAACAAAGTCAACTTTTGTCGCTGTCGTTTGCTGGCATTCGGTCACAAACACACGAACATACATAAATAAGTGCGCAGCCGCAGCCGCTTCATTTTTAGTACATTTAATTTATTTTTTCTTGTCATCGGGAAAAATGTCTGGCACGGAAAACTCAGTTCGGGCTCAGAATAAGACCCCAAGTGGCGTGGATTTCTACCGAGCTAAAGCCCAGTCTATTTTGCGGCAAATAAGCTCGGTGAACATTTATTTAAACTCTGAGTCGTGAGTGAGTGAGTGAGAGCGCTCCGAAAAGGGCAAAGGACGCCAAAGGGGTCGCCAGAGCTACATCCTTCGTCAAGCCGGCAAAGAAATTCAGCGAGGTGGCTAGAGACAGCCTAGCCATGGCACTGGTGGACGAGCTCAATGACGATGGGCGCCTGCTGTCGGAGAAGTGGGATGAGGTCGAGACCAGACTGTCTGAGATGGTATCAGACAAGATACTAGCTGAGCCAGCTGGTCCGACACCATCCTTCGACTCCTCAGACATGGTTCGAGGGCACCGGGTGATCAGGTGCGACGATGAGTCCTCGAAGGACTTCCTGGCGGAGTGCGTCGCTAAGATTAGCGGCGCCTGGAATGGGCTTAGCCTAAAGCTCGTCCCCGCCACGGATATCCCGAGAAGGCCCAGAGCTCGCATTTGGTTGCCTAAGGGACTCTCGAGCCATGACAGGGTGCTCAAGACTCTGAGAGCCCTAAATCAGGATGTCGACATGGCAGACTGGGCCATCTTGAAGGCGGAGCGAGAGATGAGGACAAGTCAGCCGTACTTGTTCCTCATCAACAAGCAATGCCTTCCACAGCTGGAAGACCGACTACAAAGTACGGTACGGGGTCAGGAAGGCAAAGATAAAGGTCTTCCTAACCGAGCCGGACGACAACCTCGAGGACGAAGTCGACGATACCAAGCAGCTGATGGACGTCTTGGTCATCGACGACGACACCCCAATACCACGCCGCAATAAATGCCGAAAGTCGTACAGGTCAACCTGAAGCGCAGCTCGCACGCTTCAGCGAATCTGGCAGTCCTCCTCCGAGAAGAGGACATCGACATCGAAGCTTACTACAAGAAACCATGGACCAGGGACGGACAAATCTCTGGCATGGCCATTAAAGGATACACGACATTATACACAAACTCGACAGGTAGGCCGAGGGCGGGTATAATCATTAAAAACAACCTTAACGCTCTTTTACATCCCAATCTTAGCAACTCAGACCTAGCAGTGGCCAGGCTGGTAGCAGCGGATGGGACAGCCTTACTAATAGCCTCCGGGTACATGGCCCACGACGAACCTGCACCACCTGAAGCGTTCATCAGGGCGATGCAATTCGCCGAGGAGACTAAGACAACGCTTATCCTCGGGTGCGACGCCAACGCCAGGCACACACTGTGGGGAAGCAAGGAAACAAACGAGAGGGGTGAGTCTCTTTCGAACATATTATTTGCCGTGACGTCACTATATGTAACAGAGGGGAAACGCCCACCTTCATTTTCCAAGTACGGAGGAATTCCAAGGTTGGGAAGAGGTCCTAGACATAACGCTCCAAATGGAGTATAGCAACCACAAGGTAGAAAATGGAGGGTTTCGCCAAAAACTCTTTTTCAGACCATAGATACATACTTTTTGAGATTTCGATGCCGACAAGCGAGACAGCACCGAAGCGCAATCCCCGTAACACAGACTGGAACAAATACGAAAAGGTTGTACAGTCAAAGGTAATGAACAGGAGGGTCAAGGTACGATCCACCCTGGAAGGAAAAGACAAAGAAGTTGAGGACTTCACAAATATTCTGAACAACGCGTACGAAGAGTCATGCAGACTAACGTACTCTAAGAAGACATACCCACAATGGTGGAACAAGGAGCTAAGCGAGCTAAGAAAAAAGGCTAGGAAGGCCTTCAATACAAGTTACGGAACCAAGAACTGGCAGCCGTATAAGGAAATACACAAGGAATACAAAAGCGATATACGCAGCCAAGAAAGACTCCTGGAGCAGGTACTGCGAATCGCTAGAAGGAATCAAGGACACGGCTAGGTTGGGTAAAAATACTAGCCAAGGGGCACACTAGCCCCACCCTTATAAACAGGCCTGACGGTACAGGAAGTACGTCAGCAGAAGAGACACTGGAGATCCTGCTGGACACACATTTCCCAGGTAGCCAGATAGAAGAAACAAGAACAGTGGAAAGCCAGATGGTGGAACACCAGCTAAGAGTCGACGAGATCGTCACCATGGAAAGAATCCTATGGGCGATAGACTCTTTCGACAAGTACAAAAGTCCGGGACCGGACGGAATCATACCAGCAATGCTGCAGACAACAAAAGCATGCACTGGCAAATGGCAGCAAGCAATTTTCCAAGCATGCATTAAAACAGCACACATACCACTTCCATGGAAGGAAGCAAGAGTAGTCTTCATACCAAAACCAGGAAGAAGAGGACACATCCAAGCCAAGGATTACAGGCCGATTAGCCTGACCTCATTCCTCATGAAAACACTGGAACGGATACTAGATATCCACATCAGAGGAAGAACGGAGAAAAACCTTTCCGAAGCACAGCATGCATATAGGAAAGGAAGATCCACGGAGACAGCACTACACGAAGTAGTGGGATACATAGAAAAGGCACTGATATACAAAAAATTACACATTGGCAACCTTCTTAGACATAGAAGGCGCCTTCAACAACGTAAACGCAGATTCCATCCTGAGCTCCTCAACAGGATTGGAGTTGAAGAAGGCATCAGAAAATGGATCGGCGCAATGCTAACGAGCAGAAGGATAACAGCCGAACTGAGTGGCACTCATCACACGAGATATGTGAGGAGGGGCACACCTCAGGGAGGAGTTCTGTCTCCACTGCTGTGGCTAATTAACATGGACGACATATTGAGAGAACTCAATAGCGAAGGCGTGAAAGTGGTAGCATACGCAGACGACGTAGTTCTACTCACTTCAGGACCATTTCCAGACGTCATAAGCGAACTAATGACAAGGGCGCTGAAAAACTCAACCAATGGGCAAAGCCTGTGGGTTGGGCATAAACCCAAGCAAAACGGAACTTATGCTCTTCACAAAGAGGACAAAGATCCCCAGATTTAGTAAACCGAAGATAGACGGTACAGAGCTAGAGCTATCACAACAAGCCAAGTATCTGGGAGTGATACTGGATACGAAGCTTCTATGGAAACAAAACATCCACGAAAGAGTGAAAAAGCAAGCATAGCTTTCTATTCCTGTAGGAAGATGTTCGGAAAAACTGGGGCATAAACCCCAAGACAATACTATGGCTCTACACAGCGGTTGTAAGACCCATACTCACATACGGTGCACTAGTATGGTGGCCTGCACTAACTAGGGCATACAACATGCAGAAACTCACAAGGATACAGAGATCGGCATGCGCCGGTGCCACGGGAGCACTAAGATCGTGCCCCGCAGCAGCGCTGAATGCCATTCTAAACATAATGCCGATAGAACACTTCATCAGGAACACAGCAGCCCAAAGCGCGGTACGACTGAAGGCAAGCCAGAGCTTACCTTACTAATAGCCTCCGGGTACATGGCCCACGACGAACCTGCACCACCTGAAGCGTTCATCAGGGCGATGCAATTCGCCGAGGAGACTAAGACAACGCTTATCCTCGGGTGCGACGCCAACGCCAGGAACACACTGTGGGGAAGCAAGGAAACAAACGAGAGGGGTGAGTCTCTTTCGAACATATTATTTGCCGTGACGTCACTATATGTAACAGAGGGGAAACGCCCACCTTCATTTTTCCAAGTACGGAGGAATTCCAAGGTTGGGAAGAGGTCCTAGACATAACGCTCCAAATGGAGTATAACAACCACAAGGTAGGAAAATGGAGGGTTTCGCCAAAAAACTCTTTTTCAGACCATAGGTACATACAAGGAGCTAAGCGAGCTAAGAAAAAAGGCTAGGAAGGCCTTCAATACAAGTTACGGAACCAAGAACTGGCAGCCGTATAAGGAAATACACAAGGAATACAAAAAGCGATATACGCAGCCAAGAAAGACTCCTGGAGCAGGTACTGCGAATCGCTAGAAGGAATCAAGGACACGGCTAGGTTGGGTAAAATACTAGCCAAGGGGCACACTAGCCCCACCCTTATAAACAGGCCTGACGGTACAGGAAGTACGTCAGCAGAAGAGACACTGGAGATCCTGCTGGACACACATTTCCCAGGTAGCCAGATAGAAGAAACAAGAACAGTGGAAAGCCAGATGGTGGAACACCAGCTAAGAGTCGACGAGATCGTCACCATGGAAAGAATCCAATGGGCGATAGACTCTTTCGACAAGTAAAAAAGTCCGGGACCGGACGGAATCATACCAGCAATGCTGCAGACAACAAAAGCATGCACTGCCAAATGGCAGCAAGCAATTTTCCAAGCATGCATTAAAACAGCACACATACCACTTCCATGGAAGGAAGCAAGAGTAGTCTTCATACCAAAACCAGGAAGAAGAGGACACATCCAAGCCAAGGATTACAGGCCGATTAGCCTGACCTCATTCCTCATGAAAACACTGGAACGGATACTAGATATCCACATCAGAGGAAGAACGGAGAAAAACCTTTCCGAAGCACAGCATGCATATAGGAAAGGAAGATCCACGGAGACAGCACTACACGAAGTAGTGGGGTAAAAAAAAAAAGGCACTGAAAAAAAAAAATTACACATTGGCAACCTTCTTAGACATAGAAGGCGCCTTCCACAACGTAAACGCAGATTCCATCCTGAGCTCCCTCAACAGGATTGGAGTTGAAGAAGGCATCAGAAAATGGATCGGCGCAATGCTAACGAGCAGAAGGATAACAGCCGAACTCGGTGGCACTCATCACACGAGATATGTGAGGAGGGGCACACCTCAGGGAGGAGTTCTGTCTCCACTGCTGTGGCTAATTAACATGGACGACATATTGAGAGAACTCAATAGCGAAGGCGTGAAAGTGGAGCATACGCAAACGCAGAAGGTCTACCTACCTCCAGACCATTTCAAACGTCATAAGCCAACTAATGACAAGGGAAAAAAACTCAACCAATGGGCAAAAACCTGTGGGTTGGGCATAAAACCCAAGCAAAACGGAACTTATGCTCTTCACAAAGAGGACAAAGATCCCCATATTTAGTAAACCGAAGATAGACGGTACAGAGCTAGAGCTATCACAACAAGCCAAGTATCTGGGAGTGATACTGGATACGAAGCTTCTATGGAAACAAAACATCCACGAAAGAGTGAAAAAAGCAAGCATAGCTTTCTATTCCTGTAGGAAGATGTTCGGAAAAAACTGGGGCATAAACCCCAAGACAATACTATGGCTCTACACAGCGGTTGTAAGACCCATACTCACATACGGTGCACTAGTATGGTGGCCTGCACTAACTAGGGCATACAACATGCAGAAACTCACAAGGATACAGAGATCGGCATGCGCCGGTGCCACGGGAGCACTAAGATCGTGCCCCGCAGCAGCGCTGAATGCCATTCTAAACATAATGCCGATAGAACACTTCATCAGGAACACAGCAGCCCAAAGCGCGGTACGACTGAAGGCAAGCCAGAGCTTACCTTACTAATAGCCTCCGGGTACATGGCCCACGACGAACCTGCACCACCTGAAGCGTTCATCAGGGCGATGCAATTCGCCGAGGAGACTAAGACAACGCTTATCCTCGGGTGCGACGCCAACGCCAGGAACACACTGTGGGGAAGCAAGGAAACAAACGAGAGGGGTGAGTCTCTTTTCGAACATATTATTTGCCGTGACGTCACTATATGTAACAGAGGGGAAACGCCCACCTTCATTTTTCCAAGTACGGAGGAATTCCAAGGTTGGGTAGAGGTCCTAGACATAACGCTCCAAATGGAGTATAGCAACCACAAGGTAGGAAAATGGAGGGTTTCGCCAAAAAACTCTTTTTCAGACCATAGGTACATACAAGGAGCTAAGCGAGCTAAGAAAAAAGGCTAGGAAGGCCTTCAATACAAGTTACGGAACCAAGAACTGGCAGCCGTATAAGGAAATACACAAGGAATACAAAAAAGCGATATACGCAGCCAAGAAAGACTCCTGGAGCAGGTACTGCGAATCGCTAGAAGGAATCAAGGACACGGCTAGGTTGGGTAAAATACTAGCCAAGGGGCACACTAGCCCCACCCTTATAAACAGGCCTGACGGTACAGGAAGTACGTCAGCAGAAGAGACACTGGAGATCCTGCTGGACACACATTTCCCAGGTAGCCAGATAGAAGAAACAAGAACAGTGGAAAGCCAGATGGTGGAACACCAGCTAAGAGTCGACGAGATCGTCACCATGGAAAGAATCCAATGGGCGATAGACTCTTTCGACAAGTACAAAAGTCCGGGACCGGACGGAATCATACCAGCAATGCTGCAGACAACAAAAGCATGCACTGGCAAATGGCAGCAAGCAATTTTCCAAGCATGCATTAAAACAGCACACATACCACTTCCATGGAAGGAAGCAAGAGTAGTCTTCATACCAAAACCAGGAAGAAGAGGACACATCCAAGCCAAGGATTACAGGCCGATTAGCCTGACCTCATTCCTCATGAAAACACTGGAACGGATACTAGATATCCACATCAGAGGAAGAACGGAGAAAAACCTTTCCGAAGCACAGCATGCATATAGGAAAGGAAGATCCACGGAGACAGCACTACACGAAGTAGTGGGATACATAGAAAAGGCACTGATATACAAAAATTACACATTGGCAACCTTCTTAGACATAGAAGGCGCCTTCAACAACGTAAACGCAGATTCCATCCTGAGCTCCCTCAACAGGATTGGAGTTGAAGAAGGCATCAGAAAATGGATCGGCGCAATGCTAACGAGCAGAAGGATAACAGCCGAACTGAGTGGCACTCATCACACGAGATATGTGAGGAGGGGCACACCTCAGGGAGGAGTTCTGTCTCCACTGCTGTGGCTAATTAACATGGACGACATATTGAGAGAACTCAATAGCGAAGGCGTGAAAGTGGTAGCATACGCAGACGACGTAGTTCTACTCACTTCAGGACCATTTCCAGACGTCATAAGCGAACTAATGACAAGGGCGCTGAAAAAACTCAACCAATGGGCAAAAGCCTGTGGGTTGGGCATAAACCCAAGCAAAACGGAACTTATGCTCTTCACAAAGAGGACAAAGATCCCCAGATTTAGTAAACCGAAGATAGACGGTACAGAGCTAGAGCTATCACAACAAGCCAAGTATCTGGGAGTGATACTGGATACGAAGCTTCTATGGAAACAAAACATCCACGAAAGAGTGAAGAAAGCAAGCATAGCTTTCTATTCCTGTAGGAAGATGTTCGGGAAAAACTGGGGCATAAACCCCAAGACAATACTATGGCTCTACACAGCGGTTGTAAGACCCATACTCACATACGGTGCACTAGTATGGTGGCCTGCACTAACTAGGGCATACAACATGCAGAAACTCACAAGGATACAGAGATCGGCATGCGCCGGTGCCACGGGAGCACTAAGATGGTGCCCCGCAGCAGCGCTGAATGCCATTCTAAACATAATGCCGATAGAACACTTCATCAGGAACACAGCAGCCCAAAGCGCGGTACGACTGACGGCAAGCCAGAGCTGGAAGAACTACCACACCGGGCACTGCAAGATCCTGAACGAAATAAACAATCGGCTAACAGAAAATACTGATTACATGACAACCGAAATGAGATTCGGCAATGCATACACCACAACATACCCCACAAGGGAAGAGTGGAGAAGAGGGAGTGTAACCGAACCAGATGAGGTATCACTCTACACCGACGGTTCAAAAATGAGCGGCGGGGTAGCGGCCGGAATCGATGCCGAAACCTGGGGGATAGAAGAGTCCCTCCACCTCCCAGAGTCAGCAACAGTGTTCCAGGCGGAGGTTCTCGGGATACTGAAAGCAGCTGAACTTTCATTGGACCGAGACCTCCGGAATACCAAGGTAAGGATATACTCGGATAGCCAAGCGGCCATCAAATCTCTCGCAACAGCCAAGACCACAACTTCATTAGTGGCCAAATGCAAGGAGGCACTAAACAGACTAGCGGAAAACAACAGGGTACAGATAACCTGGGTACCCGGACATAATGACATCCCCGGCAACGAAAAAGCCGATGAACTGGCCAGGAAAGGGCCAGAAGAAATCACACTAACAACAGATATCCAAGCATCTCTGAACACGGTGCAAGCTGAAATTCACGACCACTTCAAATCATTCGCCAGCAAGGAATGGTCGTTGAAAGCTGAGCACAGAAGATCGAAACTATGCTGGCCCGAATTCAACAGGAGAAGGACAGCGGATCTGGTCTCCAAAAGTAAATCGGATATTAGGAGGATAACGGCAGCCATCACCGGCCACTGGCCAAAAGGCACGCATGCCTGTAAGATGGGCCTACCCTACAACCCACACTGCAGAAGCTGCAAAGAACCGGACGAGCAGGAGAGACCGGAGCATCTACTGTGTCACTGCCCGGCATTCAACCAGATAAGAGCGCGTCACTTCGGAGCACACCAACTCGGGTCACTAGGGGAAGTGGGAAGGCAGACAGTGAATGCCATCCTAGCGTACCTGAATGACACGGGCTTGTACTGAAGGGAAGCGCGGAATACCACCGAATCGAGGGTGTGGTTCAAAACGGAGCTAAGCTCTAATTGGAGGTTACTTAGCCAAGAGTAACCTCACCACTTGCACCTACCTACCTGAGTCGGTTAATCAGTTCGACGAAGAGGATTTCCTGGTGCGAGTGGAATGGATAAATTCCCTAAATCTGGCATTTGATTCTGCGCAGACATCGCTGGAAAAATTGGATTTCGCGGAGATCTCCAGTGACACTCCGATGGAGTTTTCCGAAGTTTTCATCGATGTGAAGGCGAAGCTCAGCCGTGCTCTTCGCAAGTCGCAATTGCAGGCTTCGGCCGCTGCAAATTCAATATCCATTGACATAACTAACCATCCGGATCTTTCTTTTCGATCTAGGGGGCATCGATTGCCGAACGTTGAAATTGCTCGGTTTAATGGTTCTTACGCCGACTGGCCAGATTTTCTCGCTACCTTCACCCCGGTCATGGCAAATGAGGAGGAATCATTTCCAGTTGGAGCAAAAATTGTTCGTAGGGATTTCTATGTGGATGATTTAATCTCTGGAGGGGACTCAGTCGAGGAGGTTATAGAAATTCGTCGTCAGGGGAAGGAGCTACTGTCACGAGGCCACTTTCCAATCCGTAAATGGTGCTCCAATGACCCAGCAGCCCTGGAAGGAGAATCAGACTGCGACAAGGAGCAGTTAAGCAAATTTCACGATGGATCGGATATCGCCAAGGCATTGGGATTAGCCAAGGGTTCCAGCCACACCAAGTTTCCTGGGCCTGATATCGCTCATCTTCGCGAAGGTCGCCTCAGCAAATGGCAGAGGGTGACCCAGATGCAGCAACACTTCTGGAAGAGATGGCAGCTTGGGTGCATCCAGGAAGTCATACCCGGCGGGGACGACGTCATCAGAGTAGCTATGGTCCGTACAGCCACGGGTATAGGCACGAAAGCCGTCGCTAAATTAGCCGTTCTGCCCGTCGATTCTGAAATAGTTGGAACCGTACCTCTTCCAACGGGGGGAGTATGTTCGGAGCAGACCGCCAGCACCTAGGCATGCGCGCATGGGTGTTCCGCTGCACCTGCAGCGCGCTCCTCTTATCTCTTTTCGCCTTCTTCGTCTTTCGTTAAATCTGTCGCGCTTTATTTTCTTAAACTACATATTGTCAACTGCTGCTCTTTTCGTATATTTTTGGAAGCCGAGCCTCACTTCGCAACTCCGCATCGACCGATCAAAACTCCGCATCGATCGATCAAATAAACATACATATATTATTAATAGAACCTATCGTGCATTTTTATTAATATAAATAAAGGGTGGCATATTCGCAACTCCGCATCGACCGATCAAAACCCCGCATCGATCGATCAAATAAACATACATATATTATTAATAGAACCTATCGTGCATTTTTATTAATATAAATAAAGGGTGGCATATTCGCAACTCCGCATCGACCGATCAAAACCCCGCATCGATCGATCAAATAAACATACATATATTATTAATAGAACCTATCGTGCATTTTTATTAATATAAATAAAGGGTGGCATATTCGCAACTCCGCATCGACCGATCAAAACCCCGCATCGATCGATCAAATAAACATACATATATTATTAATAGAACCTATCGTGCGCTTTTATTAATATAAATAAAGGGTGGCATATTCGTTGTCTTCTCCATAAACAACTATATTAATTATTTCCAAAGAGCAGCAGTTTAGCGTGTAAGTCGCGAGTCATTAGCTTGCATTTGAATTTGAATTTGAATTTAGGCCGTTTAGGTTCAATAAGTTTATGCGGCACCATGTTTGGAAGTTATTGAGATCTGTTTGTAAATCAGACTGGCAGGAAGCGTCCTTATATTGCACGCAAAGTTTGACGTCGTCCGCGTACATAAATACTCTGGAGTTAGTCAGAACTTTGGGCAGGTCGTTGATAAATAATGTAAACAACAGGGGACCCAATTGGCTCCCTTGCGGGGCGCCAGAAGTAACCCTGAGAACATTAGATAAAGAATTTCTAAAGAGGACCTTTTGCGTTCTGCCATTCAGATAACTTGAGATCCAACTAAGAAGATCAACCAGAAATCCCATTAGATCGAGTTTCCGAAGAAGAAGCGAATGGTTGACAGAATCAAATGCTTTACTGAAATCAGTATAGATTACGTCTGTCTGAAAGCCCTTATGGAAGCCCTTAACTAAGAAGGAAGTGATCTCTAAAAGACTGGATGTCGTTGATCTGCTGTCGTTGATCCATGCTGACATGGGAGCATGGAATTTTGGAAGTTGAGTAAGTGGTTTGAAAAAACTGCGCAAACAGATCGGCAATAGCCCGATCTTTTTTTACGGTTGTATTTTCAAACGAAAGCGAGGAAGGATACGGAATTGGCTTACGTTTGGTGTTAACAAAATTAAAAAACTGTTTTGGGTCCTGAGAGATCTGGACCCTACAACGAGTCAAATAATTCTTATAACACTACACGTTCAACACGGTAAATCTTGACCGAGCCGATACATAAAGGGATAGGGCAGAGTTAGAACCGGTATATTTATATTTATCAGCCTAGATTTTTTGTTTTTAAGATGACTCAACTCTTTAGTAAACCATGGAAGCTTATTCGATGTTGATGGATAGTATAACGGAACACATTCATTAAAAAAGGAATTTATGGCACTGTAAAAAATATCCACGGCTACTGAGATGTCAGTGCACATGTATAAATCGGACCAATTAAAATCTGATATAAAGTTATTCAGCCGTTCGAAGTCCGTCTTGCGCAAACAAAGGACTTTCTTGGCTGGACCGTCAGATATGTTCTGTAAGTCAGTCCCAATGTCGAGAGTCACGTCGAACGTCGGATGATAGGGATCTTCGGGAAGCGTCAACGGCGCCGCCCTGGCTAAACTGACTCTTGCCGGATCTGAGACAAAACAGAGATCAAGCAAGCGCTCTAGGGACTTTCGTAAATGGTTGACTTGGGACAGCGAAATGTCGAGCAAGCCAGCAATAAATTCATGATGTGTGGAGGTGAAAAGTATATTAGAGGAAGTATTTGAGGACCAAATAGCCCCTGGGATATTAAAATCACCAAGAACTACTAAATGATCCTTATTAGAAAGTCGGTTGAAAACCGTTTGGATGGCGGAAAGATGGTTCCAATAAATAGGAAGTTCGGACAAAGGAGGAATGTAAGAACAGGTGATGAAAATAGAGCTACCATTGATGGTTAGCTTCACACAGAGGAATTCAACATCAAACTCCTCGAAAGTTATTAATTCCGACGCGAGAGTGGAGTCAACCGCTATGAGGACACCACCCCCACGTCTGATAGGCCGATCCAGCCGATATATTGTGAACACAGCTGGGAAAACTTCGGAGCTCAGAATCTCCGGCTTTAACCAGGTTTCTGTGAACACAATAACCTGGGATGCAAACGAGAGACTATCAGAATACAATTTGGGAAGCTTACTACGTAGGCCTCTTGCATTCTGATAGGAGATAGAGAGGGAATTGATTAGTTTTTTGGAGCGGATGTCGTAGAGGGCGCAGTGGTCTGGTCGGGCCTGGGAAGACTTATTCCTACGGGCCGTCTTTTCTTTTTCTTTGCCCTAAACTCTTTGACGACAACATATTCTGGTCAGAATTTGGTAGAACATATAGTGTCAAACAGTTCGTTTGGAACAATTATTTTGAAAGATGAAATGTCCCTGGCAATTTTTCCACATTAATTTTTATTTTATCGGCTCTTGTTTTGCCTCAGATAAAGGCGATGACATCTTCCGATGTCTGAGTAGGGGAGAACCGAGAAACAAATATGTGTTTCGTAGGTGGAATAACTACAAGGGCTTTCGGCGATGCGGACTGTTCATCTGCATTGCCCATATTGGCCGGTAGTCCGGGCCTGACACCCTGGGCAGATAAAATAGCGGGGCTCTGAGAGGTAGATATATGGAACCCCCAAGGGGACAAAACGGATATCACCGGGGGTACTATCACTACCGCAATACATTCGGAAGCCGAATCTTTCTTGCCACTCGACCTCAAAACTCTTTGAATTGATTCTGAGGTCGAAGGCTGTGTCGAGAGAAGCTGCTGTTGGGAGTCCGCCGCTGGTTGTTAAGATCCGCCTATATGCTGCAGACCAGTTGCGGTTTTTTTGCGCCTAGAAGACTCATTTAATAGCTTAAAGCTATTAAATTGAGTAGCCAGCGCCAAGAGCATTTCAAGAGTTTTACGAAAACTCGATAATATGTCTTTAAAACAGCCCTTGGTCTGCCGCATAAAAGACATCATTTCTTTTTCAACCTCTGGAGCCGTTGAGGTTTACCCCGGCCAGAGACGCTTCCTTACATGGCGCCCGAACAGCAGACTGGCCAGGACATAAAGGACTTTGTTATCCAGGCGAAGTAAAACCCCGCCGGCCAAAATCCGCTTACTTTTGGGGCAAAAACTAACATTTTTTCGTGGGTCAGACGGGCCATTTTTCGCAATGGGTTATGTTGCACGTGTCGCGGCCGATCTACGCCGGCAACAACAACAATAAAATACAACAACGAATACAAGGAGGAAAGAGAGACGGGGAGAAAACTTTCCGTCGACCACGCGGAGTTTTGCCAGTCGCCACCTGCGCGGACCGCGCTGCCGCCGCTGACAGAGCGACCTATTTTGCCGCATCCCAACTGCGCTGCTGCTGCTGGCAGAGCTGCCTACTGTTGCCTGCGACTCCGCTGCCGCCGTCGGCTGAGAGTGCTATTTTTGCCCGCATCCCGACTGTGCCAGCGCCGGCAGAGCGCCCTATTTTGCCCGCGATCCCGCCGCCGCCGCCCCGGCAGAGCGGCCTATTTTTGCCCGCCACCATGACGGCCCTGCCGCCGCCGGCAAAGCGAATTATTTTTTTCCCGCGCTCCCGACTACGCTGTCCACGCCGGCAGAGCAGCCTGGTCTGCCTGCAATCCCGACCGCGCTGCCGCTTGGGTCAATATACTGAGCTGCCCTTCACTCAGTCTAAAGCTTCGGTCGTGACTACTTGTACTAAAACTCTCGCCTTGATCCTGACAAATTGGGAAGGATATCTCGAATAATAATACATCCTTCGCCTCGATCTACATCCTTCGTCGTCGACAACATCTCTCACATCGGGAAGGATATTCCTAGTTTTTTTTTTTAATTTTTAATTAATTTTCTCGAGCCCTCGTCGCGTAACAGGCTAACCATGTGTGTCACCTGGATTAGCTATCGTAAGAAGCATGAGCTGGAGGCAATCCTCAACGAGTTCGGTCTCGAGGCGACCGGAACCGTCGACGAGCTGCGCTCCCGCCTCACGGCGTTCGTTCGGTAAGCCAACCATGCCGAGCCCGTGCAGCTGCGAGTTGGAACGGAAACTCGGGAATATGCCCAACGGGGACACCAAGGTGCTGTCCCCGGTACATATGGACAAGGATCTTAGCTCGCCGGGATTAGGGACATCAGCCCCACCGGCGGCGGTTACGCTTAATGTACCGCGTAGTATCTCCCCTGTAGGAATCCGACAGTCGACCACGAAGACCAAGGCGCCTCCCCAAGTCGTGACCCGTCGTGATCTATCGTTTGCCTCTCGCTCGATGGAACCACGGATCCACTGGGGATAATCGAGCTCATCGAGGAGCGCGCCGACACCGCCGGATCGACCGGAAGTATTTGGCCCAAGCTTTGGTGGTGATTTTGTCTGGCAGAGCGGAAGGTTGGTTTCGGACGAATGGCCTCCAAGGAGCCAGCTGGGCCGAGGTCCGTCGCGAGATCTTGGATTTTTTCTTACCACCGCGCTACTACCAGCGACTGGAGGACGAGACTTGGAACCACTACCAGAAGCCCAACGAGCCCTTCAAGGACTACATGATCGACATCAGATTGCAGATGCGCCAGGCAGGATTCTCTACGGAGAGGGAACTGGAGCGTATCTATGACAATATGCTCCCGGAATACGAGCTGTTCATTCGGAAACAGGATTTTCGCACCCTGGTGGAGCTGACCCATCTGGTAGTGGACTACGAGGTGACGCGCAACCGAGGAGAGAAGGCCCCGGAGTACCGGCCGCTACAAGCAGTCATGGACCGGATCACCGTGCGCGATGCCTGCCACAATTGCGGCCAACCAGGACATTTCCAAGGAGAGTGTCGGAATCCCCGCCTCCTCTTTTGCTGGGACTGCGGCCGACGAGCAATTCGGACAGTGGACTGCTGCCGACGGCAAACTCTGGGAGACGGAAACGGGCCTCGTGTGACCGGGAATCACCCGGGAAACTCGTCCATCCCTGCGACTCAATAGGAGGTTCCCTCCACCAACACCAGAGACGCATCCGCTCCGCTATCACCATGGAGGGGCGAAGGTTCGTAGCCACCCTGGACACCGGAGCTACGCATAGCTTCATCAGCATGGACTTAGCCGAAGAACTCGACAACAGACGCAACATCAGGGACATCCGGACCCAGGTCACCCTGGCGGACGGGACCAGCCGAGAGCTGACCCGGGCCTTATCCGCCGACATCCACCTGGGGAACAGACGCACGCCGACCATTTACATGGTAATGTCCGACGCCCTCGATGACGAGCTCCTGGGGATGGATTTCCTCTGCGGAATCGGAGCCACCCTGCAATGCGGAGGACAGAGCCTCAGCCTGCTACCGGACGACCACCACGATTCACCCTGGGCCGGGACACGGAGCACCCCATCTTGGACAGGGAACCATCTCGAGGCCCGCCAACGCCTCAGACCACAGGTCTACCGCCAGAACAGCACGCACACCCGCCGTCAGAAGTAACCCTCTGTTAGGTAGGGTCCAGTACCACGAACCCCCTAACATGGTTTTTCTCCTTCCCTCTTTCTCCACAGATCCCGCCGCCACCACCGCACCCGGCACCCATTGCCCGGGTCTGCGCCCCGTGCCGCCGCCGCCAGATGCTACGCTCAGCCGCCGTCGCCCGACGCCAACGCATCCGGCGCCCCTGCCTGGATCCGCGTCCCAACGCCAAGGATCTGCCCTCGCCACCGTCACCCGACGCCAACGCATCCGGGGCACCTGCCCGGGACCGCGTCCCGACGCCAAGGATTTGCCCTCGCAAACGCATCCGGCACCTACTGCCCGGATCCGCATCCCTTCGCCTCCGCTGCCCCGCACCACTGCGCCCGCAACCTCCAGATCCTGCGCCGCCGCTGCCAGGACACCAACGTCGCCGCACCGCGCCATCGCGGTGCCACCGCGGCCTGCGCCGCCTCCGCCAGGACCTGCGCCACCGCATCCAGGACGCCTTGCCGCCCGGAGCAGCGCACCTGCGCCACAGCAACAAATCACTCGAACACAAAACCACACTCAAACGCCGACGAGCTACGGAGGGGAAGACGAGCGAGAGAGAGAGCAACCGCAGAGTATTTATAAACGTTTTTTTTGAAAACGATTGTTTTTTGTTTTGCTTCTAGTTGGTTGTTACACAATACATAAAATCAATTACATTGTTTAAAATTTAAAACAATCTAAAGTAATTTGTTTTTTTTTGTTGTTTTTCTTTTCTTCTTTTTTTTAATGTTGTTATTTGGTTATATAGTTATATGTTTATCTGGTTGGCCAACCCTACAAAATATATTAGTAATTCAACATTTTTAACCTATCTTTATGGACTGTCTGTTTCTTATTTTTATTTCCTATAATTGTAATAATATCATTATCTCCTATATCTGAAACTAAATATCGTCCTAAATAATTATTGTCAAGTTTATGACCTGTTTCGTTCCTAAGTAATACCTTATCTCCTATTTTTAACTCAAAATTACTAACATTTTTATCATATTTTATTTTTCTATCGGCTTTTGCCTTTCCTAACATATTTCTAGCTCTTATATAAGCTGTTTCTAATCTTAGCTTAACTTCTTTCGAATAGTCATCCATGTTGTAAATGGGGTCTATTCTGTCTATCTTGCCAAAGTCTGTGAACTGTCTTGGTAATCTTCCGATTACTAGTTCATATGGACAATATTCGTGAGCTACTGATGGTGTTGTGTTGAAACAATAAGCAAAATATTGTATCCATACATCCCAATCAGTTTTGTCAACATATTCGTTGAATGTTCTGTGACTTCGTTCTATTGTTCCTAGTGTCTGATGATGGTATGCGGTTGAAGTAATGTTTTTTATCTTCATATATGTGCACAAGTCGTCTATAATTTGGTTTTTGTATTCCGTTTCCATGTCCGTTATGATTTTTTTTCATTGGACCGTACTTGAGAATATACTTCGAATATAGCCTTAGCAACTGACCATGCGCTTTTATTTGGTATGGGTACCGTTACCAAATATTTTGTTAAATCGCAAATGATAGTGACAGCATACTCATTTCCATCTTCTGATCTTGGAAGTGGACCAATGGTATCTATCAAAACTATATCAAATGCTGTTGCTGGCGTTTCAGTTATTGTCATGGGCGTTTTTGTATGTTTCAGCGTTTTTGCTTGCTGACATTTCAAACATGTCTTAACATATTTACTTATTGCCCTCGTCATTTGTGGCCAGTAATAAAAGTTTTTTATTTTCCTCAGGGTTCTAGAAATTCCTGAGTGGCCTGCCTCTGACGGATCGTCATGGTATTCAGACAGTATTGCTTCTATTTGAACCTTATCATTTTTATTTATCTTAGTCACCTTGTTCAATAGCGCTATTGATAAATTTTTCTACCATTTACCGCAGGTACAAAGGTATATTAATTTTGTGCAAATGTATGTAACAGGCAGAAGGAAGCATTTCCGACCCCATTAAGTATATACATATATACTTAATCAGCATCAACAGCCAAGTCGATATAGCCATGTCTGTCTGTCCGTCTGTCCGTCTGTATCAACGCCTAGATCTCAGCAACTATAGGAGCTAGAGCCACCAAATTCGGTATGTAGGTCGGAATGTTTTGCACGCAGATCAAGTTTGCTTCAGATTTAAAAATTTCCCTCCCACTCCCCCGCAAATCAATAAAAACGTTTTGCAGCCACAAATATTACCATAGATTTTTCATTTTATGCATAGGCATGCATGTGTAGAACATGTATCAATACCGAAAATCTGGTAAAGATCGGGTGAAAAACACAAAAGTTATTTACTTATCAGTGTGCTATCTATTTGGCAGCTAGCAACAGGTGCATCCCAAAAAACAACAACAAAAATGATGTGCGCAAGAAACTAACTCCCGTGCGCAACAAAGAGAGAGAGGTTATCTCTTTCTTTGTCTTGCACACGCAAGTGCATGAGATGGTGGTGGTTTTGCAAAGAGCGAGTTTGTTTAGGCAAAAGTCGCAAACGTTCCCTGGTTACCGATTTTATTTATAATCGGGAGCTAATTCGAGCGGCGATATATTTTGGTACAGGGTATATAACAGTCGTTCACGAACGACTGTAGCTTTCTTACTTGTTTAATATCGTATTGCCCTTTTCCTTAAAATTCTTTATATTGACAAACTCGAAGATTTGTTCACTTGGTGACAATTGCGTTTGAATGATTTTATTTATTCTTGCTTCTGCATTAAGCCTTTGAAAAACTGATCTAAATCGATTTTTTCATTAGAATAAAAATGAGTCATATCGAAACGTGTTATGATATTCTTGCCTCTTTTTAACAAACACTTATGTTTGTCTATTTTGAGAACAACTTATTTTTTGGCATCAATGTTATTGATTACCTGATAGATATTGGGCCTTTCTAAAATGTATTCGTTCGTTTGTGGTTCATGCAATTTTCCACCTGCGCAGGTATTTTTCTGTCTTGACGAAGATCTTGTTGTGACCTTTAAGATTTGTCTATTCATTGCTTTAAGTTCTCCGATCGTTATCCGGGACAAAGCATCTGCAACGTGATTATCCTTCCCCTTGAGGTATTCTACTGTGAATTCAAACTCCTCAAAGTCTAGTCTCATTCTAGTTAATTTCGAGCTCGGGTTTCTCATTGAGAAAAGGTATGATAGTGGCCTATGGTCACTTTGTACTACAAAATGCCTACCATATATGTAATATTTATTAAGTATGTATGTAATATTTATTAAATAGGTATGTGTTAACAAAGTTAGTTCGACTTCTTCGACTGTTCTTTTTTAATATATGTAATAACTTCCACTTTCGACTTCTTCTCAACTTCTTGACTCTCAACTCTCAACTTTTACTTCTCGACTTCAACTTCTTAAATCTCGCCTTCTTCTTGACTCTCGCCTTCTTCTTGACTTCTTGAATCTCGACTTCTTCTTGACTCTCGCCTTCTTCTTGACTTCTTGAATCTCGACTTCTTCTTGACTCTCGCCTTCTCCTTGACTTCTGATCCTATCGATAATATGCAGCGTTGCCACCAAGATCATCACACCTTCACGACCATCATTGTTTACACTCGGCCATCCTGCTCATCATCGTCTGTCCCAGACGATAAGTCATCCTCGTTGTTTTCAGCATACTTCCATAGTTTCATGTAATCAGCACTCGTATGTGTCTTATTGGGGCCTTCTCCTTGGACAGCTTTACGAACTTCATATCTGCCATTGCGTTTTGCTTTTATTTCTTCATATGGTCCTAGAAAAGCGCTTGCCAACTTTTTCCCAGCAACAAACTGAGTACGCTTTACTGCCACCAGATCACCTTCCTTGTATACAGCTTCTCCTTTACGTTTCTTGTCGTACTGTTGTTTATAAATATCCTGAGCCTTTAGTATTTGCTCCTTAGCCGTTTGTCGCAATATCTGCCTCTCTTTGTCGAATTCTTCCAGCATTTCATTCTCCAAAAGTTCCAATAGTCTGTCGTTGGATTTATTCTGCATTTTTACTCCAAACATTAGCTCAAATGGTGACTTCTTCGTAGAGCAACATATATGAGAATTAATAGCTATTTGCACTTGCGAAGTGAACTTATACCAATTTGAAGAATCTTCAGCCGACAATTTAGAAATTATGGATAAGATAGACCTATTTATTCTCTCTACCTGCCCGTTTCCTCTGGGAACACCGGTTGTTGTTAAGACATGCTCGATTCCATTTTTCTTTACGTAATCTTCAAATGCTCCTGAGGTAAACGCAACTCCTCTGTCCGTTATTATTCTGCTCGGATTTCCAAAAACGTTTGACCATTCTTCCATTTTCTTCAAAACTTCGTCAGCTCCAGTTGATTGTGTTGCAAAAATCCACACGAATTTTGAAAATCCATCAACAAGTACGAAGATGTACTTATATTGTTTCGCAGACGAGTCCATCGGTCCTAAGTGATCAGCATGCAAGGTGTGTAACGGCTTGTCCCCTTTCTCAATGCAGCATAAAAGTCCATCCTGTTTGCCCAGCTTCTTGTTAGTAATAATACACGGGATACATGCGCTGATAAGTCTTGCCACCTTGCTCTCTAGATGCGGAATCCAGAACTGCTGTCGAATAGAATGTATGGTCTTCTGGCTTGCATAATGTCCGACTCCATGAGCTTCGCTTATAATCTCACGTTCCATTATTTTAGGTACAACAAGCAAATCATTTCCATTGACAAACTTGAACAAAACTCCTCCCTTCAGTTTAAAGTCGTTGTAGGGTCGATCTTCTAATATTGTGCGAATGGCCTGAATATATTCGTCTTTTTGTTGGGCCACTTTTAACCGACAAGATATCTCCGACGATATAAAGCAAATCTCGTAGGCATAACGGCTGAGACAATCCACGTGACGTGTCTTGAAATCGAAGTCTGCCATGTACAAAATCCATTCTGCTACCTCTCGAGGAACGTCTCTCTTCTTGATGGTTTATGTAAGCGCTATGTTGTCAGTGACCAACTTGAACGGAACACCAAGTAAATAATGTCGAAATTTCTTCATAGCTAGATAAGCAGCCTTTACCTCCAAAATGTAACTATTTCTTCCTGATTCACTTGGGCTCGTCTTTTTGCTCCAATAAAATATGGGGTGCAGTTTATCTTCAAAATTTTGCATTAATGTGGCACCAAACCCGTCCTTTGAAACATCTGTGTGCAGCTCCGTTGACGCGCCTCTACAATAAATCCTTAAAACAGGGTCTTCACACAATGCAGTCTTCAGATTTTCAATAGCTGCATATTCTTTAGACTTCAATTCGAAAGTGGCATCCTTTTTTAATAGATTGGTTAAGGGTCGCGCAATGATGGCATAGTCTTTCACAAACTTCCTGAAGAATCCCGTTAGACCCAAAAAGGATTGAACAGCTTTCACATTCTTAGGCACTGCGAACTGCTTTACGGCCACTGTCTTTTCCTTGCCAGGCCAAACCTTTCCATCTTGTACTGTATGTCCCAAGAAGTTAATTTTGTTTACAAGGAAGTGACATTTCTTCCACTTTATACGTAAGCATACGTGGCCATATATTATAATGTCATCCATGTAAAGTTGTAGAATGTCTCGTGATACAAACTCCTGGAATATGTGGTTTATGAATTGCTGAATCCAAATGGCATATTAGCGAACTCTTATATGCCTTCTTTGGTGATGAACGCAGTATATTTTCGACTTGATTCTTCTATTGGGACGTGAAAATAACTGTTCTCTAAGTCCAATGACAGAAACACCTTGGCGGCTTGTAGTTTCTCGAGTACATCTTCTATGATCGGCACAGGAAAGGAATCCTTGAGAACCATGCTGTTTAATTGGCGATATTCAATACAGATCCTGTAAGAGCCGTCCTTTTTCTTCACTACGACGGTTCTGCTGGCGAAGCTCGAAGTAGATGGTCGGACGATTCCTTCTTTTAACCAGTCATCGACTTGTTTTTTAACGGCTTCGGCTTCAACTGGAGGATGTCGACTAGGTTGATGACGAAACGGTTTTTCTCATCAGGCACAACTCTTAGCTGAACAGGTGACTCAGCAAGCAGTGCGGTTGGCTGATATTCGTCTATCAGATTCCGAATAATAGGTGCAAACTGGGGAGGTGAATTCACATTACTCTCGGTACAACCATAATCGTGAATACTTATCTGGTTAATGTCAGCTATCTCCGGACAAGCTGACAACGACGAAAACTTAAACCCATTTGCATCCAGTGTAAATTAAAACTTTGCTAGAAAATCGTATCCAAGGAGAGCATCATCTTCCATTTTTTCATCCGCTACGATAAAATTTTGTACGGTCACCATATCGCCTATTTGAACAGCTCCAGTGAAAACTCCCAGCGGTACCGTGCCCGCCTTGCCCAGGCCACGCAACAAAGAACGACATGGACTTAGCACAACATCCGTTAGCTTCATGTATACAGAGTGCTTCACAACCGTGACGTCAGCACCCGTGTCAACCAGGCACGCAACTTCAACACCATTTAGCAAAATGTTTTTCAGCCGTTTGGAATCCTTTACCACTTGCACCAATCTCACTGACTGCGGGCAACTTCTTGATATATGACCCATAGCACCACACTTGAAGCACTTCGTTCCAACATTACAATCTTTCTTCATATGTTACGGCGGCCCACAATCGAAGCAACGAACCGTCTTTTTATTGTCGTTATTATGCTGTTGCTGGCCGCTGCTGTAAAGCTGCTTCTTTGTCTTGCCTTCATCTACTACTTCCAAACTTTCATACCGCTCTTTAAGTTCATCATATGTTTTACAGGCATGCATCATAAATTTGTATTCGGTTTTGATGTTCAGTCCATTACGCATTACAGACTTGGTTTCAACTTGGCCCAGCGCGGCAATTTTCTTCATCTGCAAGACGTACTTATGGAAACTCTCCGTTTGCAGCTTTTTCCTTTTCGCCAGTTTCTCATGTACTTCCGCACTTCCCAATTTTCGCTTGAACTCAGCTAACAGCGCTGCTTTCAATTCTTCTCACGAGCCTACCAGCTCCGATTCCAGGAACAACTGTGCCGTCTTTGTCATTTTTGATCGGGCTTGCGCATATTTTTGCCTCTCGTTTAGCCCATACGCCTCAGCATTTAACTCGAAATTCTCAAGCCAATTTTCGACCGGCACCGACTCGCCGTTAAATGGTATAGTTCAGCGGATTGTCTTATACTTAACAATGAGGGATGATATAGCGGCAATTGATATTCAAGGATTTATCGGGAATAACAATAAATTTATTCTAAAAGAAATGGGTGTGGTATTCAAAAAAGATCCAAAACTGAATTCGCATTTTATTATACACTCCCCCTATGATTTTACTGAATTGGATACAAAATCGAGAAAAACGGCTGCTTGGTTAACAAAAAAACATCATAAAATTTATTGGAACGATGGCATTAACTATTTCAAAGAAGCGCAAATGTATGTACGAGAAATATTAAGAAATAAGGAAATAATTTGTAAAGGCCATGAAAAAAGACTTTTCCTCAAAAAATTTTTAAGAACGGAAGATTTATTAAACATTGAAGAAATCGGATGTCCTACTCTTAAAATAATAGATGGAAATAAGTTTCCATATACCTTTTGAGAGTTGAGAGTACAAGTTTACGAGATGAGTAATTCATTAATAAATAATATAAAATTATTTATTATTGAATTTGGGAAAGTGATTTCGAAAGAAGATTTACAAATGCTTGTGGAGACACGGAACATGTTCATGAAAGCTGGTGTAAAAGAGATTATAAAAACAACTTATGGAGAACACATTAATGTATGCACATTTTCCTATGACAATATAGCAACATGTGCATGCTTTTATTTTATAAATCAACAACATAAAGTTAGAAAACTAATTTCATCATATATTGAAATTCTGAAATAAAAGAAGAAAACAAAACAAAATATATCTCTCTCTTTCTTTTGTTACAACTCTATTTTCAGGGGTGGGTATAGCAACAGGTTTAACATTTTCGATTTCATTAAAAAAATGTGTATAAATATAGTGGTGCACTTGGGAACGATTTTAGTTTAAAATAAACGTTCAAACTAATTTAATTGGAAAAACTAAACAAAACTAAAATGATCTCTAAGAAAATTGAGGAATTTTTAAAGGAGTATGGCAATGAGATTTTTAAGGAGCACGTAACGAAATCGAAAACATTTCAAACATTTTTCAAAGACGTGGAAGCTACTCCGGTAATAAAATCCAAGTATGGACAACACCTATCATACTGCGCCTGGGCTTACGATGATTGCAAAGTTGGACCTGACACCTGTAGATGCATGCATGTTGAGAAGAGAGAACAATAAAAATAAAAACTAAATTTGAAAAATACAAAACTATCATTTATTTCATACACCTATGTATATATTTATTTAGTAGAATAGAGTTACACCCTCCCCATTCTATGATAAACACACACACACAAGTAGGTCAGGGGTGGTTTTGAAACGATCAACATACTTGAAATTATGTCATTAGGTTAGTAGGTCAGTAAGTGACCAGGTCAACAGTAATATTAAGGGTGGATTTGAAACGATCAAGAAATTAGGTCAACAGATAAATAGGTCAGCAGGTAAGTAGGTCAGCAGGTCAACAGTAATATTAGGGGTGGATTTGAAACGATCAAGAAATTAGGTCAACAGATAAATAGGTCAGCAGGTAAGTAGGTCAGCGTGTCTCACAGCACTCACCCTCGCTACACATAATTTAAAACCCTATGCATTCGAAAAGTTCTGAACTGTTAGAGCCCAAATTTTGAGACAATATAAAGTAAGGTGTCAGCAAGAACATCAGATACTTTTTATATCAACATTTTACCCGTGGTCGCCGCAATACAGCTTTAGTCGCTGCCTGCTGACTGTAAGATTAGAAATTTTGAATCTATGGATGTGGTAGCCACGAAATTTACGTCAAGTTTTGTATTTTGAAATACCCAAATAATAATTATGTGGCAGTGCTGTGGCAATTCGGTATTATTTTTTTGGTTTTTGGAAAGGAAGAGGTTTCTGTGGCCGACCTGTGAGTTTCTTTTGAAAAGTAGATTCAAGATTTAAATTGATTCAATTAGTTATATTTATATGTGTTTTTTAAAGAAAAAAATGCACACAAAACGCAAAGGGGCTAATTTGAGCCGAACCTCAAGTAATTCTAGAATATTTCGATGCAGAAGAGACGAAAGAACAGAGGAACAGATCCAGCGTGCGTCTTGCATTCCGTTATGAGCCCGATATTGAATATTTTTTCATTAAAAAGTTATAATATGTGCTATGGACAAGGAATGACCGCATTGTCATGCTCTCAAATTCACAAATGAACCAGCCGGGATGTGTTGCGCGTCTGGGAAGGTGCATCTACCTGATATTGAAGCTAGAATTTAATTGAATTGAATTATCTGCGTATTATTATCACTCTAGAACTATATAAAACAACAATAAGGGGCGAGACAAAGTTCGCCTGGGCCGCTAGTTATTTACATTTCTGTTTGTCTGTTTATAATTAACCTGAAAGAAAATTGCTGAAAAGAAATAAAATAAAATAATAAATAAAATAAAATAAATAAAAAGAAATTTATAGGGAGTTGATTAAAATTAATTTAATTAATTAATTTGTTGACAATGCCACTACCTCGTTTCAAGTGTGAAATCTGACTGCGATAATTATAAAAACTTTTACCCATTTTATATAATGTTTAATCAATGAGCATTTCTCGTTGAATGAACTACATTATAGATTTAAATATGCGTTTAATACGACAAAAACATCAGATTTGTGTTAGAAACTTTGAGGGTGGTGCATTAAAAAATTCGATTTTGCGACATAGCCCCCTATTACCCAATACAATAAGAGCACTTATTGTCGGTCCATCAAACTGTGGGAAAACAAATATTATGCTTAGTCTTATTGAAAGTCCAAATGGTTTAAAATTTGAAAATATTTATATTTTCTCAAAGAGCTTACATCAACCCAAGTATGAATATTTAGAGAAATTAATTAAACCTATAAAGGGCATGGGGTACTACACCTTCTCACAGAATGAAGCAGTTTTACCACCAGAGAAGGTTAAAACAAACTCTATTATGATTTTTGACGATATAGGCTTTGAAAAAAG
Source organism: Drosophila bocqueti (assembly GCA_018151655.1). Taxonomy (NCBI): domain Eukaryota; kingdom Metazoa; phylum Arthropoda; class Insecta; order Diptera; family Drosophilidae; genus Drosophila; species Drosophila bocqueti. Next base: position 14,757 of record JAECXF010000294.1, on the reverse strand, counting down.
CTCAGAAAGCTCGATACGTGGATACTTCAGTATGGGTCGTCATCATAATGTTGATTCGTTTACTTATCGCAAACATATTCGCATATTTCGAAACACCTTGTACGTGACAATGCGAATATGCTTTTCATATTCAAACAAGACACCCTCAATATGCGAAACATATATCAAGATCATATAAATACAGATATGAGTTATGATTTATTTAAGAAAGTTTGTGAAAATTGTTGGAAAACAAAATACGGCTTCCTAATAATAAGTAAAGATCATGAGATGGAGAATGGTTACAGGAAAGGTTTTCATGATTTCATAATTATTTAAGAATATAAGTTGGCATGTGTAAGCTCTATTTTCACAGTTTATTATCAGATATCAAAATGAGTAGATCATTCACCCTTACATTAAATGGTAATAACCCCATCACGAACATAACTTATTTCCCACCTATTGAATTGATTAATTGTGATTATGAGTGTGCCCTAATAGATTTTCATATGTACAATTCTATACCAAACGTTGATGAAAATAAAAACTTATTCCATATCGGTGATAAGTTTATTGAAATCCCCATAGGATCGTATGAACTCGATGATATTTATGATTTTCTAAAAACTAAACTTAAAGAACATGGGCTCGAGAAAACATTTAAATTGGAGAGTAATAATAACACTCTTCAAGTTCATATTTCAACCACCAAGAAATCTATATATTTTAATAGGAAAAATTCGATTGGTAGATTATTTGGTTTCGATGAAAACCCGATAAAAACGTATATATCTGATCAACCAGTCAACATTTCAAAATAAACACAATACGTTTAATGTGTAATATTGTGGGTGGATCATATATAAATAGTAGGCAGGATCATGCATTATATGTATATGACCTCTCTTCCAAGTGAACGGACGTGTTTTTTTCTTGCGCTCTCGTTTTGTGTTAATTTTTGCATTAAAACACCCGGGGTTTTATTTAAATCTTCTACTTTGTGATTAATAAAGTTCCCGTTCACTTCGTGTGCATGCAGCTATTCTGTTTTTGTGTATTTAATTGTTATTATTTTCACAATTTAGTTGTGCTGCCGGTGTTTGCTTTGCATTTTTTGCATTCCTCTTTGTGCCTTCTCCGTTTAGTTTGCGCCGTCGCGACAGCTAAACGTTAAGCTTGCTCCCACGCTCACCCGTTTACCCGCTCTCTCGTTCTCCCGCTCTCTCGGTTCAGCTGCACTCTTATCTCTTCTACGTAAAGGTACAGTGGTAAGTCTTTATAATGTCCGCAATTGTCTGTTTCGCTAAGACCTGTAAAAAGGCAATTACTACTAATGATCTTACAGTCGGCTGCTGGCTGTGCGACAACATTGTGCATGCCAAGTGCATTGGTGTTGTTGCTCGGACGGTGGACGATGTAAGAAGAAACATCGGTCTGCGTTACTGCTGCGAGGCCTGTCGCGAGATTGAAAGAGAAATGATGTCTTTTATGCGGCAGACCAAGGGCGGTTTTAAAGACATATTATCGAGTTTTCGTAAAACTCATGATATGCTCTTGGCGCTGGACACTCAATTTAATAGCCTTAAACTATTAAATGAGTCTCCTAGGCGCAAAAAAACCGCACCTGGTCTGCAGCATATAGGCGGATCTCGACAACCAGCGGCGGACTCCCAACAGCGGCCTCTCTCAACACAGCCCTCCACCTCTGAATTCAGTCAAAGAGTTCTGAGATCGAGTGGCAAAAAAGATTCGGCATCCGAATGTGTTGCGGGAGGGACCGCTCCCCCGATAATTTCCGTTTTGTCCCCTGGGGGGTCTCAAATACGGACCTCTCAAAGCCCCGTAAATTTACCTGCTCAGGGTATCAGGCCCGGACTACCGGCCGATATCGGCAATGCAGACAATCAGTCTGCAGCGCCGAAAGCCCTTGTAGTAGTACCACCTACGAAACAGATATTTTTTTCGCGGCTCTCCCCTGGTCAGACATCGGAAGAAGTCATCGCCTTTATCCAAGGCAAAACTAGAGCCAAAAAAATACAAATAAAGGTGGAAAAATTCAAATTTTCTTATGCTAGGAATATTTCATCTTTCAAAATAAATGTCCCGAACGAACTCTTTGAAACAATATGCTCTACCAACTTCTGGCCAGAGTATATTGTCGTCAAAGAGTTTGAAGCTAAGAAAAGAAACGGCGGCCCGTAGGAATAAGTCTTCCCAGGCCCGACCAGACCACTGCGCCCTCTACGACATCCGCTCCAAAAACTAATCAATTCCCTCTCTATCTCCTATCAGAATGCAAGAGGCCTACGTAGTAAGCTTCCCAAATTGTATTCTGATAGTCTCTCGTTTGCATCCCAGGTTATTGTGTTCACAGAAACCTGGTTAAAGCCGGAGATTCTGAGCTCCGAAGTTTTCCCAGCTGTGTTCACAATATATCGGCTGGATCGGCCTATCAGACGTGGGGGTGGTGTCCTCATAGCGGTTGACTTCACTCTCGCGTCGAAATTAATAACTTTCGAGGAGTTTGATGTTGAATTCCTCTGTGTGAAGCTAACCATCAATGGTAGCTCTATTTTCATCACCTGTTCTTACATTCCTCCTTTGTCCGAACTTCCTATTTATTGGAACCATCTTTCCGCCATCCAAACGGTTTTCAACCGACTTTCTAATAAGGATCATTTAGTAGTTCTTGGTGATTTTAATATCCCAGGGGCTATTTGGTCCTCAAATACTTCCTCTAATGTACTTTTCACCTCCACACAGCATGATTTTATTGGTGGCTTGCTCGACATTTCGCTGTCTCAAGTCAACCATGTACGAAATTCCCTAGAGCGCTTGCTTGATCTCTGTTTTGTCTCAGATCCGGCAAGAGTCAGTTTAGCCAGGGTGGCGCCGTTGACGCTTCCCGAAGATCCCTATCATCCGACTTTCGACGTGACTCTCGACATTGGGACTGACTTACAGAACATATCTGACTGTCCAGCCAAGAAAGCCTTTTGTTTTCGCAAAACGGACTTCGAACGGCTGAATAACTTTATTTTAGATTTTAATTCGTACGATTTATACATGTGCACTGACATGTCAGCAGCCGTGGATATTTTTTACAGTGCCATAAATTCCTTTTTTACTGAATGTGTTCCGTTATACTATCCATCAACATCGAATAAGCCTCCTTGGTTTACTAAAGAGTTGAGTCATCTTAAAAACAAAAAATCTAGGCTGTATACTAAATTTAAATGTACCGGTTCTGACTCTGCCCTATCCCTTTATTTATCTGCTCGGTCAAGATTTACCGTGTTGAACGCGCAGTGTTACAAAAATTATTTGACTCGTTGTAGGGTCCAGATCTCTCAGGACCCAAAACAGTTTTATAATTTTGTTAACACTAAACGTAAGCCAATTACGCATCCTTCCTCGCTTTCGTTTGAAAATACAACCGTAAAAAATGATCGGGCTATTGCCGATTTGTTTGCGCAGTTTTTTCAAACCACTTACTCAACTTCAACTGACTGTAATCAGACTTATTCCTACACCATGCCCAAATCGAGCTTTATTTTCAGTCCCACTTTAGACGAAAGCACTATTCTTTCAGATCTTCATCGCGTTAAGCCCATTTATTCGCCAGGTCCCGACGGTATACCTGGCTGTGTGCTTAGGTATTGTGCCGACGCCCTGTGCAATCCCCTTCTAAAGTTGTTTACCTTGTCCCTAGAAACCTCCCACTTTCCCCTTATTTGGAAGGAATCATTTGTTATTCCTCTCCACAAAAAAGGTAGCAAATCGGTTGCCAGCAACTATAGAGGAATCTCTAAGTTGTCGGCCATTCCAAAACTTTTCGAGAAAATCATTACTCCACATTTGCAGCACCTGTGTAGATCAATTATTTCTCCATGTCAGCATGGATTTTTAAAGCGTAGATCAACGACAACCAATCTTTTAGAGTTCACTTCCTTCTTAGTTAGGGGCTTCCATAAGGGCTTTCAGACAGACGTAATCTATACTGATTTCAGTAAAGCATTTGATTCTGTCAACCATTCTGTTCTTGTTCGGAAACTCGATCTAATGGGATTTCCGGTTGATCTTCTTAGTTGGATCTCAAGTTATCTGAATGGCAGAACGCAAAAAGTCCTCTTTAAAAATTCTTTATCTAATGTTCTCAGGGTAACTTCTGGCGTCCCGCAAGGGAGCCATTTGGGTCCCCTGTTGTTTACATTACTTATCAACGACCTGCCGAAAGTTCTGACTAACTCCAAAGTACTTATGTAGGCGGACGATGTCAAACTTTGCGTGCAATATAAGGACGCTTCCTGCCAGTCTGATTTACAAACAGATCTCAATAACTTCCAAACATGGTGCCGTATAAACTTATTGAACCTAAACGGTTCTAAATGCAAGCTAATGATTTTCTCTCGTGTCGCTTCCAAGCTCGCGACTTACACGCTTAACTGCTGCTCTTTGAAAGGAATTAATATTGTTGATGATTTGGGTGTCCGACTGGACCCTAAACTTGACTTTATCGATCATATTTCGTGCATGGTGAATAAAGCCAGAGGTGTGCTTGGTTTCATTAAACGGTGGTCGAAAGAATTCAATGACCCCTATGTTACAAAATCCTTATATATTTCGTTAGTTCGTCCTATCTTAGAATACGGAGCTTGCGTCTGGAGCCCTCAGTATGGGGTTCACAGTACACGCATTGAGTCAGTTCAGAAGAACTTTCTGCTTTTCGCTTTACGCGGTTTGAACTGGGATCCAAACCAGAGGTTACCCTCGTACTCTAGTAGACTCCTCCTAATTAACTTACCTTCTTTAGCTAACCGTAGAACCATGCTTGGCATTACGTTCATTTTTAACCTTATCCACGGTAACGTGGAAAGTGCTGACTTGCCGGGTCAGCTTAACTTTCACGTACCGAGTAGAAATACTAGATCCTATATTCCTTTAGTTTTGAGCCAATGTAGAACGTCTTTTGAATTGCATGAACCCTTTAGAGTCTTATGTGCAAATTATAACGATTTGTACATGATAACATCAAACGTAGATAGCCTTCCCCAACTAAAAACCTTAATATTAACCCACTTAGTACGCATGCAGGCAAACAGTATGGCAGCACGCCAGTAGTCACTTTCTCGTATTCCTTTTCTATACTTTCATCTGTCGCGCCTACTAACACCTAACACGAACAGGCACGTGCTTGGTGTCAGATGGGCCACTTGAATGTACTGATCGTAGTGCATCAACGTCCAATTATATATGAATTCGGGATTAACGTACCACCCGGTTATAAAATGAGTATCACACCTCACAACCTTATTTATTTACCAGTGAACACGAGAGAATTAAGTACTCTCTCTATACACATAAATGATCAGAGCGGTGATTTGATAAATTTACGCGGTGAAAACTATACGATACGTCTACATTTGAGATTGATACAATGATTATATATAATAAAAGACCAGATACTCTTCATATTCAACCCATTTTCAATCGTAAAGTTATAGGAAGAGGTTCAATGCCAAATAGGAATACGCTTACATTAAAAAATAAATTAATTTTAAAATCATTGGGTTTTAAAGTACGAGTTTAATTAAAAAAAAAAAAAATTATGTGGTTGAATGAGGTATTGTCAGTACGAGAAAAACCTTTCTCTGATGAGAGTATTTCGAAAAAAGATTATCATAGTTATTCACCATATCAACAATCATATAAGCCGAATGATGAGATTAGAATAACAATTCAGAATCAAGATTTATATGTACTTCCTAGTGAGAGCCTTCTTAATTTTCAAGGAGTTATTAGTAGCATTGGGCAGGATGGCAAGCTGGATACTCAAAATGTCATTGGGATAATGCGAAATATCTGTATGGCCTACTTTTTAGATGAGATACGATATGAAATAAATGGTGTTGAGGTCGATAGAACATGATTTACTGGCATTACTTCTACAATAAAAAACTTTGTATCTATAAATCAACATGAACATAAGAGGCTTTACAATTCTGGATGGACTGGAGGACCCAATTTTAACGTCTTAGCTCACTTCAACTTTTCAATACCCCTTAGAAATCTATTGGGATTTGCTGAAGATTTCAAAAAGGTCGTATTTAATTGTAAACACGAATTAGTGCTAATAACTAAAAACTTGGGTGATGTATTTGAAAATAATACAGCAAATGCTAAGCTTCAACTTGATATAACTAATATTACATGGAAAATTCCTCATGTAACACCAAGCGATTCAGCAAAAATCAAAATATACGATATTATAAAAAGCGGAGGCAATCTACCAATTGCATTCCGCAGTTGGGATACATATATCAACCCCAAACTAAGTAATGGAACCAATCATATTTGGAATGTAAAACTGGCTGCTAACCGTAAACGCCCTCGTTTCGCATTAATCGTATTTAAAGAAAATCATCAATTTATCACAAATAGTTTGAGAAATTTAAAAGTTTATTTAAATTCTGAAATATATCCGTATGATGATTTAAATTTAGACTATGAGAAAGATCGATTCGCTCACCTATATGAATTGTATTCTAAATTTTAATCTAGCTACTATAATCGAAATGATGCCCCATTGCTAACTCCTGTTGACTTTAAAGTTAAAGCTCCTATTATCGTACTAGATTTGTCATATCAAAATGAAACTGTTAAGTCGGGACCGATTGATGTCAGGATTTCTATTGAGCTTGCACAAGCCCCTAGTGAAACTGTTCAAATATATTGTGTACTGATTCATGATCGTTTAGTTGAATATAACCCGTTAAATGGTATAGTTCAGCGGATTGTCTAATACTTAACAATGAGGGATGATATAGCGGCAATTGATATTCAAGGATTTATCGGGAATAACAATAAATTTATTCTAAAAGAAATGGGTGTGGTATTCAAAAAATATCCAAAACTGAATTCGCATTTTATTATACACTCCCCCTATGATTTTACTGAATTGGATACAAAATCGAGAAAAACGGCTGCTTGGTTAAGGGCTTACAGGGGTCAAAAATTTTTATTTTTTTATTCGATAGTACAAAGTCTCAGGAGTATTCTGTTAAAATTGCAAGCAATTTGGTGAAGAATTGACGGAGATATGATTTTTTAAAGTTTCTGTCTAGCGTCCAAAGAGCCGAGCAACAAGCTGCAATAACAACGTTTTTCTCGAAATGTTGTTTTTAAAGGCGGTGTCCATCATAACTCAGCGAATATGAAACCGATCAATTTGAAATTTTTCACACACTTTCTACACATATTTATCCCGGCCCCAACGATCTTATTTTAAATTTTTTATTTTTTTTTCGATTTTGCAGCTACAAAATGGCCGACTTTTACTGCTGAAAATCCCAATTTTTGCTTTAAAACGTTATAAAAAAATTAGAAATGAAAAAAAAAATATTCGGGCATCGTTGGGGCCACGAAAAACATGTCCAAAGATGAAATCACTTTGGATTTTTGCTTTCAAATAATTCTACATCGAGTTACGAGGGACACCGCAAGGCGCTTCTTCTCGACAACGTCTTCGTAAAACGGCTGCCATCGGCTGAATTTAAAATATTTTTAATTGAAATTTTCAGAAATTAAAGTTTAAACTCCACTTTTTTAAATGTACTTTATCCGAAAAATGTATGTCATAACTGAACAAAGAAAAAAAATCTCAAAAATGTTGCATTTTTTTACTCAAAAGACCCCTGTAAGCCCTTAACAAAAAAACATCATAAAATTTATTGGAACGATGGCATTAACTATTTCAAAGAAGCGCAAATGTATGTACGAGAAATATTAAGAAATAAGGAAATAATTTGTAAAGGCCATGAAAAAAGACTTTTCCTTAAAAAATTTTTAAGAACGGAAGATTTATTAAACATTGAAGAAATCGGATGTCCTACTCTTAAAAAAATAGATGGAAATAAGTTTCCATATTGTTCACTACATGTGCAGGATGGTGTCTGCGCGCTCAACAATGCACACAAAATTTTGAACTTTTATGTGGCCGAAAGTTCTTATATCTAGTTTTTAACAATCACTTACCTTTTGAGAGTTGAGAGTACAAGTTTACGAGATGAGTAATTCATTAATAAATAATATAAATTTATTTATTATTGAATTTGGGAAAGTGATTTCGAAAGAAGATTTACAAATGCTTGTGGAGACACGGAACATGTTCATGAAAGCTGGTGTAAAAGAGATTATAAAAACAACTTATGGAGAACACATTAATGTATGCACATTTGTTTTGGCACACTGCGCGTTCAACACGGTAAATCTTGACCGAGCAGATAAATAAAGGGATAGGGCAGAGTCAGAACCGGTACATTTAAATTTAGTATACAGCCTAGATTTTTTGTTTTTAAGATGACTCAACTCTTTAGTAAACCAAGGAGGCTTATTCGATGTTGATGGATAGTATAACGGAACACATTCAGTAAAAAAGGAATTTATGGCACTGTAAAAAATATCCACGGCTGCTGACATGTCAGTGCATATGTATAAATCGTACCAATTTAAATCTAAAATAAAGTTATTCAGCCGTTCGAAGTCCGTTTTGCGAAAACAAAAGGCTTTCTTGGCTGGACAGTCAGATATGTTCTGTAAGTCAGTCCCAATGTCGAGAGTCACGTCGAAAGTCGGATGATAGGGATCTTCGGGAAGCGTCAACGGCGCCACCCTGGCTAAACTGACTCTTGCCGGATCTGAGACAAAACAGAGATCAAGCAAGCGCTCTAGGGAATTTCGTACATGGTTGACTTGAGACAGCGAAATGTCGAGCAAGCCACCAATAAAATCATGCTGTGTGGAGGTGAAAAGTACATTAGAGGAAGTATTTGAGGACCAAATAGCCCCTGGGATATTAAAATCACCAAGAACTACTAAATGATCCTTATTAGAAAGTCGGTTGAAAACCGTTTGGATGGCGGAAAGATGGTTCCAATAAATAGGAAGTTCGGACAAAGGAGGAATGTAAGAACAGGTGATGAAAATAGAGCTACCATTGATGGTTAGCTTCACACAGAGGAATTCAACATCAAACTCCTCGAAAGTTATTAATTTCGACGCGAGAGTGAAGTCAACCGCTATGAGGACACCACCCCCACGTCTGATAGGCCGATCCAGCCGATATATTGTGAACACAGCTGGGAAAACTTTGGAGCTCAGAATCTCCGGCTTTAACCAGGTTTCTGTGAACACAATAAACTGGGATGCAAACGAGAGACTATCAGAATACAATTTGGGAAGCTTACTACGTAGGCCTCTTGCATTCTGATAGGAGATAGAGAGGGAATTGATTAGTTTTTTGGAGCGGATGTCGTAGAGGGCGCAGTGGTCTGGTCGGGCCTGGGAAGACTTATTCCTACGGGCCGCCGTTTCTTTTTCTTAGCTTCAAACTCTTTGACGACAATATACTCTGGCCAGAAGTTGGTAGAGCATATTGTTTCAAAGAGTTCGTTCGGGACATTTATTTTGAAAGATGAAATATTCCTAGCATAAGAAAATTTGAATTTTTCCACCTTTATTTGTATTTTTTTGGCTCTAGTTTTGCCTTGGATAAAGGCGATGACTTCTTCCGATGTCTGACCAGGGGAGAGCCGCGAAAAAAATATCTGTTTCGTAGGTGGTACTACTACAAGGGCTTTCGGCGCTGCAGACTGATTGTCTGCATTGCCGATATCGGCCGGTAGTCCGGGCCTGATACCCTGAGCAGGTAAATTTACGGGGCTTTGAGAGGTCCGTATTTGAGACCCCCAGGGGACAAAACGGAAATTATCGGGGAGCGGTCCCTCCCGCAACACATTCGGATGCCGAATCTTTTTGCCACTCGATCTCAGAACTCTTTGACTGAATTCAGAGGTGGAGGGCTGTGTTGAGAGAGGCCGCTGTTGGGAGTCCGCCGCTGGTTGTCGAGATCCGCCTATATGCTGCAGACCAGGTGCGGTTTTTTGCGCCTAGGAGACTCATTTAATAGTTTAAGGCTATTAAATTGAGTGTCCAGCGCCAAGAGCATATCATGAGTTTTACGAAAACTCGATAATATGTCTTTAAAACCGCCCTTGGTCTGCCGCATAAAAGACATCATTTCTCTTTCAATCTCGCGACAGGCCTCGCAGCAGTAACGCAGACCGATGTTTCTTCTTACATCGTCCACCGTCCGAGCAACAACACCAATGCACTTGGCATGCACAATGTTGTCGCACAGCCAGCAGCCGACTGTAAGATCATTAGTAGTAATTGCCTTTTTACAGGTCTTAGCGAAACAGACAATTGCGGACATTATAAAGACTTACCACTGTACCTTTACGTAGAAGAGATAAGAGTGCAGCTGAACCGAGAGAGCGGGAGAACGAGAGAGCGGGTAAACGGGTGAGCGTGGGAGCAAGCTTAACGTTTAGCTGTCGCGACGGCGCAAACTAAACGGAGAAGGCACAAAGAGGAATGCAAAAAAATGCAAAGCAAACACCGGCAGAACAACTAAATTGTGAAAATAATAACAATTAAATACACAAAAACAGAATAGCTGCATGCACACGAAGTGAACGGGAACTTTATTAATCACAAAGTAGAAGATTTAAATAAAACCCCGGGTGTTTTAATGCAAAAATTAACACAAAACGAGAGCGCAAGAAAAAAACACGTCCGTTCACTTGGAAGAGAGGTCATATACATATAATGCATGATCCTGCCTACTATTTATATATGATCCACCCACAATATTACACATTAAACGTATTGTGTTTATTTTTGAAATGTTGACTGGTTGATCAGATATATACGTTTTTATCGGGTTTTCATCGAAACCAAATAATCTACCAATCGAATTTTTCCTATTAAAATATATAGATTTCTTGGTGGTTGAAATATGAACTTGAAGAGTGTTATTATTACTCTCCAATTTAAATGTTTTCTCGAACTCATGTTCTTTAAGTTTAGTTTTTAGAAAATCATAAATATCATCGAGTTCATACGATCCTATGGGGATTTCAATAAACTTATCACCGATATGGAATAAGTTTTTATTTTCATCAACGTTTGGTATAGAATTGTACATATGAAAATCTATTAGGGCACACTCATAATCACCATTAATCAATTCAATAGGTGGGAAATAAGTTATGTTCGTGATGGGCTTATTACCATTTAATGTAAGGGTGAATGATCTACTCATTTTGATATCTGATAATAAACTGTGAAAATAGAGCTTACACATGCCAACTTATATTCTTAAATAATTATGAAATCATGAAAACCTTTCCTGTAACCATTCTCCATCTCATGATCTTTACTTATTATTAGGAAGCCGTATTTTGTTTTCCAACAATTTTCACAAACTTTCTTAAATAAATCATAACTCATATCTGTATTTATATGATCTTGATATATGTTTCGCATATTAAGGGCGTCTTGTTTGAATATGAAAAGCATATTCGCATTGTCACGTACAAGGTGTTTCGAAATATGCGAATATGTTTGCGATAAGTAAACGAATCAACATTATGATGACGACCCATACTGAAGTATCCACGTATCGAGCTTTCTGAGCTTTTTTCAAAGCCTATATCGTCAAAAATCATAATTGAGTTTGTTTTAACCTTCTCTGGTGGTAAAACTGCTTCATTCTGTGAGAAGGTGTAGTACCCCATGCTTTAATTAATTAATTAATTTAATTAATTTAATTAATTTCTCTAAATATTCATACTTGGGTTGATGTAAGCTCTTTGAGAAAATATAAGTATTTTCAAATTTTAAACCATTTGGACTTTCAATAAGACTAAGCATAATATTTGTTTTCCCACAGTTTGATGGACCGACAATAAGTGCTCTTATTGTATTGGGTAATAGGGGGCTGTGTCGCAAAATCGAATTTTTTAATGCACCACCCTCAAAGTTTCTAACACAAATCTGATGTTTTTGTCGTATTAAACGCATATTCAAATCTATAATGTAGTCCATTCAACGAGAAATGCTCATTGATTAAACATTATATAAAATGGGTAAAAGTTTTTATAATTATCGCAGTCAGATTTCACACTTGAAACGAGGTAGTGGCATTGTCAACAAATTAATTAATTAAATTAATTTTAATCAACTCCCTATAAACACAGCCTTTAAAATAGTTTCAGCTTCCCGTGGTATGGGAAAATATGGTGAAATCGTAAGGCTGGAATTGTTAGAATATTACATTTACCTACCAGAGAGTAATAAGTTATAACTATCTGAATGATTGAATTTTCGATTTTTTTAGTGTAAAAAGATATAAACTAGTAGAAATGGAAGATGGAGACGTAGATTTCCGATTAATAATGTAAAAATAAAAAAGCGTGAATAAAAATATTAAAAATTAAATTTTAAACTTTTTTATTTGGGAGTGGGTACTTGGGGGGGAATTTCTTTTCAGCAATTTTCTTTCAGGTTAATTATAAACAGACAAACAGAAATGTAAATAACTAGCGGCCCAGGCGAACTTTGTCTCGCCCCTTATTGTTGTTTTATATAGTTCTAGAGTGATAATAATACGCAGATAATTCAATTCAATTAAATTCTAGCTTCAATATCAGGTAGATGCACCTTCCCAGACGCGCAACACATCCCGGCTGGTTCATTTGTGAATTTGAGAGCATGACAATGCGGTCATTCCTTGTCCATAGCACATATTATAACTTTTTTAATGAAAAAATATTCAATATCGGGCTCATAACGGAATGCAAGACGCACGCTGGATCTGTTCCTCTGTTCTTTCGTCTCTTCTGCATCGAAATATTCTAGAATTACTTGAGGTTCGGCTCAAATTAGCCCCTTTGCGTTTTGTGTGCATTTTTTTCTTTAAAAAACACATATAAATATAACTAATTGAATCAATTTAAATCTTGAATCTACTTTTCAAAAGAAACTCACAGGTCGGCCACAGAAACCTCTTCCTTTCCAAAAACCAAAAAAATAATACCGAATTGCCACTGCACTGCCACATAATTATTATTTGGGTATTTCAAAATACAAAACTTGACGTAAATTTCGTGGCTACCACATCCATAGATTCAAAATTTCTAATCTTACAGTCAGCAGGCAGCGACTAAAGCTGTATTGCGGCGACCACGGGTAAAATGTTGATATAAAAAGTATCTGATGTTCTTGCTGACACCTTCTTTATATTGTCTCAAAATTTGGGCTCTAACAGTTCAGAACTTTTCGAATGCATAGGGTTTTAAATTATGTGTAGCGAGGGTGAGTGCTGTGAGACACGCTGACCTACTTACCTGCTGACCTATTTATCTGTTGACCTAATTTCTTGATCGTTTCAAATCCACCCCTAATATTACTGTTGACCTGCTGACCTACTTACCTGCTGACCTATTTATCTGTTGACCTAATTTCTTGATCGTTTCAAATCCACCCTTAATATTACTGTTGACCTGGTCACTTACTGACCTACTAACCTAATGACATAATTTCAAGTATGTTGATCGTTTCAAAACCACCCCTGACCTACTTGTGTGTGTGTGTTTATCATAGAATGGGGAGGGTGTAACTCTATTCTACTAAATAAATATATACATAGGTGTATGAAATAAATGATAGTTTTGTATTTTTCAAATTTAGTTTTTATTTTTATTGTTCTCTCTTCTCAACATGCATGCATCTACAGGTGTCAGGTCCAAGTTTGCAATCATCGTAAGCCCAGGCGCAGTATGATAGGTGTTGTCCATACTTGGATTTTATTACCGGAGTAGCTTCCACGTCTTTGAAAAATGTTTGAAATGTTTTCAATTTCGTTACGTGCTCCTTAAAAATCTCATTGCCATACTCCTTTAAAAATTCCTCAATTTTCTTAGAGATCATTTTAGTTTTGTTTAGTTTTTCCAATTAAATTAGTTTGAACGTTTATTTTAAACTAAAATCGTTCCCAAGTGCACCACTATATTTATACACATTTTTTTAATGAAATCGAAAATGTTAAACCTGTTGCTATACCCACCCCTGAAAATAGAGTTGTAACAAAAGAAAGAGAGAGATATATTTTGTTTTGTTTTCTTCTTTTATTTCAGAATTTCAATATATGATGAAATTAGTTTTCTAACTTTATGTTGTTGATTTATAAAATAAAAGCATGCACATGTTGCTATATTGTCATAGGAAAATGTGCATAAATTAATGTGTTCTCCATAAGTTGTTTTTATAATCTCTTTTACACCAGCTTTCATGAACATGTTCCGTGTCTCCACAAGCATTTGTAAATCTTCTTTCGAAATCACTTTCCCAAATTCAATAATAAATAATTTTATATTATTTATTAATGAATTACTCATCTCGTAAACTTGTACTCTCAACTCTCAAAAGGTATATGGAAACTTATTTCCATCTATTATTTTAAGAGTAGGACATCCGATTTCTTCAATGTTTAATAAATCTTCCGTTCTTAAAAATTTTTTGAGGAAAAGTCTTTTTTCATGGCCTTTACAAATTATTTCCTTATTTCTTAATATTTCTCGTACATACATTTGCGCTTCTTTGAAATAGTTAATGCCATCGTTCCAATAAATTTTATGATGTTTTTTTGTTAACCAAGCAGCCGTTTTTCGATTTTGTATCCAATTCAGTAAAATCATAGGGGGAGTGTATAATAAAATGCGAATTCAGTTTTGGATCTTTTTTGAATACCACACCCATTTCTTTTAGAATAAATTTATTGTTATTCCCGATAAATCCTTGAATATCAATTGCCGCTATATCATCCCTCATTGTTAAGTATTAGACAATCCGCTGAACTATACCATTTAACGG